>JAWWES010000094.1:47910351-47988255 GCA_035583135.1 Lophotriccus pileatus
ATGACCTTGCCAGGCACTGAGGTCAGGCTGACAGGCCTGTAGTTGCCCGGGTCCTCCTTGCAGCCCTTTTTGTAGATGAAAGGATATGTTTGGCTCCCCATTTATGCAGCAACTCTGATACCATGGAGATCATTGAGACAGTAGTAAGTCAAAGGTGTTGGTTATGTTATATGGGAAAGCAATAATGAAACTTTATGAAAATAGCTTTCTGCTGCATGCCAAGGTTGCCATCTGGGTAATAATCACTTTGAGGTTATTGTAGCTTCTGTCAGGGTATTTGTGGATATCTGTAGGAATCCCAGCAGTTGTAGTAGTAGCCTGTTCTAGGTCGGAATAAATTCAGCTTAGTTGGCTCAAGATGTAGACTTTGTTAGAGACAGTTGCTAAGTTGCTTTCAGTGCAAGATTCATTTCCTTTGAAATGGATATATTAGAGAAGACCTCTGTGCAAGCACCATTGACGGATGAAAATTTATCATGAAGTGTTGTGTCAGACCTCTGAAAGTCAGCAAAAAAACCCTACCTACATTGTCCTTTTTTAGTATTACATGATTGCATCAGGTTTGGGTTCTTCAGAAAAAAACTCTTGTTGTTTTAAAACAATCCCCACTGAAAATGTAATTAAATACCACATAGATAGGGGAAAAAAAAAAGGCTAAAATACAGGTTAGGCAAAAAAGAACAATGTATTTTTTAAGTGATAATGCTGCACTGTTTTATTGAAAGGGAACCTTTGCATGTCAGTTTGTCACTTGAAAGGGTAGTGACAGGGACACACAGCCTTTCTGTACTTGCTCTCACTGCTAAAGATGGAAGAGTTACATAGCTGTAGCATCTGACTTGATGTGCCCAGATCAACTTCAGATCCTGTGTACGTGGATTTTATTGTTAATAATCCAGATATGGCCCATAAATCCTAGGCTAAGAATTCAGGCAAGAATGTAAACTTATGTTGAGCTGCACAACAGCTTAGCTGGCTCTGGTGATCTGTGCCTTGAAAGCAGAGTAAAGCATTTCCAGAAGATAATGAATACTACTGTCCTCAGACTCAGCAATGCCTAGGTTTGTGGAGGAGATGCTAATAGCAAGCATACATAGAACAAATATTCAAATTGGGTGAAACAGGCAGCTTCTGACCATATGTCATAATGAAATATGCTGACCACTTCAACAAAGAGCAGGAATGTACATCATCTTTAACAGGTTGGTGTAATGACCTATGATTTAGTGACAGTCTTGGATCTCTACAAAGCTCTCATCTGTCGATTAGTCAAAAAAAAAAAAAAACAAAAAACACACACAAAAAAAAAAAACCAACAAAAAACCCAAACAAAACCAAACAACATACTGAGCAGCAGTCAGGTCTCCTAAGGATAGTTAGACTAGTCTTCTATGCATTCCATGTAAATACATAGAAAAATGTCTAGATATATTTATTAAAAAAACATACTGGTTGGATTTCAGCCTGACATGATTCTAAGTGCTGTGTTTCTATGTCTTTGGAAGGAACTAAATAGCTTTGAGTCTTCAGTCCTAGGGAATGCTGCTTTTCTTTTGCACCACATGCACGCACCTGTGAGTTCTAACAATGCAACTGCTGGGATAAATGACTGTGCTCTGTAACAGCAGAGCTTGTTCTTTTTTGGAGTCCATATTTCTTGAAGTAGTTAATAAACCTGTCATTCAAAATGCAGATAACCCTCCTGGTTAGTAAATATTTGAAATGTGACTCTGCAGTAGATCAAATGCTTCCAATATAACTTGAAAAAAGTTAGTGTTAGATCTTACCTAAGCTACAAAATAAAAGCAAAAAGGAACATAAGGTATGTCAATGTGTCACATCCTTTTATCTATGGACAGTGGTTCTAGTGTCTCTGTCAGCTGTAGAGAGGCACTTAAATCTTCTGCCCCTATAGCATCCTTGTTCCTGAACTGTGACAGACTTAGAAACAAAGATTGGCTTTATAAACAAGATCCAATTAGTGACTGAAGAGGAAACATTCTTCTCAGGGTGGATAAGTGTCTGAATGCAGTGAAGAACTGGAAACACTTCTGCGATAATTAGCATTATTCCTTAAAACAGTCTGTAATGAGAAGTTGTTTCCATAGTCTTATGGGTCTCTTTCCACCTGTTTACCAGATAGACTAATTGGAGGGTGGGACAGGGCTGAGTAGAGAAGCCTTGTTGTAGTCCTGTAGTCCTGCATTGTGCACTAACGAAGTTAGTGAAACTGGTGCTTACCACAGTGGAAACTCTCAGCTGGAAAATGCAGGTAAAGTAACTCGCAGATCAATGGGTGCTCACATGTCTGCTATGTATTGAGCATTAATTAACCAATCCATGCAAGCGTGCAATCATATACCTCCCGTTTTTGGGACTGTACAATTGTATCTGCCTGATCACTTCTCCAAGATGCTTTTTTAAATTTGAGTCTAAAGTTAGATTTACAGCTGCTTTTTCTGTCTGGAGCAGTTGACAGAATTTGTGTGGACACCATGGTTCACTAGAACAATAGAAACCTTTGAACTGCATGTTCTTCACTTGTATGGTTTCCCCCTCATTTTGTAAAGTGACTCACAGGCTAGGCCTGCCATAGTTGCCAGAAAATGATGTCATTTGGATAATGTAAAATCCCACGAACAAACCAAAGGCTATTTAGAAATCAGGCTGAGAAGAACAAAAATGAAAATAACTGCATAACATGCATATCACAATTTTAAAATCAGTATAATTATGTGTGTGCTTATTAAATGTAGAGGCAAAACGCATAAAGAAAAGGTGCAATGTTTCTTGAATTGTCTTTTCTGATGACTGCAGAGTGGGTAATCCTGATCTCTGATGTCTGTCTTGTGCCAGCAGTAGTTTATGCAGCCAAGCTGTGCCATATCAGGGAATTGATTTGGTCAAGCACTAACATATGTATCTTGTGGTGTTTATATTAGTTCTCAGCAAGATCAGTTCCCTGGTCCCATTCTTCTCACTGTACCTAGGGCACTGGTATTGCCAAAAATTGGAGGGAAAATGCAGATGAGAATGGGAAGAGTGGGGAAGCATTTAGGTGGCCACTGGCCAAGCTATCTGTACTGTAAAGTGGCCTTGCATTATATCCTTGGCCTCACTATGGTGGTTTGACACAATTTCAGATGTACTGACATGAAATCCTTCTTTGTGTCTTCTTCCCCATCCTACCACATTGTCCTAAAAAATCCTGTGTGCTCTTTGTAACCCTTGTGCTGTTACTGGGACCTGGGGAAGGGCTGTCCTACGGAATAACTTGCCATCCTCAGGACTCTTTTGCTGCAGCAGCTCAGGGCATTCTCATCCTAGCACACAGGATGGAGCTCCTGGCCAGTGCCCTTCACAGGCAGATGACATCCACATTAAGACTAGGTTCAAAGTCTTTTCCTTTGCAAAATGGCAAAGGCGAAAGAGGCAAACAGGTATGATTTTGTGAGAAAATAAACAGCCTTCTAAGCACTATCTTTTGCTTTTTTTCCTCTCCTGTTGCTGGTGGATGTATCAACTTGAATTCTGCTGGTTTGGGAATGTATGTGGAGTTTAACTTGCTACTAACCATCATGTTTTCAGATGTCTGACCCTGGTCTGGAATATAGTACACAGTGTATTCCCAAGATAAATGAACTGAGCAGCATGTTTCTTATTACTTCGTCTCTCTCTGTGTTCTGTATTAAAACTAAACAATGAATAAAAACTGGCATGTAAACTGACCCACCTTATTAAGCACAACCCTAAGCAAGATAAGTCTAAATGTTCAGCCTGTGCACTTCATTTGCCTGTGTGATATAGTACTGGCTCTGCCCCTTAGTGCAGTGTGCTTTGCTGCTTCGGATTACCAGAATATAACCAGATGTTTCTGATAAGGCCATTTAATACAGTGTTTAACTCAAATTTGTCATCATTTAAAACTCATTCAGAAAGAGATCTTTGCCCTTTGACTGTCCTTAACCTAGATCACATCTTGGACCTGTAACTTAAAGGGAGTTAGATGGGCTCATTATTTGGCTGCCTTCTACTTCTGGAGTGGGATTTCCCATTTATGAACTGAGGTGACGAGAACTATCAAAAGAGATTACCCTTTCACTAACCTGTAACAAAAGAGCATTGAACATCGGATATTGTTTAACCTGATGCAGATAACTGTTCTTCATAGGTCAGAAATGCATTATCAAAGAGACAATCACAGTGCCTTGTTTTACACAGATGTAAAAACCCCAAACAAAGCCTTAAATCAAAAGTGTCAAGCATTAGGAGAGCAAAGTACTGAACTGATACAATTTATGCAAAACTAAAAGGTGTTACATTCATTCCTCTTTAGTCATTTAAGTGTTACAAGCCCTGACCCTGAGCCGGATTCACATTACTTCAATATTTCTAGATCCTTTTGAGTATCAGAAATACTTTCTTTTCCCTTGATGTGCACAGTCACCTTTCTGAAAACTCTAGCAACACAAAGTCACATGCATTGAGCAGAGCTGAAATAGTTCCGATGCTTAGACTGGAGCATCATGGTGACAAGATTTGTGGATTCACAACTGAGTAACTACAGGACTGCTGGGCAGCCTTATGCATGTGCTTGTAAGTATACATACTACTAACAGAACTTACTCCAATATTTAAAATCTGAAATTTATTTTTAGTCTTGTTAAAGTCAAATAGACAGAGTTAAAATTTTTGTAAAAAAAAAAAAAATCCAACCACATTTTCTAGCTTTATGAGAAGATCTAGATGAAGGCAGTTGCACCTGCTGAATAGTAGGATTAAATTTTGTCATGCAGGTTTTTTGTCGCAGAAAATTAAGTCCCTTTGGCAGAGGACCAAGGAGAGACAGAAAGACTTTCTTAAAATTAAGAACTGTAATTGTGTACAGGTCAGTTTTTGTTCTTACAAAAATAGTGCTGCTATTTCATCTAAATAATAGAAATGGATACAACACAATGGCAGCTTCTTAGTTCTGGCCACTGTTGAATGGTAGTAGTTGGCAATCTAAAGAGAGTGTTTCAGTTTTGATCACCATCACTTTCTAATAAAACTCTTTAAAATAAAGGCAGATGTGTGGTTACTGCCATACAGCAATTACTCTAATGTCCTTTAAGTAAGCAAATATCTTAATTTTAATGAAAAAAAAAAAAACCTTCATGTAAAGTTTGTGTTTGATTTACAGCACCATAGAAATTATAAAAAAATTGCATATGGAAAAATCCAATTAACCATAACACTGAACATGAGAGAGACTGGAAGTTGATCATTTGCCTCTAGGTACTGACAGTAGTAGAATATATATCTACTGAAATTAGTTTAAAAAGGCAATGCATGAAAAAAACCTGAGAGCTTTTTGAAACAAAATTCTAAGTTTAGTCTCCCTCTAAGTCTAGAGCTTTCTTGACTCTCTTTCTTGTTCCACACAGTTGGTGTTTCTTTTTTCAGTTGTTGTAAATATTTCACCCTGAGATGTGGTGTGCTTGTCATACAGTGCTGCAGTGGCAGGAAGGTTTTTTTGGGGTTTTTTTTGTTTGTTTGTTTTTTTTTTTATTCCAAAGCAAGCCGAATGGAGCAGAGAGGCAGTGTTTATGTAAAGTAAGCTGTGTGAAAGAACCATGCTATAATTCAAAATTAGCATATGGATTTATAAATGTGAGAAATAAAATCTCAGATCGAAGTAATTTCCAATTAGAATTTATTATATGGTGAAAGAAAGGTAGCGATGCAGTGTCCAAGTAGAGTAAAAGGACTCAGTAGGCTTGCCACCCCGGGCAGAAATATGGTCCTACTTTTATCCTCAGCTGCTTCATTAATATTCATTATACATAGGCATAAATATTATACATTTTTATGTCAGGAATTCAACAGACAAGAGTGGGATACATTGTTAAATCAGGCATTTAACAGATGTTCTTCTTACACAAAAATGTTATCTACTTACAAGCATAAATAATATACATAAAGTATTATCTACCTACAAGCATAAATATACATTGTTAGTTCAGACATTCAACAGATGTTTTTCTTAAGCTTAGTTGTAAATTCTCAAGGAAGGTGTTATCATCCAATTAACTAGCTCCACCATAAATTTTGTAAAAGGTAAAAGGGAGGTAACTGATTTTATGTCTTTATAGGGGCCCAATTAAGTTTTACGATTTGTCTTCTCTTCTTTCTTTAGGTTACACTGACCTTACCCGGTTATCTTTTAGCTCGAATCACTTTAGTTTATCACAATAAATGTAGAATGGAGCTGCTCAGGATTTTGTGAACAAGCTGTTTGTATCTTAAGATTACATCTGCTGCCAGAGTGGTATTGAAAAGACAACTTATATTTCATTTAACATGTTGGTAAATCAACTGGTAAAAAAGAAACATTTCTGAAGGATAAGTGCTTACATTCCTTCCCTGGCCAGCCATTGTGAAGACAAAGCACTTTTGTGCAGATGTATAGAAGAAAGTAACTTCCTGCTCTTTGTCTGAGAGAAGGGAATATCTTCGAATTAGGACATTATGCCATGTGCATGCTGGGGACATTCTGCTATTTTTCATGGAGCCAAAGGAAGTAAACTGCTGTGATCAGTTGATGGATAAAAGAACCGATATTTGTCTGAAAGACAGGTTCGCTGTCTGTTACTGTGCATGAATATAATTCTGTTTCTGTTGAAAAATGACAACATAAGGTATAAGAGGATTAACAGAAAACAGTTAAATACTTCGGTTTTCAGTAGCCATTGAGCTGATTGAACTTGCTGCTCAGGTAAGAGCTGTGCACCCTGTGTGGCCTGTGCTTTGTTTTATTTTCTTATGCTTCCCCCAGCCCATATCTTAAACTATCACCTTGATGTGCTTGCAGGCAGCAGTGCCAAGCAGAGGTATAGCATGAGTGATTGATGCTGGTAGAATGCTGAGTCAATGGGTGGGCAACACTTAGGATTTGCTCAGCACTTTAGTGCCCTTTGGCCAGGCACTAGTTTTGCTTTACTGCCATGCCCCAGATACTTTCATGCTGGCATCAAAATTCCTCAAATATCTTTACGTGCATATCTGTAAACATTATTCCCATCTAGATGCTGGATTTACAGGTTACAGGGAAGAATTCAGTAGTACTATTTAGTTTCTTCTGTATGAATGATTGTTCACAAGAAGCCTAATTCTGACAGATCTATAACAGCTGAAATGTGGGTTTGACTATTCTTTCTCTTTTTTTAATGAAGCATTTAGTATGCTATTGCATAGTTTCAGTAGGTCTTAACCTATGTGTGGTGTTGTGGTGATGGGAGCACAAGGAAGGACACATGCAGGTATCTTCTGAAGACTGTTTTTGAATTTCACAGGACTGGACATTTGATACTGGGATATATCTACAACCATCTGATAGCAAGTGCATTGAAAGTAGAAGAATGCTTAAGTTTGCATTCTGTTGCAGAGGTTTGGCTTGTTTGAGAACTTCATGCTGTGGGAGATGGGAACACTTTGTCTTTGGATGAGGCAATAAGATGGAGTTCTGCTGTTCCAGTGTGGAGAAACTCCCTTATTGTAATGTGGTGAAAAAAACATACCACCAATCTGGGCAACTTGGAAATGGCTGTCTGCACTAATGTCTCCTACCTGTAAGATGGTACTAGCAGCAGGCAAAGTTCTAGTAGCTGACTCAGTTATAAGGGAGCAAGAAGGGCAAGAGGACTATGCTTGTTCCATGCTTTTTTTTTTTTTTTTTTTTTCCATTTGAAGTAGATGAAAGTTGTTGTGAGAGTCTTTGGATGTTTTTTCAGCCTTGTGAGAAAAACCAATCTGTACCTCTGTATAGGAAACTTCTGCTTCACTGAACATGGGACTTATGCTGGGCTTTTCATTTCTTTGGAAGAAAATCTGCTGTCTTGAAATCAGTTTGAGTATAACTTTTGTGTTCAAAATTAGGGGCAACTGGGCTGTTAAGTTTCTTTGAACAGACATATAAGTTCTCCTGAGGAATAAGAGTACAGAGACATTTTGACTATGTTGCATCTTCATATGGAAAGCTGAAATAAAATATGCTATTTGAGGATTTGACCGGGTAACAAAGGAAGTGTGCCGAAGTACTGTAAGACATACTTTTAAAATCTTACATGAAGGGAAATGTCTAAGGATGAATGTGCTCTGTGTCAGAGTTAGAAATGTGTATTCTCTCAGTTTCAGCTCGTATGTGTTGCAATAAGTGCACAATTATACTAACAGTCTCTTTTGGGCTCTTCCCTCTTTTTGTAAGTATTTTTTGAGCAGTTTTAGGTTCACTATTTCAGCAAAATCTACTGCGAGCCCAGGCAGTTCTATTCCCTTGGTTATGCACCCCTTCTGGTGCTCACATCCGGACTTGGATAATACCAATTGAGTTGATGAGAGTGTATGATTTTTAGTATTCCCTAGAGTTGGGCAAATCTTATTTTTGCTGGGGCACTGCTGCAGCTTGTTTTTGACTTGGGCTAAGAGGCACAACCCTCCACAACCCTTTAAAACCCCTGTCAACATGGTCTACCATATTTTCTCTTCCCCACTCTAAATCTTGCTATCCTGCTGTTCATCCTGTGGGTCTCCCTTATCTAGCTGCTGCTGTGGTTGGCTCTTCCTGCCCGTTTCTCTTGTTGACAGGAACCGT
Source organism: Lophotriccus pileatus (assembly GCA_035583135.1). Lineage (NCBI taxonomy): Eukaryota > Metazoa > Chordata > Aves > Passeriformes > Tyrannidae > Lophotriccus > Lophotriccus pileatus. The sequence continues at coordinate 47,918,984 of JAWWES010000094.1, forward strand.
TTGGCATGATGACAGCTGCACTCCTCTTCTTCTCCCCTGTGGCTGTTGCTTTCCCAGCACTGGTGGATGACTAGTGTTTCCAAACTCTCCATTTCTGCCTTGCTTGGCACTGTGCAGGCTGGTTGATTTATGCTGCAGGAGAGATTGCCGTGAAAGCTGATAGCACTTCTGTGGTGCTTTTAATAGGAGGCCTTGTACTGCTCATGATGTTCAGGCTCTGCAGGCTGCAACTGCCAGTAGCTCAAGATACATGAGCCTTTCCAAAATCATAACAAAACACAGTTTTACAATTTACAGGGAAAATGGACGATCCAGTTTCAGTATTGTGTAGCTTCAGGATGTAACTGCAGCAGTATCTTCCCAGACTTCATGAATGGCACTGTGCAGGTGCAGAGAAATAGGAAGAGGAGAAAATTCACAGGTCAAAATAGCAACCTAAGTCACTTAGGGCTTGGTGTAGGGCTGAGAGTTAACAAGTTGTGATGGCTTGCTGATTACCTTGATCAAAGTAGCTAGGTCATTAGTAGGCTTGGCAGCAAGGTAAATTGACTTAAAATACCTTCTGGTTCAAGTTCATATGTGTAGGGGTTTTTTATTCCCCGCATTAAATTGTTAGCTGACTCCAGGTTAGAGAGCCTGAGATAACTGCTGTTTATGCAGAATAGCAAGAAAGAGCTCCTGTAAAGCATTTTAATGTTTGTTCTTTCTTGTAATCTTTTTGTGGCAATAGTAAAATGAGTTGTACCAGCCTAAAATTTAGTTTCCTAATGAAAGGGGACTGACAAGGATTCCTGGGTGTCTGCCTTGTGTTTCAAAATAAAAATGACTGTCACTCCTTCCATTTTCTAATACAGAGTTTTTACATTAATTCCTATGCCTGAAAGCACTTGGAGATCTTAGAAGTGCTACAGGAGTATTTCCAAACACAGCATTGTGTTGGTTGAAGATGTATCCACCAAGATTCTCTGCTGCCTTTTATTTTTCAGAAGCTACTTCTACAGAAACTGATGAGCAGACCATTCTATAGGGTTTGTGCACCTAAAAGTTTTTTAGAGGGTTAGAACATACTGAAACTTCTCTGGAAACACAGCTGTAGTACATAAGCTCCGCAATTGATTTGAAACAGTTTCTAAAACTTGCCAGTTTTTCCTTCCGATTTTAAATTTCTCGCATTTTTATTCCGTCTCTGTGCATGAATAAGGAAACAAAGAAGTATTCTCTTTTATGTTTGCCACTTTGTGTAAAACACAGAGTAGTCTTATACATCCAAAATTGAGTTTAATAAGACTTTTCGTGCATATGGCATCTTGCGTTTAAACAATTTGACCAGTAATGGCAATAACATTCTGGTTGGAGTTGTACAGTTGCAGTGTGCACTATTTGGCTTGGGCCAGTGGCAAGGAATCACCTGCCTCTTTGCTTTTCTGCTGCTGGTTGACAAGGTGACACAGAATATCCAGAGGTATTCACAGCTTACTCTGAATGGCAGTTGAAGTGGGAGTGGTGTTACCAGACATCAGAGCCTGAGTCAGCTGTGGAATATGGGGGCTGTGCTACTGGGTGAGTTAGCCAGAGAATGAGGCTGTAGTGTAGATACTGATAAATGCTTTACCCATTCAAATTACTGGAAAACTTTTTTCCTTTTTGACAGAATAGAAGAACATATTTTTATGCAGCGGTATTTGGAGTCATGGCAGGGAGAGGGAGAGTGGGAGAGTAGAGGAGGATGTCCCTGATTGCTTCTAGGTGCCATAAGCCAGACCTGATATACCATTGACATGTTCGTGGCCTTTGAAACAAGAGCCGTCCTGATAGGCTGCTTTTGCCAGTCCCTAATATCTTGTCTGGTGACTGGAAACCTCTTATGTAATTAAGTATTTCTTATACCCTCTTACTGTCTTGAGTGACTTGGATACTGGAGAATAGATGGTAGATTCTTATCACTTGGTGAGAACTCTAATAGGGCTTTATCACTGTTTGTTCTTGGAGAAGAGATTGTCTTGTGTATGTGGATGTTGGGTATGGTGATGTCAAGACCCTGTAACTGAAGTGCTGTGACCAGACAGTGGATATCTGTTGCATAGCATGATTAATTGCACTGTTAAATTTTTACCTAGAAAGATGTGTTTGAGATGCCTGTGACTATTTTATGTAGCTTTTAGTTATATGTTCTCAAGAAAAATTCCAACTTGCACTGGAAATACTGTATCCAGGTCTTAACCAAGAGCTCATGTCTAAATATCATATCATATAGAAATGTTGGTTGTGACCCTTAGTGTTATCTATCTGCCTCAGCTCTCTGTAGAAAACGCTACTTAGTTTTGAAACTGGCAAAATTACATGGTTCTGGAAATCCAAAGTTTTGTTCAGCAGTTTTTAGTTTATATTCTGATAAGTGCTCTGCAGCCTCACCTTTGTGAATGTTTTTGTTGTTTTCTGTTATAGACAGACTGATTATCTTCACTAGTGTAAAGCAATACAATAAATTTTGGGGGTTTTCATTTCTTTCTGGATTATTAAATGCTGTTATACTGCTGCCTACATTTTTCTCATCTATAGCAGGGATGATCTGTATGCATGTGCTTCTCATAACTTTATAGATTGTTATTGAGTAGGTAAGGGAGTACTGTCTCTCCAGCCACTGGGGCTGCCAGAGGGAATTTCTTGCATAACCATGGGAAGAAGAAAAGGGAAAAAAGTAATCGTAAATGCTGTGCATGGCATTTTTCACCTAAATACCTTACGTTTACCTTTGTTCTTCTATCTTGTGTTTCTTTTTGACATGGGACAACGTTTAAACTCCCTCTTGCTGCAGTTTTACAGAGTTTACATAACACTAAATTCTTTGTAAAACAGTTCAGCCTTTCACAAGCTGGCTCTTTTGGTCTTTTCACTTCTTTTAACGTCTTGTTCTCTTATCCGTGTCTTTTAATTCTGACTTGGCTGCTGTCCTGCACCTTTCTTAAGAGTCCCAGCTGCTTGTCTAATAGATGTACTACTTGAGTTATTTTTGTGTATTCTGTACCTGCACACTTGCTGCTGATTGCTTTCACAAAACTAACCTTTGTCAAATGTTAGACAGCAATATATAAATGTTCACATCTGATCTGGTGGAATTGAACTGATCGAGGGGTCAGAACAGCACTCTGCATCCTGACATGTTTGAGTTTGGTTTCTTCCTCTGCCATAGGTCCCCTGTGTGGTCTCAACATGATCTTTAGTCTGCAGCTCCTTTGGGTGTTCCTGCTGATCCAGCTGCATCAGTTGCCAAGTAAATGTGCAGGTCTGCAAACAGAGCTGTGTCCTTCTGTTGCTGGTCTTGAATCACAAACTAGACTTTAACAGCCACACAACATGCAAGCTTCTGTGTTAAAATACACTGGAGGTACTTCCCTGGGTCACCTTTCTTTGTGTTTATTATAGACATGGTGGTAATGTTTATGCCTGTCCTCTTATCTGAAAAGAAGGGTAGTAGCACATCCTTCCTGGTCTTGCTAGCCTGACCACTACTAGAAACAGCGCATCTGATGATGCAGGGGATTTTGGGAGAGGGTTAAAAAAATGTTCCCTGATGGACCGGTGTGGTTTAGTTTTAGTGCAAGTTTTATCAAAATGATTATTGGATAGATCATTTCATAGAAACTACAGCTCTATTTTCTACAGATCTGGGTAGTAATTACTGCTATGACAGGATGTGGACTTTGGTTAAATACTCATTGTAATTGTAACTTAAGATTAGTAGGACTATTGTGTGAAGGACTAAAGTGTGAAGGTTATTGCAAGGACTCGTTGTTGATTATTTTACAGCAACGTTTCTGTGGCTTGTGAAGGGTATATATCTTCTGTGACTCTTCTGCTCAAGTGGATTGCTTGGAAGGCTATGAGATTATTCCAGGCCAGAATCTTTTAAATTGATAAATCTGAAATACCATATGCTGTTTTAAGGGGGTGCCTTAAACTGTATTACGATACCACAGCTATGGAAGACCTAATAGAGCAAAGCAAACTGCAGTAGCATATAGCAATACAGTATAATATGCAAGTCTAAACTATGCTTTTGTAATCTGCACAGTGTTTTCCTAAAGCAAAAATGGTGTGTTTGGGGGGGTAACTTGTTTTGCAACATTTCCACATGAACAAGTGCTGTACTGTGTAAAAATGCTTTTACTGTTGTGCCTGCTTCTATTTATCAAATCAGTGTCTATACAGATTGGTGAAAAACTAAGACTAGTTCATATGTCAAATTCAGCACCTCTCTTTTTCAGATAAAACCATTATTTTATTTGTAGGAAGATCCTTTTTGTTTGCATACAGACTTGCTACAGAGCTCGTGTCTGCACTACCTAAAATTTCATTAGTGATTTGAGTCTGTCATCTGTCTGAAATTACGCTTTCCAGGGGCCACTGAGCCACCACTGCCAGACTAACACAGGAAATAGTTGTGTTTCTGTTGCTGTGGTCTCTGCTGCTTTTTGGAAGAGAAGGCTATTAAAATAGGTGTAGACAGTGCAGCTGGGTGATGCATGTCAATCCAACTTTTGTTAATTTAGTTGCACAGGGTTTGCAAGGTTTTTAGGAGAGGACTACTCTATTTCATCCTTTTTTCCCCTTTTCATTCAAATGAAAAACCAATTCTTCTCATAAAAAAGGAATATTTCAGACCATACCTTCTGCAGATACTTTTTCTCTCCTGAGACATTTGAACACTGACTTAATCTTTCCACCACATTTGCTTAGGTAACCTGTTCAGTACTGCTGTCTCTGCTAGGAAGAATTAAGTGAGGTTTCATAGGGAGACATGGTCGCTGTGACTGTTCAGACTCCACCACCATGGCGAGCTCCTTTCCTGGCACTACTCTGCCTTCTGCGTCTTCAGATTTTGTCTCCAGACCCTGGCAGTTTGGAGCCAGGCCAAGAGCAGGGGGAAAACATGAGGCACCCCTGTGGCCATCAGCCTTGGCTTTGTTAGCATTGGCCCCCACTCAGCACTGTTATCTTGCATAGCAGTCCTGGAGTTTGTGGTTGATACTCGGTGTTAAATCTTACCATCTCTGCAAAAAGAGGAGACAGCAAAACAAAGCCTTTCTAATTGCAAAGGTTGCAGACCGTCCTGAAACACATGCCTGTGTGTTTCTGTTGCCTGTTGTGGTGTTGCTGGGGAGTCTGTTTTTTCCCCACCAAAGGACTGCTGACTAAACAGGACTTGGCTGCTACTGGGTGCCCAACAGCCTGCAATGGCTGTGAGGCCATGCCAGGGCTCCAGAGCAGGCTTCCTGAGCAGCACCTTGCCTTGTGGACTTTAATCACTGATTAACCCACATAAAGGGTGGTTGGAGTAAAACAGATTAAACCAGCACACAGTATCTGTGCTGCCATCTTGTGAACCAGAATTTTAAAACACCTTTAAGATTATTTTGTAAATATGGCAGTGTTGTCATGGCAGCAGATATCTGGTGTGGAAAAATGTTGCTGACATGACCTATTGCTGGTTTAGTGTGCTATGGAGGGCAGGCAAGTCGTCACTGCTGCTCGCTTCTATTCATCAGAATTGAATATCAAGTTCATCAGAAGGGCTTTGATCAAGGAAATGAATGTCGCAACAAACTTCATGCCGGCTTGCACAACTCAACCGAGTGCTGTAATGTGCAGTGAGATCTGTATTGTTTTAATACTTACACACAAAGGATCCATACATGAATGTTTCATAGCTTTCAAGTGTAGCTCTTGCTGAAAGTCAGTATCCTCTGTGGTGAAATGATAGCTGTAAAAAGTTGAGATGCTGCTAAACCTAATACTAGCTGGAGACGCAGAGATATACAACTTTGAATTTGAACTGACTTATGGAGTGTAAAAAAAATTGACAAATGAAAGTTAATCCAAAATATCTCTCTGCAGGATTTGACACCTAATTCTTGTGCTGAAATTCAGAGATTCTGTGTAGCCAAGCTACACATGGCATCCTCCATGTTGCTACTTTCTTGTTACTTCTTGTATGCAACATAGGAGAACTGGTGACTGGGATGATCTACATCCCACTTTTCTTCACCACATCACTCTGGTGATCCACATTCACAAAATTTGATTTCTTTCAGCCTGTAGTGGGTTGACCCTGTCTGGACACCAGGCATGCACCAAAGCCTCTCTATCACTTCCCTCCACAACTGGACCTGGGAGAGAAAATACAATGAAGGGTTCATGGGTTGAGATAAGGTATGGGAGAGAGATCACTCAACACTGTCACAGGGAAAATAGACTCAAAATGGGGATATTAACTGAATTTATTACTAATAAAATCAGAGCAGGATAATGAGAAGTAAAATAAATCTTAAAAACATTTTCCCCTTCCCCACCCCTTCTTCCTTCACAAGCTCTACCTCCTCCCCCACAGTGCCACAGGGAGATGGGGAATGGGCTTTATGGTCAGTCTATCCCAGGTTGTTTCTGCTGCTGCTAGGCAAGAAGAGTCCCTCCTTTACTCCAGCTTAGGGTGCCTCTCACATAAGACAGTCGTTCATGAACTTCTTCAGCGTGAGTCCATCCTACAGACAACAGTTCTCCATGAACTTTTCACCATAGGTCACTCTTCCACAGGGTGCAGTCCTTCAGGCACAGGCTGCTCAAGCGTGGGTCCCCCACAGCATCACAAGTCCTACCAGGAAACCTACTCCAGCGTGGGCTCCTCTTCATGAGTCAGAAGGTCCCTGCCATGAGCCTTCTTCAGCATGGGTTTCTCCACAGGTTCACAGTCCTCTCTCCAGCAGCCACCTGTTCCAGCATGGGTCTTCTCCATGAGCTGCAGAGATCCATCTGGTCCTTCATGGACTGCAGAGTACAGCTGCTTCACCATGGGCTTTACTACGAGCTGCAGAGGAATCTCAGCTCTGGCACCTGGAGCACCCTCTCCCTCTCCTTCTCCACTGACTTTGGAGTCTGCAGAGCTCTTCTCTTCAGTATTCTCACTCCACTCTTCTCTGTCCGCAATTACATCTGTGCAATAACTTTTTTTTTTCTTCTTAAATATGTTATCACAGAGGCGTTACCACCATTTCTGATTGGCCCAGCTTTGGCCAGTGGCACATCCGTCTTGGAGCCGCCTGGCATTGGCTCTGCCGGACATGGAGGAAGCTTCTAGCAGCTTCTAACAGAAGCCACCCCTGTGGCCCCTCTGCTGCCAAAACATGGCTATGCAAACTCAATACACAGACAAAGTAAGTTTTTTAGGATGGATAAAACTTGCAATGCAGTAGAAACTGTCGCTGGAGTATGAATCTAGAGCCTCAAATTCAGAAGATGATGCTTCCAGGGTATCTGGCTCCAGGAGCAAGTTGGCAGCAGAGGGCTGTGTAGCCCTGACTTGAGCCAAGGCTCCCAGCTGTAAGAAAGGTTTGGGCCTGAATGTACCAGAACATGAGGGGAGAAAAAAGGGGTCTGAAGACAATAATTTTCTCAGCTGCCCACTGTGCTCTCCCCAGCATCTAAGTCAAGCCTCCAAGCTTCTGCTTTTTTTTTTTATACAACTATATTTTTTGCCACGATGGTATTCAAATTGCATATATCTCTTTTCATGGAATGGCTGGAAGTTTTGCATTCATTTGCTCTGGAAATAGCCTGTACCTGTTTGTGAAACAACCTTTTCCTTAAGTTTCTGGTTTAGGAGATGTATCATTCTAAAGCTTGCAGTATAATTATAACAAATTCCAAAGTTAACATAATTTATAAACAATTCATTGCTGCCACCCTCCATCCCCGCCCCCCCCCCCCCCCAGCTACTCAGCCAAACAACACACCTAGGTTGTTTCTACTGCTCTCAACATACTTTATGAAGCAATATTTAAGGGAATGTTGGCAGGTAAAAATATCCTTTTTTTGTCTTAAAAAAGCAAATGAAGAGTTAAGAGATGGGATTTTCTCACAATTCTTTAGATTTAGAAAGTAGACACGTAATAATGTGGAACTTTAAATGATGAATCCACATGCTTCAGGCTGCATATATTTCTGAATATTTTCAAGTAAAAGTTTTGACTTTAAATGTCTGTGAAATAGTAGGATTATTTTTAAGTTAGAATCTAACATTTTGCTTTGAATGATTGTTGTTATTCTTATTTTCTAGTAACAGCATTTTTTCAGTCTTTCTTTGGAACAAGATGGCCACACTGTAGTCTCTAGGTCAGCACTCCATTTCACTTCTGCTAAACTAGACTGAAGGGCTGTGATTGTGAGCCAGGGAGTTAGTAAATGAGTGGTAACTTATCTTCACCTTTTTCCCCCTATACCTTTTTCACAGTGGCATGCAGTGTTCTGAGCTTCGGCTCTGGAGTCCCATCTTTTGTTTTCTGAAGGTCTGTTTCCCACAAGGTAAAAACCTGGTGCCCTTGGATATACATCTTGCAGCATAAATCCAAAAGAGCGGGACCGCACAAGTACAGATTTTGCTATAATATTCATTGTGTGCCAAAAGTGATGGGCTTTGGGTGTGTTGCACAGCATATTCTCTTCTCTGCTGAAGAGACTCCAGTATTTTCTGTCTCTTGACCTGTGTGTGTGCTTTGCTGACCACACAGACTGTCAATGGCAGCTTCATAATTGGCTAAGTTCATAGTGCTTCCAGTTCCCTTGACCTTGCCTTGAATGAGATTCAGCATGGGTTTTTTGGTGCAAGTCTGAATTAACTGTACTGCTGCTGTTTTTACAGAATGACAGAATGGATAGGATTGGAAGGGACAACAGTGGGATCATCTGGTCCCACCTCTCTGTTCAAGCAGGGTCATCGCAGAGCACATGGCACAGGATTGCATCCAGACGGTTCTCAAATATCTCCAGTGACGGAGACTCCACTTCCTCTCTGGGCAATCTGTTCCAGTGCTTGGTCAAATGTGGAAACTGGATCTCTTGGTGAGCAGTATGCTCTTTACTGCTCTTGGGTCTGGCACAGAAATCATCATTGTTATCTTGCCAGAAATTCACTATGAACAGCTCTGCTTCAGAATTTCAACAGTTAAAACAGAGTTGAGCAAATCAAAAGGAATTGTACCTCAGTACTCACTCCTGACAGACTATGCAGTACAATGTACTGGAACTAAGTTTTGGAGATAAATTTCGATTGATAAGATGTAGATTTGATTTTTTTTTTTGTCTAAGGGAAATCTTTTGTTTCTGTGCTGGCCAATACTGCAGTGTTATGAAAATAAAAGGAGGCTGTACTTACGCACACTGAGGTATGATCCCAAGAATCTACCTATAGGAAAATATCTGCTTATACATGTCTCATCCAAATGACAAGACCAAAACTGACATAGGTCAGACTGTTAGAATGATAGCTAATTTTTAATGGTGCTACCCAGAACTTCAGTGACATGCCATGTGCTTTAGTCTGCTTCCTGAAACTGACTTTTGACCTTCCATCTTGGAGTGGGGTTTGCATTTAGCTTTGAGTGACCAAATAAACCATCATGTTCACCACTGTATCAGTTTTTTATGGCATCTCTCTTTCACTAAGTTACAGTTGTTAAAAGCACAGTATCAGTTATGATATTGTTGTAGAAAAAGAAATGACAGAATTGCATGTGCATACTCAAAAGCTATAATAGTAATTCCATAAGCCTCATACCGAAGAAAAAACACACCATCTAAGATTGATTTATAAACCCATCTTGTATGGCAATAGTATTAACTACTCTTTTTGGGCAACAGTTTCTGCAACAGACTTAAATCCAATGCTGATACTGCAGTTCTGTGTGCTCAGGAAAACAGTGGGTGAGCCAAAAGCAATGCTGCTTCTTTAGCCCTGAAGAAAAATAAATTGCTCCAAAGGTACCTATAAATCCTTCCTGTCACATGGATGTTCTCTGCTTCACTTAAAGAAACAAAAGTACAAGGATTTCTAGTTTTCTCAGCCCAGTCTCCTCCTGCTGACACCACCATGTCATATAATAACCTTCATAAAATCAGCAACTGTGTCTTAAAAAGCAGAACCTTACAAGCTTGGAAGTAATGCTTCTTTCTGTTTAAAACCAGAAGTGCCTTTTAACTGAATCAGGTAAAGGAAAAACTTCTGTAATTGCAAGAAGCACTGGGGAGAAAAGTGCTACAGACGGGTTGGTTGACAGGAAGCTCAACATGACCTGGTATAGGCTCTTACAGCCCAGAAATGTAGTGGTGTCCTGGGCTGCATTGAAAGCAGAGTGGCCAGCAGGTTGAGGGAGGTGACTCTGCTCCTCTATTCTGCTCTGGTGTAACCCCGTCTGGAACACTGCATCCAGCTTTGGGGTCCCCAGCACATGACAGACATGACTTGCTCTGGCAGGTCTCAGAGGAGAGCCACAAAAATTATCAGAGGTTTGGAACATCTGTATTGTGAGGACAGGCTGAGAAAGCTGGAGTTGTTCAGCCTGGAGACGAGGAGGCTCTTGGGAGAATTTACAGCACCTTCCAGTACCTACAGGGGGCCTAGAAGAGAGCTAGAGAAGAACACTTTAAAAAGATATGCAGTGACAGGACAAGAGATAATGGTAGAGAAAGAGTAGGTTTACATTAGATATTAGGAGAACGTTTTTTACTGTGAGGGTGGTGAGGGGCTGGAACAGCATGTCTAGAGAAGTTGTGGATGCCCCATCCCTGGAAGTGTTCAAGGCCAGGCTGGAGGAGGCTTTGAGCAACCTGGTTTAGTGGAAGGCGTCCCTGCCCATGGCAGGGGGTTGTGGAACTAAGTGATCTATAAGGTCCCTTCCAATTCAAATCAATCTATGATTCTATGATGTCTCAATAAATTCTAGGAGAGAGTAACAGAGCTGAACAGCTGTTTGCATAACTAAGTTACAAGGTTGTATATTAGTAGGATTTAGTTTAAATCCTGAGCGTTTTTCATTCCTCAGATTAAACATGTGCAAAACAGAGTAAATCCTTTTACAGTAGATCTTGTTGTAGCTAAGTTCTGCAACTTCTAGACATTGGTAAAACATGTCTTATATGTAGCTCTCCTCTCAGTCTTGGATACGGATTACCAAAAGCTTTAAGTTACAGTTGCCCTATTGCAGATCCCTGACTTTTTCTAGAATAGATACAGCCTACAGATTTTTGCTATAAATAGAAAGAAACTCTGCATCTTTCAGGTCTGTTCCACTTCTCTCTATTTTCCCCCTATTTTTCTACTGAGTTACTAACATTCTCCTTCTAAAGAGACTTGTTTCTTTGTATGTTTATCTGGACTTGTTTTGACAATTGTATTGTACCATTTTTTTCTTCTTTCTGCTTTGTTTTTGTCCTCATAGTGTTTCCTGTTTGTTTTTTCTGGGTACTGCATTTATCCACTAGACAGGGTAGCCTCCCTATCCAGAGTGGATGATTCCAGATTCATTTTAAAGGCTCATCACTATGCTGAGATAAATCCACAACAATTTTAATGGTGTTGTGTTACAGGAGGTTTTAAAAGCTTTCAAAGGAACAGCTTTCACTTTGGATCAGTATCTCATTTAAAGCTTGGGGAATTACTCAATTTTATATATAAATAGCAATATTTTGTACTGTAAAGAAGAATGGGGGGGAACACACATGTGTGTATCCTCAAAACCAGTTCCAATACAATACTTTCTTTTTGCCTGAGACTGAAGAAGTAAAAAAAAAATCTTTCCATAAAAAAATTGAGAATTCAAAGTGGAAAGAACCATTGTAAAGTACAAAATACTGCTCTGGGTACGCAGTTCATATCACTGGAGATGGCCCATTGAAACACCAGAGTCAGCTTCAACTCATGGTGAATGTTGTCTATGGCTCAGCAAGCTTCTCCTGCTTATCTGTACAAGTTTTTTGCCAGAGGACACATTCTAGGAAATAAATTCTATAGGAAGAGCTAACTGGATTAGACGAAAAACACATTTGCCTGGAATACACTTTCTTTGTTTATTCTTCCTTGTCTTCTTTTTTGGAGAAGACAAATGTTGTGACACTTTGACTTCGTGGGTACCTCTAGTATATTTAGTCTATAAAATAGGATGACTTTTGGCACCCTTGGCATTGACCCATAACACGTGAACAGGCAACACAAGATGGAGTCAGGAAGCTTGTTAGGAATACGATTCTCCTCACCGAAGCAGCTTTTACACTGCAAAATATAGTTCTCCTAATGATACTTGCAGTTTTGTGTGATGTTGTCTCAGATTTATGGGTGTTGGTTTCCTCAACAGCTATTTGGATAGTCTGTGCTTCAGTGAAACAACTTTCATGTCCTGTAACAAATCCAAAAGTGTAATGAAGTAGGACATTTGTCTAGAGTTTTAATGTGAAACCAAATGATGTAGTAAGCTTTTTTCAGAGTAAAAGCTGGCTTGTTTTCAACTTGGATCCCAGTTTTCTGGTTTCTGAAGTCACTCCTTTGGAGATATGTTAGACTTCTAATGCTGACTCATTTACAGTGACACAGCCTTAGTGACATTAAGTAAAGTGAACTAGTGTCTTCAACTTTGTTCTTGTCCTTCAACTTCTTTGTGTTGATATTAATGTCCTAGCAGCATCAGAGATTGATTGCATAAAATAAACTTTAAAAAGTACTGGGAAGAACTAAGCAGATTTCAAGCTCTTGTAATGTGATTTAGCTGCTAGAAGTAAGAATAATGTCATAGGGCCAAAACACTCGGACCACCAGTGTAAGGAACTTCTGGTCTAGTGATTAGGACACTAACCTCTTTCAGGAGTGCCTTGGAAGCAATTTCTTTAGGCTACTCAATATATAAACATACTGGATAATATGGTTTCATGTCCGTTTTTTGCCTTCTGAATTGTTTATGTATTTAATTACTAGTCCCACCTCCATCACATCTTACGTCTCAAATGGATAACTAGTTTACCACCTTGGAGGATTTAGTCATTGTCACTAACAAGAAGCCATGTTTCAGCCAACTTACTGCCAGGCAGAGCTCAAATGCATGAAGTATGTTGGGCTTTTCAACAAAAAGCCTTCCTCCAATACTGTCACTGTGTTTCATGGGTGACAAAGGAGAGCTTCCTTGTGTTGCAGGAGGATGATAATCTGCTGGAGTGCTCTGTACTGAGATGAGCCTTGCTGCAAGCTTGTGTTGCAGAGCACATTGGAACCAGTCTCACCCAGCCCCTTGCTAGCCTTGATGTTCATGAGGTTCAGCACTGGCATAGCTATCAGAGTTTTTAAAATGCAAACATCAATAATATACAGCATTCCATGTTTTCTTCAAGTTTTCAGTCTTCTTCTACTGTCTTCAAAAGCCTAGTGTTGCTCAAAAGATTTGAGTTGGATCCCTTACATGTGTATGCTTTAAAGCGTGCAGTTTTGTTCGTGATGTGTCATGATCATATACTGCAGATACGATTTTCAAGTCATTTTGATCTCCATGCAAATAAATATGAGAATTTTGCCCTTAGCCCTTGCCCTTTTCTGTTATGATTACATCGTAGTAGTGACATCAAAAGTACAGTGGTTGTGGGCAAAAGGTGTCACTTATATTAAAACCCAAATAATAATGTTTCTCAAATGTCTTCCTAGGTGGATGGAGGTGTGCTTGGATGAAGAGCTGCCCCCAACTACAGAACTGGAAGAAGGCTTAAGAAATGGTGTTTACCTTGCCAAGCTTGCAAAATTCTTTGCACCTAATGTGGTGTCAGACAAAAAGATCTACGATGTGGAACAGGCTCGTTATAAGGTAATAATCTTCCCAGTTCTTCCACTGACAAGACAAAAAAATAAAATTTTTGTCTTCCGACTGTAAAACGTTACCAAGCATGGTTGTTATCTTTCTGAATCTCTCTGGTAAGACTTTTGGGAGTAGATGGAAGACTCACAGCAGTAAGAAGCCAGAACGATAAGTTAGAAATATTTACCCTTAGAAAAACTATGCTGATGTCACCTCGAGTTTTTAAGGCTGAATGAATTACACTTCTGGCTCCAGGAAGAACACGAGCTTTCCTATTTATGAAGTCATTTCTCATTAGGAATAGGAGTCAAAGGAAATTTGATAAATATTCCAAACTTTTCTCATTTTGTATGGGAGGATATTTGACATTCACCTCATTAGGTCTGTGTGTTTATTTTATACACTTTAACACTGAAAAGCGGAAAACAAGCTACCAGTAACTGAGCTTAACTTATTACTTGTGCAAGTCATTTATCTACAAGATCCTTGATAATATAGAAATATGTACATTCATACACAGCAGTTCCACTATGGAATGCATTTTCTCAACATGTAGAGTGGGCAGAAAAAATTTGAAGTGGACATTTTTAAGGTACAATAACTGGCTCTTGAGAGCTGAGAAATTGTCTAGGTCCCACGTGGTTAACAGAACCATGGTTAAGAATTCTGGGTATGTTTAACTGCTTCTCTTGAAAATCTCCAAAACTTGAGTTCAGGTTTCTTTTCTTGCTTTACTATAAAAAATAATATTAATTAAATATGTATATACACTCTCCCACTTTGCTCTTATGCTGCTTGAATAGGCTGTAGGGAGGGTCAGGTATTCACACAGAACTGAATATTGAATAAGACCATGTTATCTGTTCTCCTTCACAACAATGCCTGATCAGTGTTACCACTTCCGTATTTTGGTTCCTGGAATTTGACATCCAACCTCTACTCCTGAGGCTCAAACAAGTACTGAAGGACTGTACAAATTTCCACTTCAATCCCAATCCACCCTAATGGGTACAAATCTGGTTTACATAACATGAAAGAATGAGCTGGACTCAGCATGAGGCTGCTAATATGTTAGGATGCTTCATTAGAAGGATCGAGGCTGTTACACTTTGGTCTCCAGGTTCAAGCAAGGCTAAATTCCTTGAATTTAGATTCAGAATCTAAAACTGAGAAACAACAGGAGGATCAGTAACTAGAAATTTTTTACCTAATGTGATTTTTATCATCTTCTCCTTTTGTCTTTTCAATAGAGATCTGGTCTTCATTTTCGGCACACTGACAACACTGTGCAGTGGTTAAGAGCAATGGAGTCCATTGGTCTGCCTAAGGTAAGCCTTCAAATTTTAAGAACGAAAGTGACTCAAGTCACTGGCTCACTAAGATCCCCTTTCTTCTGCTTGAGTATAAACAGTTCCTTACTGTAAGTCTACAGGGAAGAGGTAATTCAGAAAACAACTCTGAAAAGAAGGTGGTGTGGAAAGCAGTGGGAGTGTCAGTTCTGTGTTGCTGCTGCCAGTGTATGTGGACTGAGGCTGCTGGGGATGAACGCTGTGGGTGGAAATGCTCACAGTGCTTCCCCTGTGGGAAGACAAATGGGACACTAGCAGTGTTTTAACTAAATCTTATTGGTAGTGCAGTCTCTGTGGGGGCCTGAAAGGAATGTGGTTTAAAATAGAAAACTTAAATATTTGCTTCCTTTAGGTTACCTCTTCGCATCATGTCTCTTGCTGCCTCTTCCTCTTTATGTACGTCCCAGTTTCTCTGCCTCCACCCTGTTTCCAGACCGCTCTTGCACCCTCCAGTGCATCTGAGTGATTATGCTGCTGCTCTCCTTCCACCAACTGCTTTCTTGGGTCACCTCTTATGTTTATCTTCCTCCTTGTGGGTCTTCACTTGTCATCTCCCCCCTCTGCTGCTGTTTCTGGGCACAGTGAGTCTATTTTGGAAGAAAATCCTTTAAGGAAGGGCTGTGTGGAAAGACCTATGCTGCTTGTTTGGACATTTTGGCACCCACACACAGCCTGAGGTGAGCACTTCCTCGCCCAGGCTTCCCAGCAGCTGCCCCAGGGTGCCTGAGTAGTGACAGCCACGGTGCTGCCTGATGCACTGTGGTCAGGCGCAGCAGAGATGGAGCTGCTGGAAGGGCTCCATGGACTAATGGCCAGCCACCATAGGCAAATTCAGAGCAGGTGGCCTGTAAGCAGAAAAGGGTATGCCATGGCTGCCACCAAAAATGCCATAGAGAGAGGAAGGGTCCTGCCTTTCCCAGGTGAGGTTTTTTCCTCCCTCAGTTTAGTCCTTGTATCCTCTATTTAGCTGGCTGATTTCCACCCTGCCATCCCTCCTCTGACAGATTGTGTTTCACTTGCAGAGGATGGTCATGGCCAACAGCTTTCCCAATTCTCCCTCACAAAGTTGTTTTGAGCAAAAGAGGGCACTGTGCTCCTGTCTTACTCAGTCTTGTCCTATTAACCATGGGACAGTGCAGCCCCATGTGCTTGGCCTGGATTGGAAGCATGCTGCCAACTTTCACGGTTAACTAAGTCTTTTATTATATTTTTGTGGAGAAACACTGTTTAGTGACTGGGACCAAGGCCAGGAACAAATCAGTGTAGAACCAGAAATGGAACTTTCGATGTGACTTCTTGGCTAAATTCTTGGCTTAATATTCCTCTCTGTAAATATCTTTGTAAATGATGTATTCATCAAGTTCGGGGTGCTGGCAATTAGAATTTATGCACCTTTAAACCATACTTGATAAGTTTGGGTTTCAATGAGGCTATGCAACTTGTAATTGCATTCCAGATTTTGGGTGTTTGTAGAAGGACAAGCACTACTGGCTGAGCTTATGCCAAAGGACCTTTTCTAAAAATCTTGTTGAAGTGCTGTCTGCTTATCTTTCTTTTTTCCCCCTCTCATTAAGTAGCTTTTATGCTTTATTAAGTTCTTCCTTATGAGAACTACTGATAAAGTTAAAATAACATTAGAAGAGACTTATTTATAACTGTGTAGAAGTAACAGCTGAAATTCTCTGAAGTTTAAGGTATGGTTAAGCAGAGTAAACTTTTCTGCTCAGTAGCAAGTCTTCTTTTCTAATTGTATGCTCTTTGCTTTTTAGATCTTTTATCCAGAGACCACAGATGTCTATGACAGGAAAAACATCCCTAGGATGATATACTGCATTCATGCTCTAAGGTAACTGGTGATGGGAATAAAAGTTATAGTAGCTGTCAAAGCTGTAAGTGTAAGTCTGGAAATGGCTTTAGGGTAACCAATGTGTCAAAATTTGTCAGAATTTACAAGTTCATTAATTTTAAGTTGGAGACAAAACTTTATCAGGACTATTGGCCAAATTATTTTCTAAGTAGCAATTAAGGACTACTGAATTTAACACAGACACCCCTTTCTCTCTAGTACATCTCTTCACAAAGTGCACATAGATTTTCAAAACATGTACTGCAATAGAAATCAATAAATGAACAGAAACTTAGCAAAATATTAGTATAACCATGGTGCAGATGTCCTGATCAAAGTGAAAATGATGATGAAATGACGTCTTTCTGTCCCAAAAGTAAAGCAAACAATTACCATATTCGGAGGTAATTCACATAAAAATTAACATGCTCCAAGATTTTAAAATTCTGATCACCTTGATTTTGAAAGTAAAGTCAGGGAGGCTTTGACCACAGCACTGAAAATAGAGCTTAAAAATTTTTAATGTCCTGTCTTAGGGATTTTCTTGATATTTAGTACAAAAACATTTGCCCTGTGCTGTTTCTGGTGTGGAGGACAGTGGTGTTGGCAGACAGCTCCACCCTCCTGTGGCTCTCCTAGCTCATTTCCTGCATGTGGACGCCTTTTCTTTCATTACTTTCTTGCAACTAAGCTTTCAGAGAACATGATTAACTTACATCCCAAACTCTCTTCTATGTTTCTAACAATGTTCAAAGGCACATCATCTGCTCCAGGGCCATCAGTCAGAAGATATTCAATATATGCTTTATTGAAACCTTTTTTAGGTCTAATCCTTGAAACGATGTGACTCCTCTTCTACTCTGGGATGTGCATGCACTGTTAATAAACAGGACATGACACTAAAGTTCATCAATTTCCTTTACATGCTAGGTGTTCACAGTTCACAGCCCCATATTTTTTTTGTCATCTTTGTCAAGTGTTGCCTCTTGAAGTTATTATACCTGGTGTAATGTTAACAGGGCAGGACTATTTGAGGGTGGTTCTCGCCTATAACCTGTTAGGGCAGTCTGTTTTGACAGTGAGCGCCTTGTGTAAGCTTGAAGTGATTTCCTAAAGAGGATGCACAATGCTGTAGTGTTAACCAACTCAGGGCTGACATGATGGGCTGCTTGTCCCCCCAGTTGTGTTATGGGCCAGCTCCAAATTTTTGCAGGAGGTGGAGTAACACATTTAGTTTTCCAATAGTTGTTTCCTCGTATATGGAGGAAATTATCAACTGTGGATTTGAATGTTATGTAAACAACAGCCCCATCAATACCTTCTTAATATCTGTCTTATCTTTGAAATGACAATACCTCTTTTGTCTTGAACTTAGTTTTATATGGGCTGACCTTTGGTAGAGGTTTTTTCTTTTTTTGTCTTGACATACCCCAGGATTTATGCTAGTATCAGAATAAGTCTGTGTTCTCTCAGCTTTCACTTCCAACTTTGTCTCATTTATGTTACTTTTCCTTGCTGTATATCAACACAAAGCTCTAACTCTGTACTTTTTTTTTTAGTTTAGTTGATATTATTTTAGAAAAGAACTTTATATCAAATGTCATGCCACACCGAATAGGTCTTCAGTACTTTCATTTATGATGCTTTCCCATGAGATTGTAGGCCCATGTGTCCGCATATGATACAAGATGTAATAGAAGAAACAAGGATTCTGTCTGATTTCTTATTTCCATAAAAAGACTTCACTGAAGTCTTTTAAATCAAACTCCAATGCCAGTATTGAATGGTGCACAGACTAGATTGAAAGCTCTCTGAGAAACAACAGAATTAAGGACAGGGCACTTTGCTTGGCCAGCAGTGTTCTTAGTTGGGTTGGCATCAGAGGAATGCTGAGCTGTAGGAGTCTAGTTCTGATCCTCTGCTGCTGACGTTTAAAGTACCAATCTGCTGGTGTTTGTACTCCCAGCTCCATGCCATGTACCCTATCTGCTCTACTTTCTGGGTTTGCCTCAACACCCTGTCCAGGGAATCAGTACATGGTTTGCTGACCCTTCAAAATGTCCATGTCCCTGTTGTTCTCAGAGTCCTACACCCCAGCATTGAGAACCAGCAATTGCAAGCAGGGTTTTCACCTTTGCACGTGACCTCTATATAAAGAATCACCAATGGGTTCAAATGCTAAATTCTGATGCATCTTGCAGTACATGCTGAATTTTCAAAAGCTCATAATTTGGAATTATGGAGCATTTTCTTGGAGAGGTGAGGGGTTGTTCTACTTTATGTTCTTTCTTAGTTGCTATGAAACTATTACTCTGAAGCAACATTTCCAACAAAACTATGGAAATGTAAACCAAGATATTTCCTTCTCTCATTCTTGAAAATCCTGAAGCCATTTTTATTTCAGATTTTTCCTACCTGAATTTTTTTATGTGCAGTCAGTGTGAATAATTTCAGTGTTTAAAATTGATAAGCCAATTTATAACTGCCCCTTTAGGAGGCATGAAATAGCCTTAACTGTAGGTAACAGGAGCAAAAATTTCCATCCAAAAAGTTTATTTGACATCTGAAATATTAACATTTTGCAGGGAAAGTCATCAGTAACTTGGTGTTTTGGTGATCTTTCAGCTGCTAAAGGGCCTGAAGATAGACAATTACACTAAACATGCTGGTTTAAATATATTTTTAGCATATGTCCTGTTTCAAGTCTGAAATAAAGAACATTGCACTTGCAGCATGTGGGATGACTTGTGCTGTCAAATACAGCATTGCTCTGGGCAGGAAGGAGTGACTTAGTAAACAGTTTCTAGACTCCTGTTGAATATAATTACTTCTTACTTTTCTTTTGTTGAAACATCAATCCTGAAAGCCTGACTTGAAAAATGTAAAGGAGTAGATTTCATTTCTTGCACCATTTTTTCTTGTGAAAGCTGATTTGGGTTTATTCTGGCACTAAATGCAGTTAAGAACACCTTCATTTAAATAAAGATGCTAACAGTGATTCTTGTTCATAAATAGCAGTGCTTAAAGACATTTTTTTCCTGAAAAATTCAGTTTTCAAATTATCTTTGCAAGCAGATCTCTGCTATGTCCTAGAGACAAACTGTCCCTCTGAAGCTGGACAACTTCAAAACTTTTTTTTCCTAGGAAACAGTAGAATAACAAGCATGCTTTAAAAGGAAAACAACATTATTTTCAGATCTGTTTTTACAGCATGTTGTACATGAGCTAAGCATAACACAAGACCCAGGAATCTCTGTCTGATATGAGCTGCAGTTATGTGTGGGTGATGCTTCGTACTGGAGGAAGTTTCACTTGGGGACTGCTCTTTCCCCTTTGTTTCCCCCTTGTTTCTGATGCCTCATATCCAGTTTTCTTAACCAGAAGATCTCCTGCTTTTGACTCTGTGGTTTCTTGAGGTTCAACTTACACTATAAAAGCATTAAGCAAGCTGTTTCAAGTGAAATTATACCTTAAACCAGAGTAGAAGTGTCTTTGTGTTCCCTGCAAGTCTCTGAGCACATTTTCAGCACCATCTGGTGGTTAATAAGTTCACCCAAAATGAAGGAACATAGGAAGTATCAGACATGGCTTAATATACTCCTGGAAGTGCTGAACAGTAAAAAAAAAAAAAAACAAAAAAACAAACAACAAAAAAAAACCACAACATTCTCTAATGTTCATAACACTTTTTCTTCATCTGTCTTTTTATTGTGGTGACCCAAAAAAAGAGTCAGCATAGCCTTGTCACGCTGATGATCTCCATAATTGTTCATATGATCCCCAATGCTTCAGCCAGCATTGTGTCCCTGTCTCAAACTTATAGCAAAATCTCTTTCTACTGAGAAAGACTGGAAGGCAGATCAGGGTAACACCAGGAACTGGGCTCATTACTGGAGTCATGGGAGGTTTTCTCCCACAATAGCTAACTTGCGTTTTAGACAGCTTAGAAAGGTAACAATGACAGCGGCAATGATTTTGAGTGGCGACAAAAAAGTGTCAGCCTGAGATCTATTGTTTTGTTCATTTAGATTATGACAGAGCAGAGGAGTAGCTGTGGTAGCATGAAAGATAAATGCTGATTCTGTGTGCTCTGAAATAAATACAGCCGCTACAAATACTTAATTTGAAATCTCATCCTACAATTTGCTAATAGCAAAAAAACCCTCTACAACAAAACACAAACCAGAACTGTGCCCTGCTAGAAACCAAAACCCTAAGCCACATTCTGGTTTTAGTACACATTTGCAATGAATAAAGTTGGAGTGAAGTAAAATACAGATGGAAAACAATCCATTTGGAGAAAGTCTTGTTTTCAATGTCTATCATTTTTGATCCCTTCTTGATAAACTCACTTGTTTATTGCATTTCAGTGACAAATTATAGAAACATCAAGCTTTTGTAGATAAATACATGCCTTGTTATTAGAAGACACTAAGAAAATAGGTATGTATTCAGCTATTTTTTTCAGGTAGCACCCCAGAGCTTTAGGAATAATGATGACAGGTATTTTTCATGCTATATTGAAAAAACAATATTGATTCTTGGACAGCACTTTAAATTATGCTTTATTTATTTTCCAAAATTTAAATAGCTAATGATACAAATGTATTTGACATGGTCTTGGATGGACTTACAGGTCCTTGTTTCTCTGTGTCTAGTAAGAAGCGTGTCAGGGGTTTATGTGTCTTTGGCTATTCATTACAGGGATGTAATAATACAAGTCAAAACAGCACATAGGTCCAAAGCTATAAGGTGTACTAAAGTGCATTCACATCTTGATTTTTTTTTTTTTTTGCAATAATAGCTTTTACATTTCTTTATCTCTCACTAAGGTTTTCTACTTTTTTACACATCCCCTATGATCTGAGATACACTAACAGTGCCTCTCTCTTAGAGATGCTGCTTGGAAATAGAAAGGATTTCTCCTTCTGTAAGACTTAAATACAGCATAAAGAAAATTGTAGATAATTTATTCTGTATTGGCTTATGAAAGTCAAGGTTTAAATGACAAGTTTCATAGAAGTGCTTTTCTCTGGTACAGAAAAGCAAACACCTCAATCACATGCACTTTAAATTCTTTTGTTTCTTCTTTGCAGTTTATATCTCTTCAAACTGGGATTAGCTCCACAGATCCAGGACCTTCTGGGGAAAGTAGACTTCACAGGTAAAAACTGCTTTTTTAATCATCCATTAGATGTTGTTTTCACCCTTTAAATCTGCTAACACTGTACATTTTTTCTATTATTGTCTTTCTCCTCTGACAACGTTGTTCCAAACATATCTAATTAAACAGGTGGGAGGGTGCTATTTTTGCTGAATGTCATTCTCTGTAGGACTGAAGGGAGTGAGTTTGCAGGGAATATTCGTCATATCTTAAATTCCTTCAAAATGGTGAGGAAAATTGGTCAGAAGCTCTAGCCAAACACCCATGTTTGTAGGTATGGTGGTACATAATAAAACTCTTAAGCTTTTGTTCTGATAATATTTCTTTTTTGTGTGTGTGTGTAAATAGAGGAAGAAATCAGCAACATGAGAAAGGAGCTAGAGAAGTATGGTATACAGATGCCATCTTTTAGTAAAATTGGTGGGATTCTGGCCAGTGAATTATCAGTGGATGAAGCTGCATGTAAGTGTGGATCTTGTTGTGTTCTCTATTGTATACTAGACAGAATGCTATCAAAACATTTTCTGTGTTTTAATTCACCTAGATTTCCACTCAATAACTGGAAAGAAAAACAAGCAAGTTTTCACTTTCTATCACATTGTTTCACTGTTACAAGACCTTTTCCAATTTTTCAGTCTGTATTCTTTGGTATCTCCATTGAAGTGCACCAGAATCAAAGATTTCTTAAAATAATTTGGATGGGTTTAATGTTTTAGTAGCCAGTGATGGGTACAATGGGCCTGGGGAACATACAGTTTCCTCTGTGCTTTTTTTTTTTCTTTTTTTTTTTTTTTTTTTGGTGGGGAGGGGTGGGCCTTTTTCACTTTTCCTAAAGCACCCAAACAGGTTGCTGTGAGGACAAGTCACTGCTCCAGACAGACAGCTCTCTCATATACAGTGGTGTATATGTGGAGTTTGCCTTCACAGGCAAATCTGTCTGACCACTGGTATGTGACCCATAGCATGGTAGAACTCTGCAGGAGGGTAGGTCCTGCTAATGCATCTGAAATAAGCTTTGCCTTTTTAAGGGAACTGAACAGTTATGGTCTGAGTCTATCTTGAACAACTTCCAGAGAAAACCAAAATTAAATGCTTTTTTTGCTGCCCGTGCCTACTCATCTGTTAACGGGGTGTTTTCCTCCATTTTTTTTTTTTTTTTTTTTTTTTTTTTTAGAATGAAGGAATATATTAAAAGGAATTTGCTTTGATTTCAATTATATAACATCAAGGATGTTTGCTTATATCAACACCTGAGCTCTAGTTATTTTGTTCAAGATCCTAGCTTTTTTCTGAAGGGCAAACTGAACAACAAATGGGTTGACTTTAGTATGTTACATTGCAACTTTGTTAAACCTTACAAACTAGCATGAATCAAACAAGCTGTTTCATGATGTTACTTAGTATGAGGAAGTTTCCAGAGCTTAACTTAAAACACACCTGATGTTTGTGTTGTCTGTGATGCATATTTTGAAGCCTGCTTAATATGGGCATACTTCTCCAAAACTTGCTATTAAAACACTGCCTTTGGAAGTGGGGGTAGTTTGTCAGTTTATTTTTTTTTTCTTTTTTTTTTTTTTTTTTTTTTAGGAGATTTTCAGAGATTTAATTACTACCAGACACTTTTACAGGGAGCTTTCTTCTGAAGATAAAAAGGCTGGAACATCCTTCTCTGAAAGCCTTATTATACTGTTTAGGGTTTCCTTTAACTTCTGAAGTGTTTTTGGTCTTAAAGGCAGGGTTTCCTGGTGGTGGTTCTGTCCCTGTGCGCAAGGATTGTGCTAGAGATAATATGCACTACCTCAGAACAGGAAACATCTGCTATGGGAATTCTCATATATTAGTGAGGTTGGATATGGAGACCCTGCCGGAGGAAGGGCTCTGCCATCCTTCTTCCTAAATGGAGTATGCAAAAGGAGATGTGAAGTGAAATAACTGCTGATGGCTCCTACTTTTCTGCCAGCACAGTAGAAATCCCTGTGAAAAGAGTAAGCTTAAGTGCTTTTGCAGACAGCTTATTCCGAAAGGAAAACCTCTCTGTTACTCCATGCTTTAGCCTGCTCTTTCAAGCCCAATCAGGCTTCTCACTGTTTCTCTTGGCAGGTGGGTTCACATCTACCTGTTCACGTCTATCCTAACCTTAAACCTATCTTTTGACTACTTCTTGCTAGCTCCACTTAGGTCAGTGATAACTCTTACACAACTGTGGATGAAATTACATCATT
Source organism: Lophotriccus pileatus (assembly GCA_035583135.1). NCBI lineage: Eukaryota > Metazoa > Chordata > Aves > Passeriformes > Tyrannidae > Lophotriccus > Lophotriccus pileatus. The sequence continues at coordinate 47,943,223 of JAWWES010000094.1, forward strand.
CCTATGTGTTTTGTTATATGAGGGTGTTGGGGTGATATGTGTTTCTAAGGAGGACAGTGTTCTCTTAGCCCCTTGAAGATGATATGGATGTACACAGAATCGTAGAATATCTCAAGTTGGAAGGGGACCATATGGAAAACTGAGTCCAAGTCCTTGGTCCTCACAGGATTACCTAAAACTAAACCATATAGCTAAGAGCATTGTCCAGACCCTTCTTGAACCTTGGTGGGTTTGGTGCTGTGACCACTTCCCTGGGGAGCCCGTTCCAGTGACTGACCACCCTCTCAATGAAGAACTTTTTCCTAATATCTAGTGTGAACTTTCCCTTTTCACAAAGTTTAATGACAAATGAACCAGTGTGTGTTTCTGCTTGTATCACCTCCACCATGCTAGCTGCTTGTATTTCCCATCTGATACTGTGCTGAACTGATCTAGAGTGAAATCATTTAAGAACAACTTCCTGGCTTGAGCTTAGTGCTAAGATTATCCACCAAAAATACGCCAGTTTTTCCAGTAGCTGCCGTCTCTGAGGATGTATATCTTCACTTCATGCTTCATTTGCCCCTGCTGAGTTTTCAATGATCTGCTCTCCTGTCTTACTTTCCTAAATTTGTGCAGTCCTATGTTTTCCTAAAACCTCAAATCTGAAGCATTTTTCATTTCATTCATAAACTTAAAGTCTTTCAACTCAGATATTTAGCCCCTCAGTTAAACTTAATCCAAAGAAAAGGGTTTTACCACTTTTCTCTGCTTCATCAGAACCATGCAGGGCCATGTGGCAAGTAAGTACTGATAGAATGAAAAACATGGCTGTTGTATTTTCCCTCATACATCTCTTAGGTGCCAAGAAAGTAAGTCCTACACAAGTTGCTGTGGTGATATATGAGCAGCTGTGGTGTTCCTCCTTTGGAATATGATTTGGACATACACTTATCAAGAATTACACTTTCTATAGTAAAGTCTGTAAAATCATTTTGAGATTAATGTGCCACCAATCAGTTGTTGGGGTCTGTCTATAGCATGAAGGTCCAAATAAAGTGTAGCTCCAGTGCAAGTCCTTCATCTCTACTGATCTTAGGGCCATATGTGTGCAGAAAACAACTGGGAAGGGTGTTTTAGCCACTACTCTACACCTAGTTCAGCTGCAAATGCTTTTGAATTTGTACACTCATGCAAATTTCGTGTGTGAAAAAGCACAAGAATTTTTGACTCTTAAATTCTTGGAATCAAGCATTTGTTTAATAGTTGAAGTTTTCTTGTTTCCTTGAAGGGAAAGGTTTAGCACTTAAGCTGGTCAATGTCTGTAGTGAGTCCTATGGCACTTTCCCCCCTTTTCCTGGGTAATAACGTTTTGAGAACCCTGCAAAGCCCACTGGATATTCTTTGCCTCCATTTGAAGTTTGCTGTCCCGTGGCTTTGCAGATGACAGACAGGGGGACCGTAACATTATGGTCCCTCAGGCTCCCCAGTTGTTCATGGAGATCCTCACGTTCAAAGAATCAGTTCTTCCCAGGCACGTGTAGATGTGATATGCAGGGCTGCACCCTGTCTGGGTGGTCTTAACTGCGTTTTTCCAGAGAAAAACTCTAATGGAGTTGGAATTTCCTCTTCTTGTCTAGTATTTTTTCGATACACTGAGTTTAGGCAATACTTTTATGTCTTGTATCTTTATGGACAAAAAGCAGCTTTAAGGTACCAAAAATGCTTTCAATTCATGCATGTAATTGCATTCTAAATAAAATAAGGCTTGAATAATAAAATATAACTCATTTTTTATTTTCTGTCAGTAAAATACTAATCCCTGGTCTGAAGAAGAGTGAACATGGGACAGAGAGCAATGTGCTACCTCTGAGTAAGCACAGAGTGCTGCAGTCTAGAGGAAACATTGAGGGGGATGTTTGAATGGGAATCTGTAAATCGTTGAACATAAATTAAACACTCATTTCAAGTAAATCAGAAGAAACAGTGACAGTTTTGACATTTTTGCTTCCTGAAATTTAGATCTGTGCTTTTAATTTTAGTGCATGCAGCGGTAATAGCAATTAATGAAGCTGTTGAGAGAGGAGTAGCTGAGCAAACCATTGCAACTCTGAGGAACCCAAATGCAATGCTGCTCAACGTGGATGAGGAACTGGCACAGGACTATCAGAATGAACTCTTTGAAGCTAAAAGGAAAAAAGAATCAAATGCAAGACTCAAGGTAGTGGTGTTTTATTAGTACTCCTAGTACACATGTTCTTTCATGTTTCTTCATATGTGGTGGCATTACTGTTTTAAAAATTCACTTAGTTTTTAAAATTAGTGCAATTAGGAAAAAAGAAATTCAAGCTAAATAAGAGAAAGAATGGTAATGCAACAAGCTGGTAGACAATTTTATAAGAATATGTTTACTCTGAGCATGGTGTGGTTTAACTTTGACCAAAGGCTAAAAATACCAGAAGACTTAAAACTAAAAAGGACTGGTTTTCCACCATCAACTGCTTTAGAAAAAACAAATTTATTCTTTAAAAACTTGTAAAAAGAATGATATCCCTTTTTGAATATAAAATATGACCTCTACCACAGATCTTTAATGTTAAATTATTTACTTTGTTCTTTTACGAAAAAGCTAATGATTTCTGTAGTTAAAAATGCTGCACTATATTTGCATGGCTATTTTACAGGAACCAGAACATTGCTCAGCCAAATTGTTCAGCCAGTTATCACAAAGGGCTAATTCTTTATTTCATGTGGCCAACAAATTCCTTTAGAAATATGTCCATCAAATACTTCATCTGATGCAGTTTTAATGACACCTGCTTATAGCTTTTCTCTCTGCAAATTGTTTTGTGTGTACTAGCAACAATTCTTTGTTTTCTTAGAACGGCACAATCTCTGATGAAGAGAGAGATGTCTATGAGGAGCTCCTTACACAAGCTGAGATTCAAGGCAATATCAATAAGATAAACAGTAAGCCATTCTGGATCCTTATGGACGTATGAACACAACACATGATCTCTCAGATTCCAGCTGAACACAACTTGAGTCCACCTGAACAAACAAAATATTTCTATGGAAACTTACAAAATATGTACAAGTAGCTAATATGTCTACAACTGTTTTTTCATGCTGCTCCTTCACTACTAATCTTTGGGGGAGGGAGGCTAATGTCTATTTGTGTTTTTGCTGTAAGGATTCCTCAGTTCAGAATCAAATCATTTATTGCCTGCTCTGTTTCCTTTTGTTCCTTTTGTGTGCAGAATACTGTAAATTTTGACCCCCTCTTCTATATAGAGCCAAAAATTCATTCATAAGCTTCCACTTAGCTGTGTCTGAACTGCTCCCACATAGGCTCACACAGAGCCAGAAACTCCCTTTGTAGGACTGGACTTGAAAGAGATAATTCTCTGCTAGATAAAGATTGCCACCCTAGCTGGATTTAACAAAAAGTGAGATGCTGACAGCAATGGCCTTTTTTTTTTTTTCTCTCACAAAAGCCTTATTTGCTGTTTATAGGCATTGTTTTTTTTCAGTTCACATAGCTTTAGTCCAAGTGAATAAGGCTATTGACCGGCAAGATGAAGTAGCACTGATGGCAGGTTTGAACCGTCCTGCTCTGAGCCTGCTTGAAGTTCTGCCGCAAAATGCCTCATGGTACCTATTGCAATTGTGTGATTCTAAAGAACAGAAAATGCAGGTAATTGAATGGAACAGGTACTATGTGTCAGTTTGCACTGTTTTAGTTGATTTTAATCCATAGAGAAATTGTCTTTACTCTGCCTTCAACATCACTTATGAAAAGTTTTATAAAGATTTCAGAATAATTGATGTACTAATCAACACCAGAGCTGCATTTGCTCTAAAGAGCATGAGGCCCTTATAAGTCATTATTTAGATGTAAAAAGAAAATTTGAAATATAAAGTGCAGCCCCCAACACTTTATTTTCAAAATTAATTATAATTTGAGCACAAATAAAAGTAATATCAAATCATTAACAGCAAATTAAAGGACAATTGGCTTTTAATGAGAAAATATATAAGTATAATGAAAATCACAGGAAAAGATTAAAGCTGTGTTTGCCAGCATTTACAGCACATTGCTGTGCCACTGTATTTGATGCACAGGTGATAGTATAGTCCTAGTGTACCATCACTGGGCTTTTTATCCTTTATCTCCCATCAAATTGAAAACCATAATTAAGTCTTGTTTTTCTGATCTGTTAGATAGCAGGGATTCCAAATATGCTCGACAAAAATGAAATACAGAAAGAAGTTAGTGTTGCCAATGCGGAAGCTGAGGCTCACAAACTTAGTTAGTAACTATTTTAATACTATTTTTTTTTTTTTTTTACCATCACCATTTAATTACATTAAGCTGATGAATTGAATCCACCATTTCTTGCACATAAACAAGGTTTCTCAAACTGAAACAACATGTGTTGCATTTTATTCTGGTAATTGTCTGTCTCAGTGTCACAGTTGCCAAGTTACCAATCTGTGCTGCATAGGGTGTACTCTTACCTGAGACATCTAACACTTTTTTCTACGAATAACTTGTGCCACTGGTAAACACACTGGCTAAAACTGAAGACAGTGCACGGCTTGGTGGCTTGAACAAATATATATCAGTGCAGTATTAATCACCACTTGGAAGCGATGACCATACTTGCAGAATTAAAATAGAATGATCATGTGGAAGAGTATTTTGCAATTACATCACACAGGGAAATTATTCTCACTTTTAGATACATGTATCTAAATCTAACCTATTCTGCTAAGAACACCACATGACAGAAGATGTAGTTGGTAAAAAATATAGTAAAGGGGATCTAAATTTGCAGTGCATGTATTGCTGCTTTTGACTGGAAACTACTTTGCTAGGAAGTTAAGCTTTGGTTAATCTGCTGTCATTTCATGCTGCATATGGGCATGTCTTAGAGGCTGTTTTGTCTCTGGTACTGTTTGCAATGCTTTCAATGCAGGCTGATTGCTCTTGTAATGTGCCTCAAGGCTGTACTGTGAGGTCAGTTTAAGCCAGAAGATGAGTTTGACTTGATACCTTACGTTTGCCTGTTTCAGATGAGGTAGCCATGTTGAGGAGTACTTGCTCTGAAAGAGTTACCTCTTGGTAAAGGAAAGGAAGATGAAAATGTGAAAAGCATTAACAACAATCTGGAGAGAAACTTAGTTCTTATGACTAAGTCGGTTTTGTTATGGGACTGTGAGCAACATAGTCTGTTTTGCAAGTTGCATGCTCAGCTTCAGAATGAGAAATCAGTAGCTTGGTTCTTGGCTGCAGAACTAGCCTAGTCCATTTGTGGACCTTGACTCTTTTCCTCTTTGCTCTTTCCTCTAAAAATGCATGCACACTCTAGCTGTGAAAGCCTTTCCTTTTTCTAACCTCAGGAATACCCTTCAAGGGACAATGTGGCCCCACATGACTATGCTCCAAAACAATTGAAGTGGGAAGTGAGGAGCTGTTTTAGATGGGTCTGTGTACTTAAAAAGGTTTTCAAAGTCTTTGTGTTATATAAGTTCTGAGTGTTGCTGCATACATGCACTGTGGATGATGTCTGCTGTACAAGCAGTCTTGTATAGATTTGAGCAGTTAGTGGTGACTAAAATTGTTTCCTGGATAATTGTACATGGAAAAAGTCATATGACTGTGCAGGTGGAGGAAATAGGGATTATTGATGGAAAAAGTGTTTACATAATTTCTATTCATTACTTGACCACATGAACTCTAACCTTCAAGGTTGTTTCCCTTTCTGCAAGACCAGCATGGTCCCTTGTACAGTGTGTTCCTGGGTGTGTCCTGGCCTGGATTTCTTCAGAGTTGGCTCCTCCAGGTGTGCAATGGTGGCACTGACTAAGCTGAGAGGTGTTGTAACGCTTCTGCAGCTGCCCATGTGGGAAGTGGTTTTCAGCATTTTTTCTGCTGGGCTTCAAACCTATGATGAAATCAGTTCAGCAAAAGCAAAACAGGCGAGTTGTTCAGGTACCAAAAAGGGTTACACTCATACTTCTCCTATGCCTCTGTTGTGGTCTGTTTAAATGAAAATCTGAACTCTGTAGCAAAGGGATTAATTTCTACATGGCAGTGCTTGTGGGACTGATCTTCCCCACTGGCAGACAAATGAGCAGGTGTTGACATGCAGAGAAATTCCTAGAAACCATAGCATGTGGTTTTCCATTGGTTCGGCTACTGATTTTCTGGCAGAAAATCCCAACCCTCCAACGTATTTGGATGATTTCTACCATGCCTCCTGAGACAGACAACAATCATTTGGTGTTGCAAGACAGGCTTGTTTTACCTAGCTCGATTAGGTCCTGCCAAAGGGAGGTGAGGGAGGAAACATGGTGCAGAGGGCAGGGAGTATTTGGGGTGAAGCAAGACTGAGGTGCTGGAGCTGACATACCTGCTAGTACCTGATGCAAGCAAACCCAGGAGGAGTTCCGTCTTTTTAGGACAGGGTCAGTTTTTTGTTTTGTGCTAAAACTACAACAAGCAGCGTCTCATTTCTAAAAGTACAGAAATTTTAAAGTCCTCCAGTCAATTATTTGCTGCATACCTTTGAAAAGACACTGTTCTCAAAACACTCAGCGGTTGTGTCTTGAAAAATTCCACAAAAATATTTTTTTCTCTTATGACAGCAAATTATATTCTTTGGAATAATATAATTGTCATCTACATAGCATGAAGAGCAAATGGCATATGAAAATAATTAAGCTTTTTTCCCTACTGTTCTTTAGAACTTATAGCGGTTGACAATATCAATACTGCAATACGTAACTGTGATCCTAGTAAAACACTGGTTGCACTGATGAAACCTGAGGCACAGCTGCCTGTTGTTCACTCATTTGCTGCTGCTGTCTATCAGACTGAGCTGTTCAACCTCCAACAACAGAATGCTGTGGTAAGAGTGAAAAGCTTAAAACCTGCTCATTGGTGTTACGTAGTCAAACCATGAAAGAGCTACAAACGTAGCATGTTGTTGTGTAAAATCAGACATAATTCTCTTGCCATGGTGTAACATATTGCATGAATGGTTTTGGTTGAATAGACAATATTGAACTGAAGAACTTGTTTCTTGACACACTTCAGTCTGGCTGAGCTCTTGTGTTGCTACCAATTAACTGACATTTTTTAATTGTTGCATGCTTTTAATGAGGACTAACTCTGGTTTATATATTGTATTGAAAAGTAGTCCCCTGCTATGAGTAAGACCAGAAGAGATAAGATAGTGGGACAAAAGAAGGAAAGGCTGAATAGATGGGCCATATAGCAAACCCACTAAGTTCAATCACTGTGTTGTGTCAATCTGGCATGCCTGTGACTAGGAGATTTTCCAGGCTTTTTAAATCAAGTCTATCTCCTTGACAGTATCTAGACTGTGTAATTCAAATTTGTTACACTGCTTATTTAGCTTCCTGACTGCAGTGCGTTATTGTCCTACAGAATTACCTGGCACATGATGAACTGTTTATTGCAGTAGAAATGTTGTCAGCCGTTGTGTTGCTAAACCAGGCCTTGGAAAATAAGGACACCCTAATGATAAAGAATCATCTCAGAAACCCATGCATTGGCTTCAATAATCTGGAAGAGGAAAACTTTCAACGGTAAAGGTTAATTTTGTCTTGTCTGGATGAGACTTGGCAACTTCCGCAAAAAAAACAAGTAGGCAATTTACTGGGGGGCTGTCCTGTGTTGTGTCTATGAAGTTGAAAGTGTGGAAGATAAACATCTGTGTTTTAAATTAATAAGGGATAATATAATCATTGCTGAACTAGTTGTGTATCTAAATACAAGCAATCACACAACCTGAGAGGTTTGGAGGCTACAGATGTGTGAGGTACAGGGAAAATATCCTCAGAAAGCAAACATTAAGATCTGACAAGAATTTTTGCAGACACTAAATCATGAAGCAACTGTAGCTGAAAACTGTTAATCATGAACCATTCCACAATTCTGAAAGATGATCTTTAGAATGAAATAGCGTTTAATACCCAAAAGTCCAGGAAGTTCCTTAAACCATGGTTGAGCCCTTTTTTGCTTCAGTATTGCAAAGGTCTGAAAAATATAGTACAGTCCTGCTTGCTAAAAAGCTGAGTGAGATGCTGTGGCACACGTGTATGTTCAGGATTACATTACAGCCTTCACTTGGCCAAAGTGGTGGAAGCCTCCAAGTGCTTCTGGAAGGCAGTAGAAGGCAAAAGGGGCAGGAGAAGTTGAAGATCTTGACCAGGTTGTCAGGGGACATGAATCTGAGATCAGCCCTTCCTCAGTCTCTCAAAGCTGGAAGGAAGGCAGTCAGATTAGAAATAAGAGGCCAGTGTTTTGATTAGAGGGAGAAGAATGACCTAAGATGGAGCAAAATTAACCTGCCACTTTGCTAATGTGAGGTGGTGCTTGTGGGAAAGAGAAGTAATATTATAAGTAAGTATGCAGAAATGGACCCCAAAGTGTCCCAAATGCAGCATTTTTAGCTGATGTTAGTGACCCAGTCTTAAGATTAAGGTGCCAGTCAACACACATGAAACATGAGGAACCAGTTGGACTCATCAATAAAATAAATTTTATTATGCCATTATGTTAACCTATCCTGCCAACCATATGTTGAATATCACAGGAAGCTTTGATTTGCACAATACCAGAAGAAATACAGAAGAGCTAGAAAAATTCATTGAGGGAGATGCTGTTCAATGGCTTTTATCATAAGAGATTAACTTGTTAGGAAGGTGTTTCCTAGAAGAGAGAACTTGGGAGAAATATGTCATAGGTTTCCAAAACTGTACATGTTGTGGGGAAGGTTATTAGAATAAGTTGCTAGGTTCTAATAACTCTAGTTTTTATTTTCTTATGAGAAATGAATTAAGAAAATATGAGAGCCTATCAAATATAAAGTTTAAAATTTATATCAGATTAGGAAATTATGAATCTTTCCTATTTATTTTTTTTCTGGCAACCATTCATTCCTTTTCTGAAAATAGACATATACTTGATCTGACATAGTGTGGCAGTTGTATGTTTGATTCAGGAATATGGAAATTATTTAACTTGTGTACACATACGTTTACACTACTGTGAAGGTTTCCAGGTCATCTTCATCTGTGATCCTTCTAAGAACAGTAGACACGGGCTACAAAGACTGTGCTTGGAGGACCTTGAGCTGTGGCAAGAGAAGCATGATTTTTTTTTTAAATCCCTTTCTCTGCCCATGGCCCATCATGTGGAAGGAGTATGGAGGTAGCAGGAGGTGCTACTACCTGATGCTAGGACTGAAATTCTTGTCCTTCAATTCAAGAAGTCAACCATAGTTTTCTAAAGCAAGTGGCTGACTGTTATTTCTCCCACACTTATCTGTTGCACTGTACAGCAAATTGTATGTCCAGTGTATGTATTGCTATCATCTCATGTTGCCAAGAAAAGTTTTCTGAATTAGTGTATAGGGCCATTTTTTCAGATCCTGAAATGCATGTGTAAAACAGGCAATCTGCACGTCTGCATAATTCCTAGGAAGAGCTGAGTTTGTCTGAAATTCATTCATTGGAAAAAATACTAGTCACTAAATGATGGATGATACATCTGACAATGCTTTATGGCATCTTCTCTTATATATGAAATACACTTATGTATTTTATATCTTCTTATAGTTATGCTGATACACTATTGTCTATTAAGTCAGAGGCTTCATCTCAAGGCCAAGATTATTTAAGCTGGAATGATATCCAGAACTGCATTGACATGGTTAATATGCAAATTCAAGAAGAAAATGAAAGTAAGTAATTCTTCCTCTACATTGCCCACAGAGGTCATAGTCTGGTCTTTGGTAGATAAGTTTATATACTGAATGGCCTTGTTCAGAAATTTGAAGCTATCAAGTTATACCAAACTTGCTGGAGCAAGGAAATGAGAGGGCAGCTTTCAGACTGCTTACTATTTCAGAGGCAGTCTGGAGTGCAGTTTTGAGGGCCTTTGTAAGAAACAGGCTGTTTGTGCCCTTCCCATACTCCCATTAGTGTTACTGTTTCATACTGGTAAGAGAAACTTCATATTACAGACTTGCTGAAACTGGATTATTACTTCCTAAATCCAGTCAAGTCGCTGTCATGGATCCCCAGCTTGCTCGCAATGTGTGCCTTCTGGCAGGGTGGTGTGCCGAGCAGTTTTTTTTAACTGACAGAGTCACTTTTTTGTCTGAACTGCTTCACTTACTAGGACTTGGAACGGACCTTAAGCAAGGCGGTCTTTCATTAGCAGTGTAGGTCTTAGTACTAAAATAGCTGCACTTGGTTTCAGTGATACTGGCCTCTGCCTGGGGATGGTTATTTGTGTCAGAGAGCAGAGGAAGAACAGAGATCTGTTTCTATAAGCAAGTCCCATGTCTACATGGTCTCTCTCTGGGACCACCTTAGAAAAACTGATCATTCCCCAAGCCTTATTATGATGTGTATCTGTGACCCCGGCAGATGGGTTGTGGTGGATCTGGGAGTGACTCGTTGAGAGACAGTCTAGTGCCAGCACAGACGTCATACTTCACAGGTGATGGGGAAGCCCTTGGCTGATGCCTTTCTGGGATGGCATTAGCAACCACAAACAAGACATTTCAACACTGTTTAGGGGCAGGACAAAACTGATTTTAAACTGCTGAGACAAGTTTGAAAAAAATGAGTTAAGATTTTATTTAAATCCACTTTGCCTTGTAACTTGCTGACTGAAGTATTGAGTGCTACTGGTCAACATTATAAGGTTGGTTCTTAAAGGTGAAATGATAGGAAATGAGGTTAAGTTCTTATGTAATGCTGTAGCTAGGAGTGCAGTATGTATGTATTTGTCCAAATCAGAGTTTCAAGTAATCTGGTCTTAAACTACTTGAAAATAAGTCTTTCACTACTGTGATCCAGTATACAGGTGAATATAAATAGATGTGACACCCAACCTTTACTTCAGCTTCATATAGATACTTCTGCCCAGAAAGCAGAGAAGTCTGTTTTCCTTTTTTTGTCAAGGATAATTTTGATTTGTATGAAGAGTTTGATTCAGATAAATCGATAACTGTGGCAGGAAGGCAAACCATACAACATAATAGCTTCAAGTGGATCTTAGAGCAAAAGTAATTTAAAATCAGCTCCTGTTGCTGCCTCTGCTTCTTATGTGATTTTTCTGTTCTTTGTTTTACTGCTTTGTTTGTACCTGATATTGGGTAAGTTGCATCTTTCTTTGATAAGTACATCCTTAATAACTTTTCTGTTTCATAGGAATCATTGCAATTGGCCACATTAATGAAGCAGTTGACCGAAAAAATCCTGAGAAAACTCTGGAAGCCTTGCTGTTGCCCACAGCCAAGCTTCAAGATGTGAGACCAGCAAATGCAAGGCATTATCAGGATATTCTGCACCATGCCAAAGCACAGAAATGCAAGGTTAGAGTTTTCACTGTTGCTCTTCGTAGGAATTGAAATCCCAATTCTTTTCATTTGCATCTGTGTTCCTGTCTTGTTCCCCCGATGTTTGGATTAGCTGTGCCAATAGGGTTGTAAATAAGCCTATGACAACAAACTGGCACTAATTAATTTTATACTACAACTTATTCTGACTGGCAAAAGGGATTAATTCTCAATGTATTATATTAAGACATATTCTGCATATGTCTTGCTACTGGCTTGATGTAACCTCACTTATTTTTAGTTCTACTAGGTTGCTGCAGCTATTACAAAATATAGTCAGCAACAGTCCTGACATATTTGTGAATTTGTGCAAGGATATAGTTACAGGACTGTGTCAGGCAGGTAGCTACAATATGGATGGAAATCGAGGTTTTTGCCAGAAAGGGGTCACAGTCATGGTGTTCCTTAACACTTCGAGTGACCTTAACACCTCTGTGACCTAAGTGACTTAAGTTCTTTTATTATAGTGGACTTTTGTACATATTTCTGTTACAGCTTTATCGTGTAAGAACAAGCTGACAGTCTTGTACGTGCCTTCAGTTTAAACTTATCTCAGCAGGATATTGCTATCTGCTTCCCCAAAAGCAGTGGCCTGGTTAACATTACAGCTCAGGGAAGCATAAACAAAGATCAACCTAAATGCTTGCAGTATGTGACTGAACACAAGGTTAGCTAAAGCTGCTAGCACAGCACCTAAAATGCCCAGTGTTTTTAAAACACATTAATATTCACACAGTGTGACCCCAAAACTAATATAGTCAGCTGAAAAAAGTCCACAAACTTTGACTAGTAGAAATATCTTCCAGCTATCTTGTTACCTCACCTGTAGTACCTGCTGTGAAACTGTGTTTCTGTACTCTGCTGTCAGAGTTTTGAAAAGGTGTTGGCACAAATTAATTTCTTACCTGAGTTCCCAGGAAGGGCTGGCTTCACTGAGCCCTCAATGCTGAAAAGCTTTCTCCCTTGCCATGTGTGCTGGGGAGGGTTTCATGTGTGCTGAGGAGGGTTTCATGTGTGCTGACTTTACTTGTCCTGGCTGGCCCAGGGCCTGTGTTTGTGTGCAGAGAGGGCCTGTGCGGGTGGTGGCTGCACAGTGCTGGCCCAGGACATACCAAGTGCATGCACAGTAAGCCAGGATGCCCCCAAGGCAGAGACCTATACCCCACAGGTACCCACATGCCTGCACACAGCAGCCCTGCCCTGGCTTTTTCTTCCAAATGCAAACCTACTCCTGTCTCTGTGTGAATGTGCTGATAGGAAAAAAATTAATTTCCAGGTTTTGGAACAAAAATCGCGCAATTTTGTTGAAATCTTCTCACTTTAAAATCTGTGATATTCCAAAAGACTTCTGCTAGCTTTTCTCTTCTGAGCTATGTTGGTTTTGCAGTCTTTTGACAACGACTTAAACCATCCCTCTGTGCACAGTAGTATTGCTCCTGCTTCAGAAGAGACCAAGACACTGTGCTCCTAAAAGAAATACTAAGATACACTTACTCTTTATGGTGGTCAATCACACAGATATCACCATTCTTTTGGTAAAAGATAATTTAGATAGAACCAACCTTAAAAAAAAAAATCCAAACACAATTGAAAAGATAGTCTGCTTATTTCCCACTTTTTTTGATCTTTGTTTATAAAGCAGATCTGTCTTTAGTTACATTTAGCAGATTCTAAGGGTGAGCTGTGGTAAAAGGGAGTGTTTGATTTACAAGGATCTGATAGGTCTTCCAGTAAACTTCCTGTATTCCCCAACATCTGGAAGACATATGGATCAAACTTTCTCACTTACTCTAAGCAGCTTGCTGTCACTTCTCTGTAGCTGTGGCAGCTTTGGGGAAGTCTGTACCCAAATCTGCCAGAACCTGTTACAGGTTTTGATCTCAGATCTGTCCTATCTGTTCCTTGCTTGAAACCGAAAATGCAAGCCTGGAACTTATTTATTCCTGTAATCTTAAACCACAGTTTTTAGCAGTTCTGAAGGCCTTTTCAAATCAAATGTATTCCCAGTGAAGAGAAACCCTCTGTTTAGGGAGTATTATGGATAATCAAAAAGTTAAACAGATGTAACAAACTCTGAAAATGTTCCTGTGTTTGGTTGTGGAGTTTTTTGAGTGATAGGAACATAGGCTTAGCTAGCTTTATTTTCAATAGCTGTATGATATTTGAATTATTTTAAAGTTACCTTTAAAATCGCTTCTTGTGGTTTTTCAAGGAATGGCAAGATCAAAGCTAAATTAGGAGCCAGAAGAAATAAAAGAAGTGGGAGTCTTATCAGGCTGCAAATTCCCTTGAGGTATTTTCCAGTGCAAGCTATTTTATTTAAGTAAAGTTTACAATACTATTATCAAACCAACATAAAACATTTTTTTTTCAGTGTCTTACATGCTGCAGTTACAAATGCAAACAAAACTCATTTTATAGGAACTTAGTATATATGTAGCTTTGGAATTCGTGTAAAGGTAAAAGCTGACCTTTTGTTTTCCTAATGTGGACAATCAATCATAACCAGCTGCAGTATTTGTAACACTGTAGCTATTTCCTGTCAGGATATGGAAACAGAGAATGCTACAAAATAGCTTTCCCATTCTGCTTACCAAGCGAGAATAACGCATGCCTGCATTCACACTGATAAGGCTTAGTTCCCAGCATTCCTTGTGGGCTAGGGGATTGCAAGCACTGGCAAAGTGGAAGAACGAGTCTCCACTGCAAAACCGGCTAAGCAGCCTCATAGAATGTTTCCCTGGAAGAGTCAGGCTCTGTATCTATGACTGTAGATTAACTGCTCCTTAAACCTATGTGGACTCTGGCTCTTTATTTTCAACATCCAGGGCAGTTTTGCTCTTGACTGTGTGTGAGAGCTTCTACAAAGTTTGACAGCTCCCAGGCATGTAAAAAGTGCTTTTAGTTGTTACCATTTCCACTAGGACAGAAACGTGATTTTGAATCACTGTTCCTGCAGTGATGTTTGGCTGAGAGCTGATTTGAAGTATTTCAAAATCATGAACTGGCCTAAAAGTACTGTTTGAATGTTGACTCCTCTTCTGGTGTTCAGAGGCTGTGGTGATTGATACTCTGGCAGTTTCTCCATGGCCTCAGAAAGAAATGGATAGAGGTGTAAAGCTTTTTCCTTAAATCTAGGTACACAGTTGTTGCAACATATGTGATAAAATTATAGAGCTGGATAAGTGTATTTTTGGAGATATTCCTTGTGTGGAAGGAAGTAAATTGTATGGAGATTGTGGGGTTTTAACAATTTTTACAGTTTAATTGTCAGACCGGAGATTTGTTGCTGTCTGGGTAAATGCTATATGAAGTTCAATAATAGAAATACAGGACTAAATTCATTTTTCCATGTGTATTTTAACCATTGTTAGATAAATATTGGATTGACTTCTAATTTTTGACATCAGAAAATAAAGGAAAGGATCAAGACAACTGTTTAAGCTGCTAAGACATAAAGCAATTAGATAAAATGAATACAACCCATCTGTGTTGTAATAGTAATAGTTGATGTGATGGACAATAAGGATAATATTGCTTGGCACAAAGCAAATAGCAAAGATGGTAAGGATCAAAAGACTGACTTTAACATACCAGAACCATTCATGAGTCTTGAGTGTTCGTATAATTGAGACATAGCAGAAAACGATAGCTGCAAGAGGTATCAAAAACCCAAATACAACTAAAGAAATATAGTAGTAGAACTGGAAGGAAGACATTGTTTCACAGGCATTGTGCACATCATGGCAGGTATAAATGCCCAGTTGCTTCACATAATAGCTTTGCTGCATGATGCAAAGCGGGAGCATGTACAAGAAGACTATGGTCCACACGGCAGTGCACGCTGCTATGGCGTAGGTGCGCTTGGGGAGGCTCTTGTAGGTGAAGGGGTGAACGATGGCCATGTAGCGGCTGACGCTGATGCACGTGAGCAGCAGGATGGAGCAGTACATGTTGCCATAAAACACCGCTGTGGTTGTTCGGCACATCATTTCCCCAAATACCCAGTTGTTCCCGTTGATGTGGTATGCTATTTTGAAGGGCAGCATGGTGCAAAAGAGCAGATCTGAAACAGCCAAGTTTGTGTAGAGGATGGCGGTGCACACAGAGCGGATCCTGAACAGTAGCATCCACAAAGTGATGGCATTAGATGGCACACCCAATAAAACAGCACTGAGGTAGATGGCAGGTATTAGCTTGGTGCTCAGAGAGCTGGTCAAGTATTCCAGTGTGGTGTTGTTCACTTCTGTTAAAGTGGAGTCGTTTGACTTTTTTGAAGTGAATTTGTTTTCTCTGATATGGAAGGTTGTTGTCTCCCCTTCTATAGCAAAAGGGGGGATGTAATCATAGTCTCTTGCAGGAATTCCACGGAAAGTCTTGATAAGTGACACAGTTTTAATTGCAGAGCCATTCTGTGGAAAATCGGAACCTTAAAAACACCAAAAAGGTGTTAAAAACTACAAACTACTATATTAGCAATATAATTCACTTTCAGGTACAGAGAGAGGAAGGTAAACATCTCCATGTGAAAAGCAATATATTTTTGAAAGATTTGGTGACATTATCCTTTGCTTTGGGTGTTCATATCAAATGTATTGAGAACAGTCTTCACTTATCATTTCACACCCAGTCTTGAAAATATATTGTTAATTTAGTGCTAAGCTAATCTTTCTGCATTTTTGCATGTTTTCAGTAATCTTTGGAGAAAAAAAATCTTCTGTAATGTTTATGACCTGTGGAGGGTTTTTCCTCCGCAATAATAATATTGGTAATTCATCATATAAGCAGCAGCCTTGGTTTAGGCTTGATCTGAATTTCCAAAGCAAACAGCATTTCCATTCTTGTCACTTCATGTGTGGAATGCATGACTGCAAAAGATGCAAAAAGGACTGTCTTGTCTAACACAGGCTGAAACTTTCAAATTAAAAAACCGAAATGCCCTCAATTTTTTTAGACTCACATATCAAATTAATGTTATTCTTCAGCTTCTGACTAAAGCAAACCAAGTCTTTTCAGCTTCTTGTGCCTAAGTGAGGGCAGTTAGTTTTGAAAACTGACAACATATGCTTGGGCTGTACTAGATGTAATTTACTGGTAAGTGAATAAAACTTTCCAAGAAGCAGGAACATCTTCAGTGAGTAAATACTGTTAGCAGGTTGACAAAAACAATAATACCACTTTTATTAATGCCTGTTCTTCAGTCTTTAGTAGAGGACTTTGTAGAGACATTGACACTTCCACATGAAGCACAAATGTGCCCAAAATGCTTTCTTTAAACCCATGTGTTTTAAAATAATTTTGCAGAGTAAACAGCTATGTAAGTAAAATTGTTTTCAGTTGTATTTAACACAAAAAGACTTTGTAAAGCATAAAGCATGCATCATAAAACTGGAATTCAGAAGCAAATTCAAATTTGGATGAAAACTTGTGTACTTTTTTTTTTTACCTTTCCATATTTTAATAAAATATGAACATAATAATTTGAATAAAATATGGAAAACTGTTTTATCAATGCTCACTGGCAGATTTATGGTAGAATATTTTGAAATCATAATTAGCAGACTCCATTCCTTTTAACATTACTTTTGACAGTTAATCCAGAAAATTAGTTTTTAACAGCTCTTTGTCACATATATGTGCATGTATAAATATAGTCTGTGTATACATATATGATTTGAAAACAGCTTTAATTCTAGAGAGAAAAAAGAGACTTATGATTTAATAATTTCCTTTAGTTATTTTTATCACAATAGTTATCTGAGCATTTCCTTCTAGTAACACCATCTGTGAAGCTGTAAAACAAAACACTACAGATTTAAAATTATCATACCACTACAGAAATAATAAAAGATGTCTTCAGTACATGCAGTGATTTTATTTATTCCCTTAAATAAAATTCTTTCTAGAAAATGACTGGGGGGAGGTATAGCGTCTCAGAAATGAAAGAATAAAAATCAGCTTTAAATGAGACTTCCTAGAGTATAGTTTTCTATAATGTTACATGTGCAACCCACTTCGGGTTTGCAGTTTCTGAAGAGACAACATTATCAAAAAGCCCACGTTATTGACTAAAATACGGAATATATACAGAAAGGAGGACTCACCTGTTGTGCAAAGACTGTAAGTAAGAGAGAACAGTCCAGTGAAAAACAGTATCTTCATTGTAGTGTGTGAAATTCAGCAAGCAAAACAATGGTACTGCTCTAGTTCATCTTGAGAGGCCTTTTGTGGGGGATTTTCTTCCCCTCTGTAAGTGACTAAAGAATGATTGATCTGTCCTGTAGAAGCATCCTGTAAGCATGAGGTTTATGGTAAGGAGCTAATTTGCTCTTTGTCTACTGCAGTAAGAGGGTGTGACATATCCAAATATGCACACATGACTCAGTTTCAGCCTCTGACCAACAGAGAGATAAAATTGCTTTACAGCAGTAATTTAACTCCTAATTTACCACGACCCTGAAGCTTGTGTGCAGGGTTCTACTGAAATTTGCACATAAAGATATTTGGGGTAGAAAGGTGTCTTCTGGAAAAATCAAAGGGAGTTTTTAGTAAATCCTCAAGGGTCTCATTTAGAGAACAAAATGTCACATGGCTGAACTCTGTACCCTTCTCCAGGGAGAAGACAGGCTTGGAGATCGGTGATCTCAGTTTAGCAAAGGCGAAGGTGGAAAGAAGCCACACATATAAACATGCCTTAAAAAACCTGTGTTCTGCTTTGCCTTTTGCCTCCCTACGCACTGCTAGCTGTCTGCTTCCTTCAATCCAGCTACTGGCTCCACTCAGACTGTTCCCACCCCTCCTCAGCCTGCAGCCTCTAAAACCTTTCCCCTATTTTTGTCTGCTGTTTTGCACTCCCTTCCTTTTTCTCTCCTGGTTTTTGGTTTTAGTGTTGATGTTGGTTTGTTTTTGGTTTTTTTCCTCTCCTCTCCCTTGAATGGCAAATAACACAATGGCTTGTTTCAGCAGGCAAAATTAGCCCAAATCTTTGTCTGGCTTCCAACCTAGTTGTGAGGCTCAGCATAAACTGTACTTGGCTGCAGAGCAGTATTTGTATCTGTTCTTGTATTTAATGTGTAAATGCTTGTTACTAGATAAGGAATTCTTTTCAGTTTCTCAATCCTTTTCTTAAAATTGTCAGGTATAGTTTGGGAAATTATTATGTGCTCTCTCAGTAACTAACTCTCGGTAGAAAAATGTGCGGTCCACTGTCCTGTGATTGTCTGGCACTACTTGATGTCATTTATATATTCTGCTACCCTGTCTATACATAAGATACAACTGAGGGGCATGTCTCTAGGGGGTTTTACCCTGTTTTTCCTTTGTAATTTCTGTGGATATCAGATTTATTGGATTTTTAGCTTGGAGATAAAACTAGAGGTAAAACCAGAGGTACTCATTGCAAAGCTGGTTCTTTGTCCACGGTGGTTTAGTTTGGCTGGGATCTTTTCCTGAAATATTTGTGTGTATATCCTAGAACTTTACCAACTGATACATTAATTTCTCTCATCATTAGTCTATTATAGACCTGGCATTTTTATTTCCTCTATTTACTTTAGCTCTAAAACCCTATTTTGTCTGTTGAAGTGTTGGTTCCACTGTGAACCTAGGCAGGAGGGTTTGTTAGTGGGGATGTAGAGCCCAGTTTCCTGTAGTTCGTTGTAACTTGGCTTTCATGTCATGCACTGTTAGCCTGTAAGAAGAGTAATACCTGCTCTGCTGCTTTGGAAATGTTTGCCATTCAAGCTAAGTCTTCATTACTAAACCTAAGTTGTCTTTCTATGTCAGTTTTCACTGTTATTTTCTAATGTAATGTGTACTCAGGTATACACAAGGGTCCTGTTCAAGTAAGGGATTTTGAAAGAAAGCCAACTTCATGCAGTCTTCTGCTTTATTCTCTTTATGCTGCTATCACAGTGCTGCCTGAGACTGTATGGATTTATGTGATGTTCAGACTACTTTGCCTACATATCAGGGAAATTAAAATGTTTCTAGCTTTGCTCAGAATTTTTATTGATCTTTAGCAGGATCAATTCTATGTCAGCAGAGTCAGTACAGCACATTCTTCTGAGGAGCTATAAGGTTTGGCAGATAAAAATTGAGATTTAAATAAATTCTTCTATTCTTCTATATATCAAAACCTTCAGAGCTTTGTATTTGAACAGGAGCTTATTCAAGTCATAAATAGAATAGGAACAATTTCTTGCTGATTTTAAGCAGTCAATTTTTTTTAGTGTTCAGGGCTTTGCAAGTAAAGATTGTATGTTGAAGCTGTATTGGTATGTTCAGACAACTCTTCCTATAATTCAGTTTTTTCAAGGCTTTTTTCTATCCTTTTTTCCAGGAATCCCAAGATGAATCAGCACTTCTGTGGTTGGATGAAATACAAAGAGGAATCAGTGATGGCAATAACAACATAAAAGAAGCAGCAATCCGTAAGCATTAACGTGCATCTGCACTGCTCTTGTTTTTCTTAGTCTTGAGAGATTGAAATTGGTAATTTACTTTTTCCACTTCATGGAAGGGTGGAAAGACTTTAAATACATGAAAAGAAACACATGCATATTCTTTCTTTCACTGAAATTGGGGTGATTTAGAACTACAGGGGTGGTGTTGTTTTATCTAAAGTGGTGAACTTTAAAGCTTTTGTAACAATCAAGTGGATTTGGTTATACAGGCTAACATCATGAACGAGATTTCTAGTGTCAGTGTATCTTCACATAGCTCCTGAAACATCTGAATGAGAATGGATATGTTGTTCAGGAGCTTATTTTTCTTATGACTAAAATCTTGATGTATATTTTAAAAGCAAATATTTTTTTACAACATTGCTTATTCATATTCCCTTATATTGCCTTATATGAAGCGCTAACAAAAATTAGAAACATATTAACTTTCGTGTAAAAAGAGAATTCATTTGTTTGGGGTGACGTAAATGCTCTTCTAATCTGTAAGGAAGAGGAAAAATGCTGAGGCTTATCCTGTCAGGGTATTGTGTATTGAATCCACTCAACAGCTTATGTCAAAGTTTATGTTGAATATATTCATTTTGGAAAAAATTTATACGATATAATAAACTTTGGCAAGTAATGCAGATGCGTAGCAGAGTATATGGAGCACGCTGGAGAGCACGATGGGCTGCCTGCCTGTTCCTGCCTAGGGCCAGCACAGGCCAGCAAGGCACTGGGTATTGGTTAGCCTTCTTCTTGGCTTGGCTTTGGGTGAGTCAGTGTTGCCTTCTTTTGCACCTTAGGAGCTTGTGAATACAACTGCTGAAGTCAGTGCTTTCCTGCAGCACTGTGCTCAGCCATCCTTAATCCAGTGTGGCAGCCTGTGTACTCACAGGCATGTGAGTAGTTAGTGCTTAGGAAGTTGTGGGTAGAAGAAAAGAAACACAGATAGGTATTATAAATAGCTAAACCTACTATTTAAATGGATATTAAATAGAGCATTGCATTTTTCATTACTATTACTTTAGAATGGATTTAAACAATTAATACAGTCTTCATGTAACAAGTCAGTTACACTGAAAATAGTTGAACTATTTTTGTAGGTCACACATACGTAGTTGAAAGCAACTGAGTTGTATTTTCTGAGACAGGATCACACGCACATATTATCTCAACCAAGCTCTTGTACTGAGGAGTACTGATACCTTCTTTTGTGGTCAAAACCAGCTTCTCATTAATGCCCCCCAAGAGCCATGAGGAAACATGTGAGCACATGGAAGGGAAGGAAATGCGTAGCTTATAAACAGATGTGAGTTAAACCTAAAGAGCGACTTGAAAACATCCTCATTTGTGTTCACTGGTGTAAAAGCATTAAGAATATATACCATAAACAGCCTGCAGAAATTAGCACAGCATAGTTCATATACCAATACCATAAAATGTTGCCAATGATAAGCCACTACTCCATCCACTACCCAGTTGTTGTAGTAAAAGCTTTTCACATAATCTGTGTTGGTAATACCTGCACAGTTTTTCACAATTTGGGATGCTCAGTGGAACTGTTTTGACAAGTCACATGTAGCAAAAAACCCTATTAATCTCCTGTACTCTGCCCTCTGCGTTGAAAAGAAGCACTGTCAGCACAGCACATTCTTCAGAAAAGCTCTAAGGTTTTGCAGCTAAAAACTGAGAGTTAAAATTTCCCCATGGCACAGAACCTGATACTTCCTGTAACAAACGCATGCTGTCTCAGGAAGTTTGCATATTGTGTTGATGTAGCCTAAACTGAAAGTTCAGCTTGATCACAATTTGGAAATGAACTTTTACTTGATCTATCACAGAGATACTATTTTTAAAAGGCAAACAACTTCAAACCTCTTGCAAGGCAGTCAAAAAATTATTTTTCAGTCCAAAAACCATTTTTGAGGTTGTTGCAGTAGTGGCAATAAAATAAGCAGTAAAATAAGAGAAAGTATTGGCAGCTGTGCTGAAACAATTCTGATCACTTCCAAACTAATTTTTATGCCTTATTAAAATATTAAATACCACAATATTAAATTTTTTAAATACTTTTACAATTTTCCCTGTTGGTAAAGGACTATATCTTGTATCTTTATTTAAGAAGAAGCATTCAGTAAATGCTGCTGTATTTCCTAATTCTTTGCAGTGCTTCCTGTATGATTTGCATCACCTTACTTCACTTCTTGAATCAGTTCAACCATTGTACTCCTTATCTCAGTGGAGGACAAAATGGAATTGGCCATGTATCAGAAAGAGACTTGAGTATCCACTTTAGTCTTGCACAGGAGGAGTCTGCTTGCCATTGGAGAGTCCAAGTTACAGGAAAAATCTGATCTTTGGCCTTTTTGAGAGTTCAGACTTATCACACCAGACAACTGTAGCTTTGTATATCACAGCTGTTTGAAGGGAGAATGGGTGTAGAAAAGAGCCCTTCACAGGGTTGATCTGGTGCTGGCATCTTAACTGCTACAGAAGCAGACTTGAGTTGACAGTTCTTCTGCAGCTGAGGCTGGCTAATCCCCATTTACCTTATAATTTTCCAGGGTCTACATGGCCCTGCTTTAGACTAACAGCTACAGTATAAATTGCTAGCACTTAATTTCCTGCGGAAACGAGTTTTTTCTGTATCTTCTCAGTTTTCCCTGTTTTCTCACTGCTGATCAGATGCCTGGGCAGCACACTGCCACAGCAGTGGTAGAAAGACACCTACAGTCTCACAGGCACCACATGTATGCTTGACAGCGTCTGTTTCAAAGCACAGAAAAGTAGCAGGATGCTACTGACAGAAATCCAGACGATGGTGGTGTGGTGTTGTGCCTCTGCTTTGTTTCTCAGCTGGCTGACAGTGTATTTTTAGGTTAATGAGTTAATGTCTAGCCAAAGCTACCCATTCCACCTTAGTCTGACTACCAATAAAGACAAACAGTTTCTCTTACTGAAATACTCTTCTGCTTGCTCAGTGTTGTGGAGTGACTTGTGTATGTAGGCTTTTGACACTAAGCATCTTCTGGGTCATCTCTGTAGTGATCTGGATAGACACAAGATAAGGAAAAGTGTTTGATGCTGCAGCATGAAGTGCAGCTGTGGAGTGCAAAGGTAGCCAGATTCACTTATGCCAATAAATAATGTGTATGTTTTAGACATGTGTCTATTCATTTTTTCCCCTCAGCATGGATCTTGAATTTAGCTGTGAATGAACACCTTTAAAGACTAAAGCAGCCTAAACATTCAGCATGTAAGGCACTTTGAAGACGCATGTGCTCCCACATGCTGTCAGGTGCGGTGAAATCAGTTTCTTCAGTGATGGTGGGACCTGCACTAAGCAATAGATGCTTAGGAAGCCTTGAATTAGAATATGGGTAATGTTGTATAACCTCAAAATTTACATATGCTGCACATCCCAGGGTGCTTTTATGTGCCCTGGAAGGAAAAGCTGCATCTCTGGCAAATTCAAGGGCATGAATTTCTTTTAAACAAGCTCCTGAGGGTGAGTTCGAGAAAGGGTTGTTTCAGGATGCTGACTAGGTTGCTGCAAGAATTTATTCAAGGCAATCAGTTTTAATTCTCGTTTTTTTACAGTAAAAGGAAATGTTAAAGTTGTAACCAAATTACTTCATGTGCCTCTAGAAGTCTTCCAAGAGATAAGCAGATGTTGGCCTGTTTGTTAGGGCAGGCTGAATGTGGGGGTACTTGCCATCCTCAACCCCTGCCCTACTTGTAATCTGGTGTTTCACTTGTTGAGGAGCAGCTCTGCCCTATACACTCCTCTCAGTTGCACCGCGGCTGCTTCCCAGTCTGGGTGGAGCACACACTTTCTACCTAACACGCTTGATGTTCTCCAAAATACTTGTCCTTACAAACACAAAGGAGGCTGCAAATGGGTAAAGCACTGAATTGCTGTGTATGTCATGCAATTATGTGTGCCAGCCTTAGAAGTCCATTTTCAAAGTTGCTGGAGGCTGGAGTTATGGTTACATAAAGTATAAGACACTTAATTTTCTACGTCATTACCATAGTGGCTGCTGGAATATCAATGATTAACAAGAGCTTGGAGAATGGTGATTCACAGCCAATCCTGATGATACTTCAGTCCAAGTTTGGATTACGAGTCACTCCTGAGTGTGCTGAAGCCTACTTCAGGAACCTCTCTGAAGCCAAGAACCTGAAAAATACAGAAGGTAAAAACATTTCTGAATCAGACAGTTCCACAAGTCCATATCATCTGAAGCTATGAACAGATACTAGAACAGAAAACTTACTTAAAATCACTGTAAACTGAGGACAATAGATGCTGGCCGTTAATATTTTAATAAATGTTATACTTTTCCAAATGCTTTTCACATGATGTTGAAATGTTGCACACATCATTCAAATCATAACACATTCAGAGAAACAAGTCTAGTGATTTCCAGAGTCTAGCTAAGACTTTCTATAATCTCAGCACAGCCTTTGAATTTAGGACAGCTTCTTTGCAACTGTCAATAGACTAGTCCATCCTCTCAGAAAACAATATCACTCTCCAATAGCATTTTATTTTTCCTATTAGCAGATGCAGAGACGCACAATTCAGCCTTACAGATCACTGCCAAAGATCAAACCAGGCTCTGACATTGTCCACAGCCCATTTATAGTCCCCGTGCATTGCCAGAACAGCAGTCATCAGTTAAAGCTGGGGTTAGAATCTACCCAAAGGAAGATGACGGAATGTTTTGTCACATTAGAGCTGCAAAAGCTGGTCATAGCTAACAACAGCCAAGGTTAGCTAACAGTTAAAATAAATACTGTCAATACACTTTCTTATAGTAGATGGGCATGTTTCATTTCACAACATGAGTATTTAGAGGGCATTTTGCACAGCTGACCTTACCAGCTTTATCTTGGGGCCTTTTGTTCATGCAAAATGAGGCTTTTCCTGCCTGCTGCATGTCAGGATAAAGCTTTGTTTACCAAAGTACTAAAAAAGAACGCTATGTGGATATAGGAAATATCCTGTGTGATGTAAGTGTCAATAAGTCCAGCATTTGGACAGAAGACAAGAACAACATTTTTTTATAAACAGTCTCAGTTCCATTTACATAAGTGATGATGGAAGACACAGAACACACTGTTTCAGGAGTTCTAGCCTGGCGCATGGGGGTTTGGAGAGGCTGGCAGTGGATCTGTACTAACCTCATAGCCATTTCATTAACCTTATAGTTGTTTCATTCTAGAGAAATCACCCTAATCCACCTAATAGGGTATTTTGAAAATCCTTACTACAAGTTGGGCCAAGATATATAATGATTCTGCATGTAAAATGTCTTCATAGCAATTGCAGGGAGTGGAAATGGATAGGGAAAGCTGTAATTTATCAGTGAAACGTGGCATAAAAGTGTGCTAATGGTGTGTACTGCTTTTAGGTTTTAATGAAAGCCCATGGATTAAACTTGTAATGAGAAGAATGTATGATTACTACTACAATGTGGAAACTGAGGAAGGTACCTGTGATGCCCCTGAAGGAGTTGTACCAAAAACTTCATGGTTAACTGGTGAAGAAATCCAGGTAGGTGGCTGAAACATAGGCTTTTATTGCAAATGCAACGTAAAAATTTGAGGGAAAGAGCGTGAGACATGGCAATATTGAGAGGCTATGGTGGGTGAAACTGAAGATCACTTTATCAGTATCTTCTTCTGGCAAGTGCAGCAACTTAAATCTAAACAGTGATAGCACAGCCTCCTGTCTACTATCTGGCAATGATTTAGGGACTTCCTAACTGGAAGTTACAGCATTCATTCCTTTCTGTGGCCACCAGCAGACACCAATGGAGGGAAGTCTGATTTCTTCCACATCCTTTTATGTTGTTTGGACTTGGCACTGGCCTTTGTACTGGCCTATGACAAGGAATTTTATGATGTATTTGGTTGCAGGTAGAACCACCATGTTCTGTTTAAATCTAATCCTCTGACAGCATTTTTGTATCTCCAAATTCAGTAGGATGAGCATGCTACTTAAACTCCTTTACTGTAGAGATTTTGTGTTAGTGTGAAATATAATTTACAATAAAGTAGACCACACAAGCTTTTGAGCAATTTGTTCTTTTATTCTGATGCAGCTCATCTAAGTTACAGGCATACTCCTCTACACAAACACCTGGAGTCACAGTGTATTTCCTTCCGAAATTCTGAAAGCAGCAGTACTTGAATGTGCTTCTCAATAGAA
The DNA here is from genome assembly GCA_035583135.1 of Lophotriccus pileatus. Taxonomy (NCBI): domain Eukaryota; kingdom Metazoa; phylum Chordata; class Aves; order Passeriformes; family Tyrannidae; genus Lophotriccus; species Lophotriccus pileatus. Next base: position 47,969,316 of record JAWWES010000094.1, read on the forward strand.
AACTCACTGATTCAATTAGTATTTCTAGATGTATGACTTGTACAAAACACTTTTAAGTATTGGAAAAGCAGATCTTTCCTAAAATATGACAAATAGTCTCTTAAAATAGCATATTCACTTGAATAACTGAAGCTCAAAAGGAGTTCAACTACCCTTCATATGCATTTCAGTGGTAGCAAAGTAACTTTTCTTACTGATTAAAATCTGGGAGTAAGTCATAGGGTGAACATAAGCTGTAGAGATGGAGAGAACAGAGATCAAATTCCAGGATGGTTTTGCCTTGAAGGGTTTTTTTTTGCTTTTAAATGATTTTTTTCCATGATCTCTTGACAGAACATTGTTGGGCAAGTTACAGCAGATTACAATCGAGAGCAGCTGTGGCTTGCTAATGAAAATCTGATTGTTCGACTGCAAGCCCGAGCAAGGGGATTCTTAGTCAGAAGAAACTATCAGGAAAGAAAAGCATATCTTCAAAACCAGGAACCATCTGCTATCAAAATACAGGTATTGTTCTAGAACAAGAAGGTATTCTGCATGTAACAGGTAATATGGCTGATTACCACCAACAAAATTCTCAAATAGATCTGTCTCCTTGTTTTCATTAGCAGCAGTTTAACTTCTACATCTGTAAACACATCTGCTTTCATATAACAAAGATACAGTTTTAAAAGAATGGATCATATCCACCTCCAGTGTAAGCTACTTGGCAGAAGCTCAGAAATACACAGCCTTGGCTTTGTTCTGATGTGCTCAGATTTTTTTGTTGTGCACCTAACTATGCACAGTACAGGGCCAGAAGGTATTTGTTAAGTATCGAAGAAAAATTCCTTGGCAAAGCATGACTTAAGAAATACATTCCTTTCTAGGCTCTCCTCAGTTGGAAGTGGTTTCCCTCTACTCAATGAAGTCATAGCTGAGTAGGGACTGGCAGCTGCCCCAGTGTTCTCTGGCAGTATGTCTTGGATGTTTCCACGTTGCTGAACTCCAAAAAGAGTATGAAGGAAGCTTTCTGTAGGGTATAAACATTGACAGATGTATGCGCACTGGTTTTAAATGGTGAAATAGCCAGCTCCTATTAGGAGCAATTTATTCCAGTCTCGGGGAAAAAAAAAATTAAACACACCATCACCACTACCACCCACTCCCCAACAAAAAAATGGGGAGGGGGGAACATACAACTGATTTTTTTAATCTACAGTAAATTTCATGATTCCTTATAAGAAATGCCTTTACCACTAGTAGTTATTGGGTTTGACTCTTCATTTTCCAGCATCAGTTTCTGCCTATTGCCTCTTGTCCTACAGCTCTGCACCACCAAAAAGAGCCTGGCTTCATCTTCTTGGAAACCTCCCTTCAAATACTTGTAGGCACTGGTGAGGTCTCCTCTCAGTTGTGTCTTCTTAAGGCTGAACAGGCCCAGGTCCCTCAGCCCTTCCTTGTAACAAAGATGCTCCCATCCCCTCATCATCTTTGTAGCCCTCCACTGGACCTGTTCCAGGAGCTCCATGTGTTTCTTGTTCTGAAGAGCCAAGAACTGGACACAAGACTTCAAATGTGGCCTCACCAAGGCCAAGTAGAGGCCTTGACCTGCTGGCAATGCTCTTCCTAATGATCCTCAGAGATACCATGGGCGTTCTTGGCCACAAGGCCTCACTGCTGGCTCATGGATACCTTATTGTCCACTAGGACAGCTTGTTGCCCATGTTGAGTTTCAGACAGTTCTTCTCTGCCCATCTCTCCAACCTGTTGAGGTCTTTCTGAAGGGCTGCACAGCCCTCTGGGGTATCGCCACTCCCAGCTTTGTGTCATCAGTGCTGAGGAGGCATCTGTCCCTTCATACAAGTCATGAGTGAACAAGTTAAACAACACTGAGCCTTGTATTGAAGCTTGGAGGACACCACTAGAGACAGGCCTTCAACTAGATTCTCTGCCATTTGTTATGACTCCCTGGGATCTGCTGCTCAGCCAGTTCTCAATCCACCTCACTGTTCACTCATCCAGCTGACACTTCCTGAGTTTTCCTGTAAGGATGTTGTAAGATACAGTGTTAAAAACCATGCTGAATTTGAGGTAGACAATATCCACTGCTTTCCTTTGATCCATCCAGATAGTGATTTCATCATAGAAGGCTTGGTCAAGCATGTAGTCGTAAGTCAAGCATGATTTATCTTTAGTGAATCCATGCTGACTATTCCTGATCACGTTCTTATCATCCACATGGCTTCCAGATTGAGGCACTCCAACACTGTTCCAGGGATGGAAGGTGAGGCTGAGTAATGAACAAGAGCTGGCAGTCTTCACTATGTAGGATGAAGCCAATGATTGGGATGTTAAGGGTGTGAGTGTGCTGGTGAAAAGAGAAAGGAAAACTTCAGGGGAGTAAAGGAAATGGCACTGGACAACAAAGTGTGCTGAGATTGGTCAAAATTAACATTGGTCAAAATTAACATTAACAAAATAATGGTCTTCTGCCCTCTATAAAATAGGCTTTCTGGAAAGGATTCAAACAAAGGAAAAGCTATGTTGACAGATTAAAGGTGCTTCAAGGCAACGTTGCTGCTATTGTAAAGGTAAGATCCCAGTGTGTTTTGGAGACCCAATATATTCTATCCCTTGGCTTAGTCCTCCACCACCGCCTGGGAATCAGAGACTAGGAGCACAAGTTGGAAAGTTTCCAGAAATCGGCACCATATGCTGAAATTTGTCTAACAGACATCTTAAGCAAACTGCTTCTTGAAAGCTGTGTTAGACTTCTATCAGGCTTTGCTGGACTTGAGGGGCACTTACTAGAGATTTCCTTACATTTCTCCATACTAAATTAGAAAACATTTGTGATGACAGCATGTTATTTCCCTAAAAGCTGTCAAGTCTATCTCTCTGGAAAATGTTCAGTTTTCTGAGATGCTAATGGGACATTGTCATGATTAGATTGTAGATCATGGATGGAATATCATGAGAGGATTCTCATGTTTCTAAGAGAGACTGGTCTAGAACTGAGAACTGAGATTTGAAGGTAGAAATTACTTCCAAAGCTAATGCTGCTTACATTAGCTTTGTTCTACCACACAGGCGGTAGAACCTTGAACTCAACTTGCTATTTCACTGGAAACCCCTTAATCTGGACACTGGCCTGTAAGACCCTCATGGTACAATCATCTGTAGGCACAAGCATGCCAGAACAGCATGCCTGCAGGAGTAGACATTCAGAAGCAAATTTAAAACACACACACACACACAACATTTGTGCAGTGTCGTTTACTTCTTATTTCATTTTCAGATTCAGTCCTGGGTCAAAATGTGGCTAGCAAGGAGAGCTTACAGGAAACGTCTGCAATACTTCAAAGATCACGTAAGTCCTTTTTTTCCATTTTGAACCTGAAACAATAAAATAAGGAAATACAACTGCACAAGCAGTTTTTGGTAACTCAGGAAACAGAAAGCAGGTTTTGCAGTATGTTTCTGAGCAGAATTGTGTCATAACTAGACCCTTTTGCCTAATCTCATTCCCTTTCAGAATGACCAAATCGTGAAGATACAAGCATTTCTCAGAGCAAACAAAGCCAGGGAGGACTACAGAACACTAAGTAAGTTGAATGATTTGTGTTTGGGGACAAGTATGTTACTGTTCAGTCTTTTTTTTTTTTTTTTTTTAACTGTCACATAGGATTTCTCAGTCTCCTATTCAACTTTAAAAGCAGGTACAGGTGTTTGTAAACCAATTGTTCTACAGCTGAAACTATTCTACATAGTTTTAACTTCTATAAAGTATGACAAAAATATTGCTCACTGGCATAAACATCTCTCTGCAGTTCAGAATTTTTCTGCATAGTGATCAGTTTCCTGGAGGTTTTAGGGGCGTTCAGTATTATGTCAACTAACAAGTCTATTTTCTTCAACTATAGTTGGTGCCAAAAATCCACCCTTGACTGTTCTGCGCAAATTTGCCTACCTCTTGGACCAAAGTGACCTAGACTTTCAAGAAGAACTGGAAGTAACAAGATTAAGGGAAGAAGTGGTTACAAAAATTCGATCCAATCAACAGTTGGAGAAGGATTTGAACTTAATGGATATAAAGATTGGATTGCTTGTGAAAAACAGAATTACTCTTCAGGTCAGCAGGCTGTGTTTAGGCTCCCTTGGTAGCATGCACTGAGCACTTTCACATGTTGAGAGAGCTCAGGGTCACACAAGCACGGCACAGTTGAGGCTGGAAGAGACCTCTGGATTTCCTCTGGTCCAACCTCCCTGCTCAGGCAGGAGCACCCAGAACAGGTTGTCCAGGACCATGTCCAGATAGCTTTTGAATATCTCCAACAATGGAGACCCCACAACCTCTCTGAGCAACCTCTGCCAGTGCTCAGGAGCTCAATTAGTTAAAATACTCACAGTAAATTAAGCACTTTCTTCACTTCTTTCTGTCTTGTGCTAGATGTTGTTCTGCTGTCTTGAGTTGCATGTCACTGTGTTTTGCTAGTTGTGGACAATAGTAATTATTTGGTAGATTTAAAATCTTTTATATTTTCTGTGGTAGAATGGAGTAGACTTCTGATCATATTGAAAAGCTTGTTCAGTGTTAATTAATCATGAATGAGTCTGTAGAGGAGATCAGGTCCCCCTACAGGCATTGTTGGTAAGCCATAATGGTGACAAGATAAAGATGTTCAGGAGACTGGTTAGTGAATAGAGCAGCAAAATATACAAAGTTGCTAATTAGGGCCCTTGGAGTAATACCACATTCAACAGGGTTGGAGAAACAGTCATTTTTCCAATTTGCCTGTTTTGTGAACATATAATCCAGATTTTTTTTTATCATCTCTCTGCAGGATGTGGTACTGCACAGTAAGAAACTTAACAAGAAGAGCAAAAGTCAGCTGGAGGAGATGGTTATGGTAGACAAACAGGGTATCAAAGGTTTAAATAAAGAGAGAAGAAAAAAACTGGAGGCTTATCAACATTTGTTCTACCTCCTACAGGTAAATTTTAATACAAAAATTAATATGGAAGTAAATTGTTAAAGAAAAACTAGAAATATACTGCTTGTTATGCTTTAATGATTGTAGTAGTGATTATTAAAATACTTGCAAATAATTCGCAGTCTTTAGCAAACACTATGATGAACTTCTAATATTTCCTGTAGTTGAGAAAATCCTTGCTGTCTTTGAAACATACAACAAATATGGCTGGTTTTTGATTGAGTATAACTTTAGTCTGTGCTGAAGTTAAAGAGGAATATTTTCCTCCATATATCTTTTAGTCCATGTAAATTACTGTCACTATTACCATGCATTATATGTGGTGGAAAGGAAGTTGTCTGCAATGTAGCTGACAGCATATAATGTATCTGTTCTTATGCTCTTTTTGTCTCACCTGACACTTTTCTAGAAGAATTTTAGATCCTCACAGGGCAGATGCCCTCTAACTCTAAAGCAGACATATAGTATGTCATGTTTTCTTAGTTGATAGCCATTGCCATGTGGTAAAATATCACTGTCATTGGATACATAGACTTTATGCACAGATGCACTATCCAGAAACTGTAAATAAAATCCTTAATGGTGCTTCTCACAGATCTCTGATTGTTCAGTATTCAGTGTTTCTTATGCATTAGGATTTGGAGAAAAGTAAAACCTGCATGGAAAAGTGACATATATGGGAGTCAAAATAAGTGCTTTTGGTGTGAACTGAAACATTGAGAGCTGCCCTTCAAGTGGGGGTAGTTTGTCCTGACAATAGTATGCAAGTCATTTGTTTGTTTTGTAGACTAATCCCACATATCTGGCGAAGCTGATTTTCCAGATGCCACAAAACAAATCAACGAAGTTTATGGATACAGTTATCTTCACTCTATACAACTATGCCTCCAATCAACGAGAAGAATATCTGCTTCTCAAACTCTTCAAAACTGCTCTAGAAGAGGAAATAACGTATGTGCACTCACAAAAAAGCTTTAGTTAGCTTGTGTTGTAGACAGATCAATGAATGTTTCGTGCCTAAAAGAAATCAGTGGTTAATCTTTAAAATACCATAAAATTGCATACATATTTTTTGTTATTAGAGAAGTGTGTTTTCTGGGTAAGTTATTCTTAAATTCAAGTGATCTCCAATTAAGAAACAAAACATTTCTACATGGACCATTGTCTTGTATGAAAAAATGGCTTGAAAAAAGATGCTAAGGTTTCTTTGATATTTAAGGGAGGAGAAAGTATTTTCAATCTTTATGTAAATTTATGTTCTATAAGTAAAGATTGGTGGCTTATCCTGAAATAATATAATCTTATTTTATGCCTTTAACAGATATTTGCTGAACAGGCATTTGGGTTTGAATCAGAGATATATAGCTGCCATTAACTAAGCTATGTTCCCAGAACATTGCTGTAACACAGAATTCAGGTGATAGTTTTTATAACCTCATTTTATAAAAAAGCCTTAAGAAATAGACTGTATAAACAGGTTTCATCATAGAAATAGGATAGTTTTAAAAGTGTGGGGTTTGAAAATACAGACAACTGCATACATAATTCAGAACTGAGAAGTATTCTGTTTCTTATACAGCTCTAAGGTAGACCAGATTCAGGATATTGTTACTGGAAACCCCACTGTCATTAAGATGGTCGTCAGCTTCAATCGAGGTGCTCGCGGACAGAACACTCTGCGCCAGCTCCTGGCCCCGGTGGTGAAGGAGATCATGGATGACAAGTCTCTCGTAATCAACACTAGTCCAGTGGATGTTTACAAGTCGTGGGTAAACCAGCTAGAAATGCAGACTGGTGAGGCCAGGTCAGTGAGGAAGCTAGACATATTGTACAATATACATGAAACCCTCAGTTCTGCTTTCCCATTCTTTCTCTGACAAATTGTACTTGTTCCCATGCATCCCTTCCTCATCTCCTTGCAGAATAGTGAGAGATTTTTGAAAGAGGTTCTTGAAAAACAGGTACTTTGTTTTGAGCAACCAAGGGATCACTTTCCTTGTCATGACCTTCCAAAGTCAATTACTTAATCTTTACTAGTGTAATAGACTATGACATGGAACGATTTATAGTCTTTTTCTCAGGTTGTGTAACATCATGTTTGTAGTGTCCCAGGTTTTTGATGAGCTATGCTGGAATTGGGATATGGAGACGCATGCCTTAATTCATATTTCCTTTTTGTTTATTGCCACCTAAACAAATTTCTCACCTCCAAAAAAAAGGAAGCTAATGCATCTGAGACTTTTATGACTTAGCCAGCTTCAGCTGTATTTGTCTGACTTCTGTTTTGTTCACTGATGACCCTTATGAAGAAAATAAAAGAAAGCATTTTACTCTCAAATGCATCTAGTCTCATTTAATATCTGTTTGCTTGCTTTGCAGCAAATTGCCATATGATGTAACCACAGAACAAGCACTGACACACACAGAAGTGGTCAACAAACTGGAATCATCGATTCAGAGTTTGCGAGCTGTAACTGACAAAGTTCTCGCATCCATATTCTCTTCTCTCAATATGATGCCGTAAGTGCTGAGTTAGGACTCTCCAAGTTGCAGTTCATGTGCATAGTGAAGCTTCACTTGAAACTCTGTGATGGAGATCCTTTAAAATCTTTTCTATGCTTTCAAAGGCTTGTGATATGTGCCTCTCAAATGACTTCCCCAGCAGAGGGAGTGGTTTTTCAACCTCTACTTTGCTTTAGCAGCCTGGTGAACCTCTCCCTGTACTTGAAACTTTTTGTATTTTCCATTATCGACTCATTCTGTGTTTCAAGGGACTGGGCAAAAAGCCAATAACTTGAGATGACTATAATGATTGTTTTGTGTTTCATCTAAGCCTTTCTCAATATTTTTCCTTTTCATCTGTTCCACATGTAGTTATGGAATGAGATATATAGCCAAAGTTCTGAAGAGCTCGCTCCATGAGAAATTCCCAGATGCAACGGAAGACGAACTATTAAAGGTAAACTTCTAAGGCCAAACTGCCAGCAGCTTGTTCTTTTAATGCCAAAGTGGATTTTTATTGACACTATGCATTCTAAGGGACTGAGAACACCAGGAACTGAAGGAGTTTGGCACTCCTTATTGAGTTGCAAATGGGTTGTGAAAGGGGAAATGGGAACTCTTGTCACAAGATAGGTATGTTAATCTGGGTACTCAGCAGTTCTTATGAAAGATAGTGCCTAGCTTGTTTTGGAAAATATCTGTATTTAGAAGGCTTGAGTTTATATGATTCTTCTTGGGACTTGGGTTTGTACTGAGGTCCTTGTCATGAGCAATCCTTTCATTGAGAACACTGTAGTCTCTTCTTTTATCCTTTCCCCTCACCTAAAGTTGTTACTATACTAAGAAATTGTAATTTAAATACAATGAGGAAGGTCCCTAAACTTCTAGTAGGTCATTACATTATATTTTAGATGCTTGTAAAAGTCGTATGAATGATAGTTTGTACAGATTGAAAAGTAAGGTGTGAGTGATAGGGATGGTACTTGCCCACTGGCCATTGCTACCCTAGTATAGCCATGGTGCCTCTTCAGAGGGCTTAGGGGAATTGCTTCATAAGCCTTCCACCCAGCTGAGAAACTGACAGCTCTCCCAAATTAGAACTATTTATTTGCACTTCAGTAAAGACCCTTTAATTGGGTAAGTTGGAAGTTCTGCAGCTGACTATATACAAGCTAAAGCAAATTGCAGAAAGAAAAGTCCTGCCTGTTTCTGAGATCAGGAATTATTTGAAGTCACCATCTGCACAAATTACTGTAGAATAGAAACTGCAGGTTGGAAAATGTGTTCTCCAGCTTTTTAAGGCTGTGTTGCATTCCTCATGAGAAATAATGGGTCAATGACTGCATTCAACACTGTTAGTATCTGCAGCACTTCAGAGAACATGCCTCTGAAGCTGAACCTTACAAAATATAGCGGAGTTGTTTAACTCCTTGCCTTGCCAGCATCAAAGTGAAATGTGGCTGTAAAAGCCCACAAATGATGCTCACAGAGGTTTTGTAGAAGGCATGTCACATAAGAGACCTTTCAGCTTGCCACGTAGTTACAACATTTTAAGGATTCTTCTAGCACCAGTTCATATTGTCTAATTTAGAAGTAGAAATGATTGATGATGTTTTATAAGATGTCATTACTTTATGTAAAGGAAAGATCTCTTAATTTTTTTTCTTTTAGATTGTTGGCAACCTTCTGTACTATCGCTACATGAACCCTGCCATTGTTGCTCCTGATGGTTTTGATATAATTGATATGACAGCTGGGGGCCAGATACACCCTGACCAGAGGAGGAACCTAGGCTGTGTAGCAAAAGTCCTCCAGCATGCTGCTTCTAACAAACTCTTTGAAGGAGAAAGTGAACATCTATCATCTATGAACACTTACCTCTCACAGACCTACCAGAAGTTCAGGTATGTAAACCTTCACAAACACCTACACAGTAAGAGCTTTCCTTTAGCATGGGTAAGGCAGGGGGACTCCTGGTTGATAGAATTTCCTGCTCAGAGTTAAAAATACTGAGTGATCCAACAAATCTAAACACTCTGTGATGAGGAAGCTGGAGCAGGCATTACAGGTTGTATTTTTGCTTGAGCATTAATTTGAGATCATATCTGCTGTCTTGGTTGCAGGAAGGCTTCCTTACTGCAAACACTGACTGTGAGAACAGAGTGAAGTAATTCATTACCCAGCAGAAATAATGTCTGCTTTGAGTTGGGAGTACAGCTGAATCTTTTGTCTGAGGAAAAAAAAACTTACTTGTCAAGAAAAAGTTGCAGGTTTTCTTTTTATTCTTTCATCTTTGCTGAGAGATTATATATAGGTTTCATTCTTTTATCTTGCACAGTCATAGAAACTGTGCGTTTTGCTGCATTCTGGGACACAAGTTCTTTGGGATTTTTGCCCATCTTTTGAGGTGGTTGCTATTATTACTTTGAAATATTGAGTTTTGCGACAAACTTGCACTCAGAATTTCTGCCTTTAGTGTCTGCCCTTCATGAAAGCAAATGCACTGTTCATATAATGAGAGATCAGCTATGAATACAAAGATACTTAGTCATTTTCTTTAATAAAGTATATAAGGGCATGACATGAACATGAAGCAGCAACAGGGTAGAAAGTGTTACAGCAAAAAGAACAAATACTAATGAAAGAGAAAGCCTACTCCAGTTAGCCCTTTGATCACTACAAAAGGAAGAATCCCTCTCCTAATTAAGCTACCTTTCTACAAAATTGAGTGTCAATATGCCTGCACTCTGTACTTTAACTAAACCCTTCTTAAACACCAATGGTGGCTGCCCTCACCTGCCTGTTCCCCTTCTACTTAGCACCTACAAGTGCAACACTAGCTGTGTTAGCTACTAGGCCTGCCTAGACCTTTAGCTGCATTTTGAACTTGTGCAGGAATTTGTCCAAACCTTCCTCAGTCTTTGAGGTCATCTGCATGCACAACCTCCTCTTGTACCAATTTTTAGAAGTTTGCTACCTGTTGGTTAAAATTAAAATTTTTCTGCAGTTTCATTGAATAACCCTCTGGCCATTATTTTTTTAATTTGATTAATGAATTCTTAACACATCTAGTGCAACATCACTGTGATTTTGTTCAACTTGATTTGTACTTCTCTTTTCCTCTCCAAAGTAAGGAATCCCAGTCCTTTCCCTTTTTCTTTTTCTTTTTTTTTTTTTTTTTCTTTCTAATACTGTAAAGGTCCTCTGAACCTGAGACATGCATCCTCTTCAACACCACAGGGCTGGCACAGTAAAGGCAGTATGGCTCTTGGAGCAATCCTGTAGGCATCATCCAAACCCCTGTTTCTCCCAGCTACTCCAATTCAGGTCCTGTTTGGAAAACAAAGTGGTCCTCTGATGGGAGAACCCTGCTGGTCCTTGGTTGTCTGTGCAAATCCCTGAAGAAGTCAGTAACTTAGAGAGACACCACCGTAATTTTAGAAGCAGATCTCAGTTCTCCACACTCTGCATTTTTATCTCTCAAGATTCTTATATTTTTAAGCAATACTGCATTCTCTGTCATTTTGAGCCGCTCACTTTCCATAACAGCGGTGTAAACATTTGTAGGCCAAATGGTAATTCTGTGCAGCTACTTCAGTAATTTCTTCTCAGCACATCTCATACTTCCAAGTGCCTTCATAAAATCTTTCTGTGGAAATCCCTTTATATCTTCTAGAGCACTAAATACAGAGTTCTCTAAGTTCTTAATATTTACCAAGTTTTCATTCCTTGTTGAAAAAAGAGGAAAAAAAATACCTTTAAAACAATCTTCCACGAGCTATCCAGGAAAGAGAACCCTTCCTCATTTGCATTGATGCGTTGCCGTCAAAAGTTTCCTTGAATCAATGAGGGTAGACTGCTGTTTATAAAAGAAATATAAATGTATGCCAAAGACTTGATTGTGGCTATTTTTATAGTGGCTAAATAAAGTGAATTTATAGGGGACAATTATTAAAGCCTTTCTCATTTTCTCATAGGAATTTTTTTCAAGCAGCATGTGACGTTCCTGAACCAGAGGAGAAATTCAATATTGATGAATACTCAGACATGGTGACCCTTAGCAAACCTGTCATATATATCTCCATTGAAGAAATTATCAATACCCATTCAGTAAGTCACTGAAAATAGACTAGTCAACACAGTAAAGTATGCAGATTATCAAATAATTGCAAGTCTCTGAAGAAAGCTTAGTTTTCATTCTTCCTTTTGAGATAATTTCTTCACTTCATCTCTGAAGTGTTCTGAAATTGAGCATTAGATTGCAGTTTTCCTGAAAAAAAAACAAACCTACCTGCTTCCATGCAAAAGTATCAGCTTGATTAATAACTAGTATATAACATTTTCTGATGGGGAAAAACATTTATATTCTAATCTTGTGTGACGTTTCTAACATATTTAAAAATACTTCCTGTCTTGGGTAAAAAAGTGACACCAATTTGAAAAAGCTCCTTTGACTCTGGGAATAGAAAGTGTATTTTTTAACTCTGGCATTGTCATATGATTTGTGGGAAGCACATGAAAGCATCTGATTTACAAAGACTGAAGTTGTGGCATCATGCCAGTTCTTACTGTGGGTAAAAACCAGATGAACTGCAGTCTGTAGTATGACTCATTAGGATGTAAGTTAAATGTTTACCACATGTTTCTCCTAAAGCTGGGTTATTACTACCTATTTTCTGGCTTCAATATGTCTCCTGTGTGTGTCCCTCCACCCCCAGCTGAAAAACAAAACAAAACAAAAACAACAAACAAACAAACAGAAAAAACCAACCAACCAAACAAAACCAAAACAAAACACCAAAACAACACACACCCCTGGAAAAGCCCACAAACCCCACAAAGAACTTCTCACAAATATTATCAGATACACTGTGGAAAAGACAGAATACTCAACTCACAGTAGACCACATCATAATTTAGTTTTATTCAAGTGAAAACTTATAACCAAGTCTGCTAAAAGCATGTTTTCTGAACTGCCTTTGTGCCTGTTCTTTTAATTTTTTAAGGGATAGACCTGTGACTGCATGTTTATGATCAGTGGTTATATGTAAACACTGATCTTGATCAAATATTCCTTTTAGTGAGTCTCATCTCTAGCATAACATGTCTATTTCATGCAGCATGTGCTGCATAGACAGCTTATCACTTACAAAATATACTTATTTGCTGACACTGTTGTAAACTACTGGAATGGATACACAGAAAGTATGTATCTATGGACTACCAACACTGTCTTCCTTCCTTTGTGTGTTAAATTAAGGATATAGCACCAAAATGCCCTTTTGGCATTTTGACACCTTACTCTGTGACTAATCTGTGATAATCAGAATTTTGTTAGTCCTAATTGCAAATCTTACACTTATGCTCAGCTGTGAAGTTCAGCATCAGATCAAAGATGATTGCTGGAGGAGCACAGCAAGCTGTCTTACAGCAAGGGCAACTCTCAACTTGTAGTCCAGGAGCAAGCATGATTCCCTGCCTTGGGAAGGTCCTTCATTACTCTAATTGTGCTAGGTCTGTGTTTTTCAGCATTTAGTTTCCAGGTTTATTTTCAAGTATAAGGATACCAGGAAAGATTTTCTAGATGATGACTTAATTTACGTTTATTTATAGCTACTGTTGGAACATCAGGATGCCATTGCCACTGAGACTAATGACCTGTTGAATGAACTGCTGGAAGGTCTGGGACCTGTTCCTGATATAGAGTCTTTCCTTGGTATGCTGGGGTTTTGTCTTTATGGGTAACTTCATTCTAGGGGCAGAATTAAACAGAGGCTTGACTAAAATACTCTTGTGACTCTCAGAGCAATAGCTTCTAATCCTTTATTTACTAAAGAATTCTTTACTGAACATTTATTGTAACATTGAGTTACAATTGTAACATTGAGTTACAATAAGTAACTTATTATTAAGTAAAAATGTTTGGATCTTCTTCTCATTGCACTAATCACTCTACAGATTAATAATGCAATTCAAAATCCAAAATTAATAATGTTTTGAGCAGAATGATCCAGTTGTGCTTAAACTGCAGCTAGGAAAAACTGGTTTTTTTTAACAATCTGATCTTAAGACTTGCAAGTGTTGGCTAGAAACTTACAAAAAGTGCATGGAGAATGATAAAACCAGCTATTTTTTCTTTTGATATGTAATTATGCAAATGTATTAGAAAGGAATGCATGTGACTGATATTTAACTTAAATTAATCACATTAAAATGTGAAACGTTTAGAAAGTAGCTAGGAGTCATGGATAACATCAACTTCCAAGCTGTTAACACAGATGCTATTATTTCACTTTTTCATTATCCTTATCACTTCATGTTAGGACAAAGGATGTTGAATTGTTTGTAGTATTCTTTGAGAAGAAGAGATGTAAGTCTTTTGCACATTAATAGCCTGAAAAGAAAGGATTGGTATCACTTTCAAAATATTGAAACCAGGTTTATAAATAGCTAGTTTATGGTTTGGATTGTTCAATGTCCAAGAAAAGACTGCTGGGAGGAATATGTGGGCTATTTAATCAACTTAATATTTCTGATTATATACAGTGATTTATCAAGGTACTTGTTTGCTTCATGAATTGAATCATGGGAAAGTAGGAAAACTTGAAATAAAATATACTTCCTTTCAGGGGAAGGAGCTGTTGATCCCAATGACCCCAATAAGGAGAGCACACTGAATCAACTTGCAAAAACAGAAATATCGCTGTCTCTAACAAGCAAATATGAGTTACGAGAAGGTGAAGATCAGGATCTCAAAAGCCTGATGATAAAGTAAGTTTTACTCAAACCCCTATATTCTGACAGTGGTTTCGGTTTTGTTTTTTTTTTCTTTTCTTCTTTTTTAAAAAGATGTTTTGACACTGCTGCCCTGCCTAAGTGCACTCCTGAGGTGCTGAGTGCACTCAGTTTTCAAAAGCTAGTTTGTATTAAGTACTACTCAAACTTTGGCAAAAGTCAGTGTAACTGTCAGTTTTTCCAGAAAATAAATATACTGCCACTTGTGTTTTGGAGCATGACTGCACCATTATCTAACCTAGTCAGTGCTTTTTCATGGAATTGTAAAAGCACTCTGCTCTAAAATACTACAGCCTTGGGAAAACAGAGATGAAAAGCTGTCTAGACTTTTAAGGGTCAGACAGTATCACACTGTGCTCTCCTCCTCTTCAAAAGGAAACACTTCCCTGACATACTGACAACTGGCATTTGAAAAGGATACAACTGTCGCCTCAGCAGGAACAGTGCATGTTTCTGTCCAGGGAAAGAAAACCGTGTTTATTCTATTTGGTGAAAAAATTAAGAAATGGCTATTGGGATACCCTGCTACTTTATAGTGAAAAGTATTTATATTAAAGCACTTAAAATAAAATCATTGGCACCCATCTTCTGAAGTTATTTCAAGATGTTCAGAATAAGGATTGGCCTTTTCAAGGCCTTTTCAAGTTCCTGGTACAATCTCAACAAGGGCGGAGAACAGGATGCTGCTCTCCTCTATTACTATGCTTATACGTACCCCACAGGTATGAAGGCTAGAACTTCACATTAAAGGGAAATATAACATAAAGATTTTACACTCTTGTAATAACTAGGAGTGTAGATATCGGCTGTAATTCAATTCTAATCTATTAAGCTGGGGTTTCTTTTAAATCAGAAATCAGTAAACTGAATTTATTAGATGGCATGAAGTGTTACTTCTGAATAAAGTTTTTAGCTAATGTAATAGTGCAGTTTTTCCGTAAAAGTCATAAACGCTTAAATTCTGAGGGGGGAAAATTCTGGTTTTTAAGTTAAAGAAAACTTACTATTCATTTTAAAAGGAGGAAGAGTTTTCCACTATAATTGTGCATTTTTTATCTGAATCTTATGGTAGAACTTGTGATCTGAATCTTATAGTAGAAAACACTGAGATTTTTCTGTAACCTGTTACCTCGTGGATTCACCATCCCTGGAGGTTTTTAAGATGAGACTGGATGCAGCACTTAGTGCCATGGTCTAGTAACCATGGCAGTGTTGGATCAAAAGTTGATCTTGGAGGTTTTTTCCCAACCCAGTCAATTCTATGATCAAATATAATATGGGATCTAAAGCAAAGGGATTTCAATAAGTACCAAATCAAAACTAGTTCAGTCAGTTGTTATTCCAGAGACCAAGACTTTAGAGCTGGTTCCAAGCTGGTTATATAAAAAGGATATGCCTGTTGCTGTCCCTTAAAAAAACAAACAAACAAACATGTATTTCCTATTGTTTCTTCCTGTGTGTAGGAGTAAAATGTTATCCCTTAGTCAAATCTGTAAAAATATGCAAAATCAAGGCCAAAATAGATTTCTTTAATGCTTTACATTTTGTGGAAATATGTTGAAACAATAGCATGGGAATTAAGAAAACAATTTAAGTTCTCTATTGCATATGTGCTTTCAAGTAGTATTTCCCACCTTTTGAGAAATCTGACAGAAGAATAATGAGCAACCTGTGTTAAATTGCAGCAATATCAAGTCAAAATACTTACTGCTAGCTTTTACACAACAAATGTAAAAGTACAGATGTTTAGCTTCCCTACCCAAGCTGCAGAGAAGACTTTTGCTGCAACTGTGATATGTTGGGCACCTGTCTAAAATTTATGTCACAGCTGTTTCTCCTCATATTTCTTGCTTCGATAGAAATATTGATATATTTGCTTTCTAAATAGTTTTAAGGCTCCTGTGAAGAGGTCTAAAATTTGCTGATACCCCTGTCTAAGGGACTCTGTGTAAGGTACCTGGTCTGCATGCTTTGAATGTGCAGATGCCACACAGCAAGTGGCCAGAGAAGGCCCAAGATGGGTGTTTCTAGAAAACACCAGAGCTGAGCAGTTTTGGTAAGCAGGGAGAGGAAGTTCAGGAGCAAGGAAGCAGAAATAAGCCTTGTGTCTTATCAACCACATCAGCATCTGTTTCTAAGGCAGTGCATAAAACAGTAACACATATGTTAATGTAGACTGTGGTGGTGACCACCAAAGACTGACAAAAGTTGTGCCTGGCAGAGAAAACCAGCAATGCAATGATGTAGCGCAATGAACCAACTCTTTGGAAACCTTCCTGGTTTGGTTTTGTTCTTTGTTTTCTTTTATTTTGTTTCTTTATGGCAAGGTGGAGGGATGCCAAGAGAACTTGTGAAGGAAAAATACCTTTAGCACCAGTCCTTCAGAAGCTGTTGAATGAGCTAAAACTGCTCATACAGTTAACAGTAGCTCTGAAGGAGCTAACCAATTTTCAGGAGGTTTACCTTCTGACACAGAAGGAGCAGTGATCAGGTCTGCCTGTGCTACTTTGCCCTCTCCGTGGAACTTGTATTATACCCAAATCCTTTCTGATTTTGGATAATGTTGCCTGTACATTAGTAAACAAATGTCCCCTTTCCATTGCATTTTTGAGAATTTCTTGTACTGAAAACACCAACAAAACCCCAACCATACATAAGCAAACCACCACTTTAAACTAAGGTTTTACCACAGAAATCTTGTTCATATTAGACATCTTCCTTAAAAACTTCAGCTGCATCTTCACTTTTCTCTTCATTTTTAAGAATAATGAAGTATATCTATAACATTGTCCTGTAAATTAATAGAATTCTGAAGCAGGATGTTCTTGGAAGTACCATGGATGACTAGGCAGCAGGAACAAGATAAATTTTTGCCCAAATAAGAACTGGTTTACATATCATGGTGTAGCAGCTTCCCCTCTTTAGCAAGGAAATGCTCCTCTGTTGCTACTAGAGAAAATATTTGCCCTTGAGTGGTTTGTGTAAATGCACTGCATCAAATGTAAAATTCCTTCAGATTTCAGTAGTTTTGTATGCAACTCCACTTTATTCAGTAAATATCACCCTTAATGGAATTATGAGTAGCTCAGGCTTTTCAAATATCATATTCTTATTTGCTGTTTTGTCATGATCACAATTAAAACTCACATGTGAGTTATGGCTTATATCTTTGTTAACAGTATCTGCTTTACTGTGCTAGTTTTCTGAAATAAAAGGAGGGAAGTTTGCACATATTTCTTTATTCACATGTGTGTAGAAACTAATGTTCAACACTATTAATGGATGCTCCGAAACATGTAAAGCTAGAAAACAAAAACTTAACCAAAAATCTGTAATAAAGTGGGAGTTCAGTAATTTTATGGTTGAAGAAATTATATGCAAAAGTGATCCAGTGACAACTGTTTTGTAATATCTATATATCATTTTCAAAAGGACTAAAAGACTTATTGTGGATGTGATACGAACACAACCAGGGGATACACTCTTAGAAATACTAGAAACACCAGCTACTGCACAACAGGTAAGTGCTACACTGTGCCTGAATAGGGAGTATGCATTTTATTATAGCTATTTGAAAGCTTTAACAGATCTCTGACAGCTTTTTTCACCACCTTATAACAATTATTTGTTGCTGTTTTTAGACTGTTCAGATCTAGAATGTGAGACTTGCAATTTTTTTTTTTTTTTTTTACTATGTAATTGGAAACAGGCTTGGAATTGGAAACACAGGAAATGAAAAATTAAGTCTTGCTGTGAGCTAGTATGACTAGAAGATTTTTGTTTTTACATTTTTTGTAAACAGGTTCTTTTCTCTCCTATGTTATTATACAATCAAATAGCCTGAGGTGAATCCTTCTACTACATCTTTTTATTTTTTCCTTTTGAACTTCAGTATCTTAACTCAAGTTACCTGACATATAGTTTATTTGCTTAATCAATACAAGCAAACCTCTTCCTGTGGAACTAATGTTATCTTTGGTATGGGAATTCAGTGGGAAGAGCTCTCAGTTGAAGTTTTTCCTGTCAACAGTGAAAAAGCTCCACTTTAACAATGTTCACTTTGGCTTAGTTCAGTGTGTGTACATGCAGAGGACACCTGTGAGATCTGCACAGTCTTCCCACAATTCAGTGAAGTAACTGAGACATCTGCCTGATTTTAAATATTTTGATTAATTGAAATACATGTCTAAGGTGTTGTGATCAGTTATTTAAGGTATGTCCAAAAGCATAGCAAATGAAGAATTTTCAGATCATGTGATAAGAGGACATAAACAAAGCCTGCACTCTTGTTATTGATAATCTCCTTTGAGAATTCAATGTATTTGAATGCTTAACTGTTCTCATAAGCTGGAAAATAACTGTTCTGGATTATTTTTTTACCCAGGAATCTGAGAACTTGAAACTTGTAGAAAAACGTGCCATCTTAGATTCCAAAACTCCAGAGAAAATGAAGCACAGTCAGTCTATTTTCGAAGATGGGCAGCTACCAATAGAACAAAAGAAAAGAAAAATTCAGAGAAATCTCCGGACACTGGAACAAGCAGGACTGGTGTCTTCAGCAACTAAGTACCAAGAAATTATAAATGAGATTGCTAAGGTAAATAGAACATGTTTTCCTGTATACTGATGCTTTTTAGGCATCTAGCTTAAACCCATCACAGAGATATCAA
>JAWWES010000094.1:47999354-48012710 GCA_035583135.1 Lophotriccus pileatus
ATCATCCTGGTTGGGTGGTCTGTAACAGACTCCCATTAGGATGTCAGCCTTGTTGTCCTTCCCCCTGATTCTGGTCCGCAAACACTCAACCTTATCGTTTGTGACCTCAAGTTCTACAGAGTCAAGAGATTCTCTAACATACAGAGCCATCTCTCCACCTCTCCTACCCTGCCTATCCTTCCTGAAGAGCTTGTAGCCATCCATGGCAGCGCTCCAGTCATGCGAGTCATCCCACCATGTTTCTGTGATGGCAACTATGCCATAGCTTTCCTGGTGCACGATGGCTTCCAGCTCCTCCTGTTTGTTGCCCATACTGTGTGCATTAGTGTACATGCACTTCAGCTGGCCTGCTGATTTTACTCTTAACTCATGTTTTTCATCCCTGGGCTTCTCTGTGGAGAGCCTGGATTCAATCCGTTCCCCCTTCAAACCTAGTTTAAAGCCCTCTTGATGAGCCCTGCTAACTTATGGGCTACAGTCCTATACAAGCTCTAGTCCTAGGAGATTATTTGGATTATAAAAAACACCTTAAATTGTAGTGAAATATGTTTTAGACAGATTATATGTGTAACTGTAAAATGGCTAGAAAGGACCATTTCACAGATTCTGGTATAGCTGTAGCTATGTAAGAGCAGTTACAAGATCTTCTCTTTAGAGTTGCTGTATTGGCTGTCTTGTACAAACCCAGCTTAAAGGTAATGCCGGTTTCCCATTACTGACCTTTTCGTTTGTTTTGAAGATTAATGAAGATCCTTTGAAATAATATGACATCATTTCATCTTCTTCTGTTGTATATAAATCTCTTATCATTGGCCTTTTTAAATAAACACTGACACAAAAGGAATACAAAACCTCAGGGCAGTAACTGTCTTCTGTTTCAGAAAGTACAGAGTGCAGCATTTTTTCTAGAATTACACAGATACTGTGTCATACAAACATACAAGCAGCTTTCTAAAGAACTGATATGTGGCTATCAAGCTTTTAAATTATAATTAAATTTCATCAAGGAAGTTTAAATCACTGCTCTCTATATCAAAGAGTCGCACAAAAATAGCAAGTTTGAGGTTTCATTACATTTTGCCATAGAGTTGGCTATGAAGTATTACCTTTTGTCATCCAAGTTCAAGACAGGGACATGGACTGAGTACAGGGAACAGCATGGAGGCATTGTTGGCAGCATGAATCTAAGTTCAACTCTGAACTTAGAAAGTCTTTACTTCTATGAAGAACAGGTAGTTTTCACCAAGTTAGACTTTTAACTAAAATTATTTGTAAAATTTTTTGTTCTTATTTATTGTAATAGGACTCTATATTTAGAAATTTTTTTATAGTAGAGTAATGCAGACTCTAAATCCTCTCATCTAAAAAAAGCTGTAAATAAGAGGGCTCCAAGGATCCAGGATATAACTAAACTTATTAGCAATGTTCAATTAACTGTAAGCAGTAGCTAAATCAAGAAATGGTACCTGGTCCAATCATAACATTTTTTCCTGTAGCATATTTTCATACTGTTCTAAGTTATGAGATACTAATGAGAAATGGGTCAAGTTACTACCAATCACTGCATTAAGTGATTTATTTTCCCTCATTAAGTATTAGTGACTCTGACTGATTTGCTTGCTCATCCTCAAAAGTATGATGCTGCAGCATTGCTGACTCAGGTCCTTCAAAGTTCAGGGATACTGAGATGAGAGGGGTACTTGTGCCTCAGTTATCACATCATGGAGAGGTAATTTGGTCAATATAGTTCCTAACTCCCGGCACACATTTACCCTCCTTCTCATAAAGTTGTTTGTATTTGTGTTCACAAAAACATGCCTTCCTGAGATGGAACCATGTCACCTCTTCATTTGGGTTTCCATGCTGTTTTTCAGTGGTGGAGAAATCAAGAAGGACATGTAGACCTTTGGGGGACTAGGCTTATCATTGTCTTTCAGAAATTTTCTGGTTTAGAAATAGATACTCGCAGCATTCAAAGTCTTGAATTCATAAAACTTACATATACTGGAGATACAATAGGTACCGTTCGAGATTTTTCGTCACATTTACTGACATCTTTACAGTGGAGACAAGCTTCTGGGCACAAGAAGTTAGGGGTTTTTTTCATTCAAGTATAGTTATAATCCTCCCAAAAGAGATGAAGATTAATGATGTCAGTTGTAACATATTTCTATTGCTATAATCATTAAGTTCAGAAAATCTCTTAACTCCTTGATGTCAGCCACAGGCTGAAATAAGAAGCGTCAAATAGAACTTGTGCCACACCTGAACTGCTGAGCTAGGAGCTGACTCTGAGCCACTGAACTGCTTGGACTAAACTTGAAAGTAAGGTTAAAGATTAAGTATAATTTGCCTATATTCTCTTTAAAACAGCAGAATCAACCCTATAAATGTGTTTAGTGCCCTTCTGTGCAAACACTTAATCTCACATACTTCTGTATGTTTCTGTTTCAAACTAAATCGTTCCTACTGCAATTTATGCAACAAGCTCCCAGACTGAAATTCTCATCCAGCATCTTTTTTTTCTGACTGTCAGAGGTTGCATTCTAGCCACTTTGCATACAAAAACCATTATCTCAAACACTTCTCTTCTTTTGTCCCCTCTGCCCATAGAATGCTGCTGTGACACAGCATGATACATTAAGCACAGCAGCTTCAAAAAAATCACCAAATTTCCCTGCCACTCCTCTCTCCTCACATTCACATCTGAATTTCACTAAAATTCGTGCTGAGCAGGGCCCTTCTTGCACAGCCTTTATACAAAGGGCGGTAATTGCCTGCTTAAAGCTGCAGACACTCCTCTCTTTGCCATCTGCATCCTTCACATGCTTTTGTTCTCACCAGTTAAAAAAATTGTTTGAATTACTGTAGAACAAATAATTGCATCTAACTAGCAGCATCATACACAGGTGAATCATGCCCATGTACTTTCAGTTCACAGATCACACTCATTTTTATTTTAATTCTCTAGGATAACAAATGATCAGTTGCACAGCTAATTAGATGAATTATTTAAGTAGTAGTAACTTTCTACTCCTGTCTGCCCCGCATTTGTCTGAATTATCCTATGCCTAACTAGATTAAGCCAAAGCTGAAAATGACAGTCTTACAAAGTAATTCTCCATGAAAACAACTTTGCTGAAATAATGTCTAAGTAGCTTTCTGGATTGTTTGCATTGACTTGGAGGTTTTTTTGGTACATAAGTCAACTCATACTACACATTCAACACTGTCATGCCCAATTCTTGACTCTTCACATTTAAAAGGCAGAGATACCCTGTCCTGACTTGGTCACAGGCACCAACCCGTGCTGCAGAAGAACCTGCTGTAGAGGGAACACTCGGTTTCAGAAGTGCCCGGAGGGTACACCAGACACATGCTGTTCTGCATGGTGTGACACAGAATAAATAGAACTGGGAAGGTGTTTCGATGCAATCTATGGCTACCTGTCTGTTACAAGGAAAAGGTTGATCCATGTCTATCTTGAAAACTGCATGTAGACTTCTCCATCTGTCTTGATGGGGGCCTTCGGGTTGAGTAAGATTTCTCCAGAGCACAGAAATATTTCAATAACATGATGCTTCACTAGCACTTTTATTTTTTTGTTATTTTGGTGATGAGTACTTCTAACAGGAATTTTGTATATGAATACTAGTATTTATCTCAGCATCTCATTTCTTAAGAAATGTGTGAAGGGTATGGCAAAATCAGTTCAAGGGTGGCAAATTTACTATTGTGTTTGTGTTGAAGTAGCCCAAAGAAAGCAATATTAGATAGGGTACTTAAGTACAGCTAGGATCACTCATAGCAGCTTCCAAGCTAAGAGATGGGAGACAAAGGAGGACATCTTAACCAAATTTGTAGCAGGAGCTAAAACAAAAATGCTGCTCTGTGGGCAGCCTGCACTTTGAATCAGAAATTAACCTTATTATTTTGTGTTGCTAATGTAATCTTTGCTTTCCTTTTTGAAAGATGTTTTCACTTCCCCATACCATGTAAATATTTGGTTAATAATCTTCTCTTATTTTTTCAGCCTTTCCAAATAACAGCAGCGGGCCACTTGTCAGAAGTTTTGCATTCTTTTCTTCTGGTCACCAGGATGATCCTATACCTACTGAAGGTGATACTGACAATGAAGGTGGATCAGGAGCCACCAATCAGTCTGGATTATTCCCACCTAAACAAGAAAGGGTGTCGGATCAAACATACAGATACCTCACTAGTCCATGGCTGACAGGTTTTGTTCCTTCAGTTTACACCTTCGTGCTTGTGCTGAGTCTCCCTCTGAACATCACAGCAATACTCGTGTTTCTGAAAAAAATGAAAATTGAAAAGCCAGCTGTAATATACATGCTGAATTTGGCCCTGGCGGATGTCCTGTTTGTAAGCGTGCTTCCTTTCAAGATTGCTTATCACTTCTCTGGAAATGACTGGGTTTTTGGACCTCAGATGTGCCGTTTCATCACTGCTGCCTTCTATTGTAATATGTACTGCTCAATAATGCTTATGACGGGCATAAGCTTCGATCGGTTCTTAGCAGTGGTGTATCCCATGCAGTCTCTCGGGTGGCGCACATTAACACGTGCCTCGCTGATTTGTTTCATCATATGGGTTCTAGCAATAAGCGGGGTTATACCTTTCCTCATCAGAGAGCAAACAATGGAAATACCCGGGTTAAATATAACTACTTGCCATGATGTGCTAAGAGACTCTGAACTTCGTGGCTATTACCTCCACTTCTTCTCCATCTTCTCTTCTGTGTTTTTCGTGGTGCCATTTATAATTTCTGCTGTCTGTTATGTGTGTATCATTCGATCTCTCAGTTCTTCTACCATTGTTGCAAAGCAAAATAAGAAGACACGGGCCTTGCTTTTGTGTGTTGCTGTTTTTTCTGTTTTTGTTATTTGCTTTGGACCAACAAATGTCCTCCTATTAATTCATTATATCCATTTTTCTTATGACAACAGCTTAGAGTATCTCTACTTTGCCTATCTACTCAGTGTTTCTATCAGCAGCGTTGGCTGTTGCATTGACCCCTTTATTTACTACTTTGCTTCTTCTCAGTATCAGAAACAATTTTTCAGTCTCTTCAAGGGTAAAAAGATTTTTGATCCTAACAGTAGTAACAGCAGTGGCCAGTTGATGTCTACCACTAGTAGAAGGGCTACATTGTCCACTAATGTGTTTCCTGTGTTTACAGGAAATTACTAGCAATGCACTGATATAATATGTCTTATATGTGTTTAGTTTTTACACAATTTCAGACAAAAAAAATACTTGTGTTATGTCCAAGAAATGCAAAACCTTAGACCAAGGTGTTGTATGATACATAGTGCTGTATTCATTATAGTCATGCACAATTCAAATTAAAACTCTGTGTGTGTATACATATAGTATATGTAAACAGGTTCATGTAAAGGGGATAATAGTTGTTGAGTGTTTTTCAAATAAACTTTTTTTTTTTAGACAAATCCTTTGCGTTGTTAGTTCAGTTTATTGTTGAGGTTTTATGAAATCCCATTTTAGTGTTTTGAGCTGTTATCTTGAATAAATAGGTTGAATAAATTCTTACATATGGAATCACTCCATCTATCCAATAGTTCCTGAAAAAGAACTGAAAATATCTTTCCAGACTTTTTTTTTTCCTCTCTATTTGTGATTACTTCTGGAATTATCTGTAAACTTATTTTAGTATTATTTTGAATCTCAGACATCAAACTGTTTATTTTACATTTTTATATATTCCACTTCAAAACAGTCTGTATGCTTTTCGGAATGTGAGTAAAACCAAAAACCAGCTATTGCTGGTTCTGCAATGTGTGTCAAGGGAGATAATTCTCAGCAGCTGGAACTAGCTTGTCTTTTGGTGTTCCTACCATTAGTGTATGCTAGGCATCTTGGCTAGGAGTGTAGTATTTTTGACAATTAATTTCACCAAAAA
This sequence comes from Lophotriccus pileatus, assembly GCA_035583135.1. NCBI lineage: Eukaryota > Metazoa > Chordata > Aves > Passeriformes > Tyrannidae > Lophotriccus > Lophotriccus pileatus. The sequence goes on from JAWWES010000094.1 coordinate 48,005,296, forward strand.
ATTGTGACATTTTATTTCTCAATAAATCAAAGACTCTCCAGAAAATACAGTGAAAAAGCTTCATTCATGATCTTGTAAACATGCTTTTGTGCACATGGCTAATCATCATGCACATGTTTAGGACTTGGAAATATCCTTTATCCTTGCCAGCCTGGATGTTTTTCATACCTTACACTGTGTCCATGTCTACTGAAATTGCTGTATAGCTAACCAATAGCTAACTTCATTCTGTGTAGAAGGAACACTAAAACCAAGTAATAGGAATTCACTTTTAGAAATGAGCATGTAGATATTAGGACTGTATATGAAAATGGAAATCAAATTAAGTAGGAATTTGCTTAATATAGGATGTGCCATAGAAATCTGCCAAGAAGTACAGCAGTGGATAAAAGCTGTCTTCAGGCCAGCCCAATTAATAAACCTAATCTTTCTGCATTCAGTGTGCCTGTGAGACATTTCTTTCTAACCATGATCTCTTGTTGGTTTGTCTCTGTTCCTTAATGATTTTAAGCATAATTAAGTATTGCATTACCAGAGTTTCTTTAGATGTTTGTTCTCAAGTTTTTGCCACTTTTTAAGTACATGAGTGCTAGAAATATATGTATATGCAGTTTGTAAGCCTGAAGTCCCACAGATGAGGCATACTCAGTTACATTCTCATTTTGTTTAACATCATATTAGGGGTGGGCTTGCTTTTCAGCAAAATCCAATTGCATCTTGAAACGATGAACATCCACTTCTTGCCAGCAGAAGCAAATTACCTCTGTGCTTCCTGTAGTTACAGGCGGAGGGGGCTGCTTTTTAGTCCAAGTTCAGAGGAAGGCCATGAAGATGATCAGAGAGCTGGAGCATCTCTCCTGTGAGGACAGGCTAAAAGAGTTGAGGTTGTTCAGCCTGGACAAGGCTCTGAGGTGATATTGTAGCCTTTCAGTACCTAAAGGGGGTTGATAAAAAAGACAGAGACTTCTTAGCAGGATCTGTGGTGATAGAACATGGGATAAGGCTTTAAACTGAAAGACAGTACATTTAGATTAGATTTAGAAGGAAACTGTCTGGTTGGGCAGGAAGTGGAACAAGTTGCCCAGAGAAGTTGTGGATGCCTCATTCCTCGAAATGTTCAAGCCAAGGTTGGATGGGGCTTTGAGCAACTTGGTATAGTAGAAGGTGTCTCTGCCCATGGAGGGGAATTGAAACTAGATGGTCTTTAAGGTCCCTTCCAACCCAAACCATTCTGTGAATCAATTCTATAAGCTGCTGAGCGTGGTCATGTAGCAAAGCACAATGTGGTGGCCTTTTGTGGAAGCTGAACCAGAAAAGTACTGCAAATTAGACTGACGTGCTTAAACTAACAGGAAAACGTAACCATATCTTCATGCTTAATGCACCCGTGCACTGCTAGCTGGGAAAGAAAATTAACAGTTTGTTTCGCAGGGAAGGAATTAACATCTGACCAAAAGAAGTGAAAATTGTTGATGTATATGCTGTTTCACCCATACCTTCTGCACCTCATTCTTTCTTTTTTTCTCCATCATGTTGGAGTCAAGGTGCATAATTTTCTACATGAAGCAAGCTAACAACCTTGTGCTAGATAACATTTGATGACAAGGAGGTGGCAGGCACTAAACATGCATAAGGAAGCTTGCTAATAATGTTCCAGTTATGCCAACTGCACGTTGTGGCAATATTGACTAGGCAAGATTTGTGATCAGCATCATTTCTGTTGCCAAAACACCCCATATAGCAGCTGTCACTGGTATCACTTATTTCACCTGGGAAGGTTTACTTAATTTAGCATGCCAAGGATTTTGCAGGGATTAGTACCTTATCACTAGAGGCGTTTCATCAGTTAATGCTGAGTGTGCATCTGCCTTACAACCTGCATCCCACAGCTTGACTACAGTAGAGCCAGTCTGCTGACTCTACTTCCCTGTCTAGATGAATCTCAGTCAGAAATGTGAGCAAACTGGAAAGAGCATTCACCATCAGCAATACAGGAAACAAACCTTTCAAATCCCTGTTTCAGCCAGGCACCAAAGTCCATGTACTCAGTTTACACTCCAGAGGGTGTGGAGCCTTTGGACCCTGTGTACCTGCTAGAAGGGGAGATGGTGGTACAGAAGTCAGTGGTATCACTGATGGGAAATGATGCTGCTGAACACTACCTTTCCTGCAGAACAGTAGGAAACTGTTAAGTTTCCAACTTAATTGGAAACAGCTCTGGAAGTGTGTGTTTTGTCACTGCCACCTCTTACTATAATATCCTGTTTACTGAAACCTCCCTCCCTCCCTCCACAAGACAATATCCTTCATATTTCCCATCATCACTTACATAGCAAGATGCCTTGAAGATCTCTTTTCAAATCACAAGGGGTTTGCTGCCACTTAATTTAGTCCTTAATCATTACAACTTAAATCAGTGATTTAAATGCTTCTTTTCTGATAGGGTCACTCCTGTGATTTCCCTCTTATTTTTTCTCTTTTAAGATAAGCAATTTTTACTGCCTATTCCTGTCTTTCACTGCTCATCAATATTGTTGCAAAGCCAAATAGAAGAAGATGTTTTCTTGCCTGCAACAAACCTGTGGATTTGTAAAGTGATACCACTCACATCTGACATGTTTTGTAGGAACCACAGAATGCAAGAAATTTATTAAGTTCAAAAATTGGGTCAACTAGCATAACTGGAATAATTGGATAGCATGAATGCTATGCCTAAAGCACAATGTACTGAAAACTCAGTCCCAGATGGGGAAGAACAGAGAGAAGAGAGATAAAACTCTGCTACCCAAACTTCTACATTGTTTTATCTGCCTGTTCAAGTGTTTGTAAGTCTCCCTCTTTTGGAATACTTCCAAGAATATTTTTCTTGAATTCTTTTCCCATAGGTCACAGGAATAAAGCTGTATATCAGTGCCACTTGTAGGGTTTCTTTCGATTTATTTTCACTTTTATTTTGTCTCCATTTTTTCCTGACTCTAAGAGGCATAAGCAATCCTACTCAGCAAAGAATATATCTAGTTACTTATGTCTAATCACCAAGGAAATGAAAAATATGCTGAAGATTTCTGATTTTGTTATTCAAACACAACCTAGAAGGTATGATAATAGAATATACTATAGAATACTACTCCCATCACTGAAAATTATATTTACAGAAGCTCTAAAATCCAGCTTATATCTCTTACTTTGTTTTAACATTTTTCCTATTATTTGAATACTATCCTTGGTAAAAATTTTTGCAAGGAGGGGCTTAATGCATTTCCCTCACTAGATGGCACATATATGTAAATTTGCCGAGCTATATATAGACATTTTTCACTAAATTAAAGTATTTCTAACACTTTTATATCTCTGCATCAGAGATACTGAATTTTGTTACTGAAAATTCTTTCAAAATTACATTGCTAATGTTAAAACTGCTTAAGAGGCATGCTTGTCTAAAAGTGTATTATCTTGTGTTTGGCCAACTGATACAGTGTGGTGTGGAAAAAAAAGACAGTATTTTGTGAACTTCAAACCATTCTGGATAGCTTTCCAGGTTTGTATGTTCTTATTTTATTTTCTAAACAGACGTCACTAATGCACTGATGTTCAATGAAAGCAGTGAAAATGCTTCCTAACTTGAAAATCAGTCATCAAGAGTTACTGCTATTTTGAGCAAAATATTTTATCTTTCCTTGGTCACAGTAACTCCTGTTTAATGAAACGAGATGTTTTGGTTTTTAACTTCCTTACCCTCCTTTCTAGGCTAGCCCATAAAAACCAAACTAAGCAAAGAACAGCTTCAAGAAGAAGCCACTTCTCCATTCACTGCTCTTTTTTTGCACTGCGGGTAGACTAAGGTCTGTAAAAAGCATTGCCCAGATGAGAGCTACGGTCCTCTTTTGAATATATGGGAAACTCTGCAAATATATTAACACTATCTTCTTTTAAACTTTTGCATGGTTAGTCAGGTGCTCGAGGGAGTGAGATGCCTGTAGCAGCTGGATAGTGATACTGGAATCTAAGTACTGGAATCTAAGACCTTAGATTTTCTCTAATTGTCATGATTTTCAAAACCATTAAAGAAAGGCATTCTTGCAAAACAGTGAGATATTACTCAGCAGAGCAAGCAAATTGCAGCTACACTGAGAGCTCCATGTACCCAGCCCAGCACCTCCCCAAGCTCAGGCTGGGGACAAGCAGCCCCCAGGACCCTGGGGCAGCTGGGGCAGTAACAGGTGCCTCTGTGGATTGGCTGTCCTGGCCCTAGGGGCCCTTCAATCACCTACCTGCCAAGTCTCATGAGCACAGTTGCACACCCAAACTGAGGAGGAGCAGGAGAGGCAGGTAAGTTTTTCTAGGGCTCAGGAGCTTGCCCAGTCTCTGACTCAAGGGTCAGGCATGCCTGAGAGTGCTTGGGCCAGGCAGAGCCTAGGCTTCCTCTAGCATATGCAAGGCAAAGACTTTTCCTGCCCCTGTTAATAGGAAGGTGCCAGCCTTGCCTGTGCCACAAATCAGGCACAGCTCTTGAGATTTAGCCACCTGTGATGAGAGAGAACAGGATTTAGCTTAATGAGTCAGCTAGTGGGCTTCTCCTGCATAAAATATTGTAGGTTTGCCTATGTGAGTGACCTTGGATATGCTAATTTAGGAGTTTCCATTGACTGAAGAATAACCTGTCTTGGTCATGGTGCCAAAGAAAAGCAATTGGCTGCCTCAGCTGCCTCCAGCTTACCTTCATCACTTCCCTCTCCGGCATGAGCAATGTTCAAACAGCCCAGATTTATTCTGCTTCTAACAGGGGAGGAGTAGGAGGGAGGAAGGCCCTATGTGAGAAGAGTGGGACCACAGAGCTGGGGTTCGCATTACCCTTGACTTAGTGAACTGGAACAGCCTGTCCACTGGCATGGGGGTTGCAGACATGTGGGATTCCAGAGCAATCATACAAAATGCTGCTAATGCACAAGGTACAGCCACTCTGAAGCGTATGCAAGATGGGAACCCACCCTGACAACCCCCTGCACTGCATGTATACATTTACATATTAGTCACTTATTAGAGATTTATTTTAATCCATTGTTATCACTGTGACAGCAGCATTATCAAGCAGGCATTTCCTGTTTTTCTTTCTCATGTACAGAAAGCAGATGTTTTCTGAGCTGTGAAACCAAAATCAATCACTTTTCATAATGATACTCATAACAACAGCCAGCCCCACAGACTAAAACCAAGGCTTCTCTAGCAAACCACACGTTACAGCCTGCAGCAATGAGATTGCATGCAACAAAAGCAAGAAATTTTTAAGGATGATCTTTCAATATAATTCAATGGGAACAAATTTCACATAGAAAAACATCTGAAGCTCATTTTATAATCAAAATTGATAGAGTATTCTAAGTCAGAAGGGACTCACAAGGATCACTGAGTACAACTGTTTAGTGAATGGCCATACAGGAATTGAACACAACCTCAGTGTTATTAGGACCAAGTTCTAACATGATCTGTGAACTCTCCTCAATTGCAATACCATGTGTGAGAGTCCTTGCAAGTGGTGGTAGATCCTCGAAGTCATTGAACAAGTTGTGGGACAAAAGTAGGGACAAATATCATTGCTGTCCTTTCTGTAAGAGGCTGGAGAGGTTTTTATTCTTTCTTGTTGTATTGGACAAGAACCTATATACTACAATTGTAACAAGTTTCCACTGAAGCATAGTAAGAAGATTTATTTGTGCTATGACCAGGGCAGTCTTTGTTTTCACATACAGTACCTTTCCTGTTTACTCTAAAACCCTAATAAATGTTGCAAACTAGAAAGGTATGGATGGTGAAGAAAGATATTCAGGTGTCCTCACCACCACCACCACTCTTCCTCTGATGGCCAATATTCTTTGTCCTAAGATAAGAACACCAGGTGGGTATTGCAGAAAGAACGGGATGCTCACATAATTAATGAATTCAGAGGTGGAGGAGTGGAGATGTTTTCAATTGACTTTGGTGCACATCAGCCTGCATAGGGTCGTAAATAGCTGATGGAGATTAGGTCAGCTGGGCAAACTGGTCTCCCAGTGTTGCAGGGAGCTTCTGGGTGAATCCCTCCCCTATCAGGGGCACCTGTAGGGTGCTCACTTTTCAAGGGCAAGTAGAAAGCACTACCATACAGACGTAAAATCTTTAAGTAACTATATAGGCACTTCATTACTTTGTAATTGTGAATTCCGCAAGGTCAAAGATACTAAACCTGTACATTTCTAGGCCAACCTGCATGTATTATAGCCCTTTAGACATCAGCTATTGACCAATCTGAAAGTAAGTCACCTTAGCTGAACCTAGACTTCTGTGAGAAGTTTAGAAAGCAAAGTAGTCTCACTGAAGCTTTTGACTTAACAGAAGTGACAATAACCTGATTATACTACAGTCTATTGCAGTAAATGACAGAGTGGTTATTTAGATACTTCATTGGCAATATTATTGCATTAGCAATAATTCTAATCATCCACATAATCACTATGCTCTACATCTCATTCCTAGTTGAGAGTCTTCTCTCAACAACTCAGTCACAGATAAAAATGAAGTTGGGTGTTTCCTGCAGCAATTCTGTGCATTGCACTAAAAATGTTCACTGCACAAAGACTGAAGGTTATTACATAGAGAACAGCAGGGCACTTTTTCTCTGCTTATAGCTCCTTCTTTAGTTGTGTAGTCAGAGTTCTATCCAGAAAAGTTTTCTCAGCTTTGTTGCTGAAGTTTCTGCTGGAGTCACCACCAACACATTTCGCATATATCTTGGCTTTGGTATTATGGCCTTGTGTGTACAGTGTAGTAGCCAGTTCTATCAAGTGCAAGTGTTTCCTTAATTAAAGGCAAATTGTTACAGTGTACAATTTCTGTGAGATTCAGCAGAATGAATTGCCAAGTGTGTCAACAACACTCACTCTCTAATAGCTACTGTAAAATTCAGTGCTAGGTAGGAAGCATGACTTCATAATGATCCAAACACTAACCTGTTTTTCAGATTGCTTCCTTCCACATGTTATTCTTGCTGTGCTTCTTGTCACTGTGTTATGACTCCACTAATAAACAGGGTTGGAAAAAGTTGGTAGTATAGAAACACCCTTGACCAGTTCATAAAAAAAATTACTTTTTATCTAAATTGAGGATATAGCAAACATTAATAACCATGAGATTTTCATCTTTTCAATAGCTTTCACTATTGCATGCAGGGTGCTCCTCCTCAGGCTCATTTAGACAAAGTTGTCTACGTTTTAAATTTTTTGACTTTTCCTTTAGATTCTCATTTTCCTGCTCTCTTTTTGCATTTTTCCCTGTTAGTGTCCTCTCAAGCTGTTACTGCTCCTGCTCCTGTCCAGGTGCGGGACTTGGTATCCGGACATTGGTCAGGTCCTCATCAACTGATAACCTGGGGAAAGGGTTAT
>JAWWES010000094.1:48026505-48044627 GCA_035583135.1 Lophotriccus pileatus
TCAGGTAATGACCACGGACTGAAATAGCTTAGGTTTCCTGGCAAGAATGCTGAGTCAGGGCTGCTGGACATGCGTGGAGAGGTGTCCAATTGTAAGATGTTTATGTTACTATTAAATCAATTGTATCTGTACATGTGTTACCGAGTACAATATATAAGCAGCCACGCTGCTTCTAAAGTGTAACTATGTAGGTTCCAGCATCTAAATAAAAGTTCCTGATCTCCGAACACGTGAGCCATATCGCGTGTTCATCCCCGACCGCGATAGGGAGGAGCTGGAGAAATAATAGAAGTGAACAAAGGCAGTAGAAAAGCCAGTAGTCAGCCTAATGCATGCATTAGCATGTCTGTAGGTTATTTCTACAGAGGGCTTACTCCAGACTGCTAATAATATGCCCACAAGGCAGAGAAGGAATCAGTTCAAAAAGGTCATGATAAAGCCAGGGAACTATTTTGTTTGTATGGTGTTCTCCCAGCCTGGAGTGGCTCAACAAAGGCAAAAGGACAAACCCTTTGAGATTGTTTTGGAATTGCATTGTTTAACTTCAGATCTATCTATGCTTTTAATCTTGCTGTCCAGAAAGAGAACTGAGAGGTTATAGTATCCCTAATAACCATGTTCTTTTTCTGACATTTTTGTCTTTTAAATGCAGAATGAACAATATAAATGCAGACTGGGAAAAAAAATGGGGAAAAATGTGGAAAAATTTTGTAAAAATTTTTGGAAAAAATGTTTGGAAAAATGTAAGCCACAAATTATTATGATCACATGTGTTTTGTACACAAGATTAATTTCTTATTAAGCTATTTCCTGTCAGAGGATATCAAAATGTCTGGCAGCACTGACCACCTATGTCCCCTATGCAGATTTTGTTTCGTGATTCCCCACTTTCCAAAATTTGGCTATGGTTTAATCAGCTCCCAAATCTCTGAGACCACATTTTGATTCTGCCCTTTGAAGGTGACCAGGTGGTGGTTCAGTGTCACTCTCTTCATGCTCTTTATCTCAGACTGAAAAAGCACAGTTAACCCCTGTGTTCACCAAACTTTGTGGATTGTAATTGGCATTTTTCCACACCTGTTGTCTAGCTCTTCAAAATAGGTAAAAATAACATGGGGTTCCTCAGAGGTCTACTGCCACACTGAAACCTAGTTGTTGGTGTTCTCCCTCCATGTCCCACCTGATGCTTCTCCCTCTGGGCTCCTAGTCCTGACTGGAAAAACTGCTGTCATCTGTGTGGTGGAGAAGCAAGAATGCAGAGCGGCTTGAACAAGCTTCTCTCCTTGAAGGTAAAAACATGGTGAATCTCAACAGGATGCCTTGCTGTTGCCCAACTCATGATTGCTCAGTAATGAGGAACATGACCTAAGAATCTGCAGCCTCCTAGACTCAGATTAGACAGGGCCTAGATAGCATTTCAGTAGCTTTTTTTTTTTTTTGGACAGAGGTACACCACTGCAAAACCATTGAGGATGACTCACAAGTTAGAACACTATGTCCAAACTTATTCTATTTCAGATTCCAAACAAGAGTAAGACCACTGAGGTCAGTGCAATAAAAGACTGGGCTTTTATTTGGCTGGAAACATTGCTGTAGAGTAACTACTGGCTACACTGTTCTCAAGGCATTACATGCTTCTCCTGCCAGGATGAACTACATCATTCCTACTCATCTAAATTGCTTCAAAAGTGCCAGTCATGAAAGTCCTACAAATTCTCTAGAAAGTGAATGCTCAATAAAACTGGTGCCAATTGTTAAAACGTTTTTCCTAATATTAGCTTTGCTAATATTTCAGCCTACTCAGTGAACATGGAAAACATGCTGCAGCCTTGGACATACTGTAAGTACACCATCAGATCTCCTCGTGTTCTTCTTTAGACCAAACAAAATTGCTACAAACATTCTTCAGATTATTACAATTGTTCATGTCATCTCTGGGCATTTTTCCCCAGAGGAATAGGAAGGATAAGAAGTCAGTACTAGCTACGTAGTGGTATCTTGAAAATATCTATGCAGGTAAGTAGAGGTGCAAATACAAGATCATCTGTATCATCATGAGCACACTGCATGCAGTGCATCATAGAAGGACTGGTCATAACAAAATCCCTTTCAAAATGCATATACAGAAGCATGCTGAATTAAATTTGAACACAGGCCCAAATCAGAGCTTCTCCTAACTTTCAATTGCTTGATTTTGGTACCTTAAAATACTTTTTTCATGTAGCTGTAGGCATACGTGGAAACAGACATACTACAGGTTAAAATTTATCACAGGTTTTTATCACAGACTATTCTAACTTGGAAGGGACTCACAAGGATCATCGAGTCAAACTCTTATGAGAATGGTCCATACGAGAATCAAACCTGCAACTCTGGTGGTTTTAGTACCAGGATCTAATCAACTAAAATAATCTCACAGTCAAACAACTGTCAACTCAAGTGCAGGAGCCCTCTTTTACATTCTGATTAGACCAAGCTGTTTGGTTAAATTCACAAGTCCCCTATCACTACCAGGTCATGGTGAACAAGAGACAACTGTACTTCTATTGCCGGTGTGAAGCCTGGTTTGGGCCACCTATTTCTACCCCTAGGCACTGGGCATAACTAAGCTTTTGTTCTAGACCTTTAACTCCTTTTCTTTGTCAGGTCTCCAGCCCCAGCCCTGGAATCTCCTGACTTTTGAGAAAAGTGAAAATTCTCAAAGAGTTTAAGGCCAAACATAGGAACAAACATAGGACACTGCTGATAGAAGGTCAGGAAAATCAGGATGATACCCAATAACCGTTAAGAGATCACCTAAAACAACCCATACTACCAATCCTTTCTGCCAACACAGTGACCCCAAAATGTCAAGAATTCATATGCTACCCATTACTCCAGGTAGTAACAACAGCACATCAGCACAACAGAATTTAAAACAAAGCCTGCAAGAATCTTGAAGTAGTTGGGGTAAGAGAGGGAATGGAAGGAACTTTCTAAAACCAGAGTGAAATAAAATTAATCTTTGCTTACAGAGAAACAAAAATATCCAGCTGCTGCCCATAATCTGTCTTGCCTCCCAGGCTCCTTGATGGACACACAAGAGCACCAAAGACACTAGTGACAATTGCTATGTAGTACCCAAGAGGCCTGCTAGCAAGGCCAACAAGAACTGAGCAGGAGAGAGCTTTGTTCAAAGGCTCAGGAAAACAAGCAAGAGAGAGCACCTAAAACAGCACAAGGGCTTTTATGAATAAGAAATAGAAGGAGAAAGTATAAAGAGTTTCATCAAATTGAAATGAGTTATAAAAACACAATACCCACAGTACTGGTTTTGCACTACTAAAGGAGAGCCTTGCTGTACCTTAGCACTCAGGTACTCTCCTAGTTTCTAAGACGTCAGGTGGCTACCCTGAGGACAGGCTAAAGCACTGAGATTTAATGTACCATCTCTTCTGAATCAAAAATTAAATTAGTTTTTAAAATTAAATTCCTCACATTGTTTTATTTGACCCAAACGTCACCCTCCTTCTTGAACCCTTACACTGGCTGCCTTCTTTGAAGGATATTTTAAGTGTTTGTGCTAGCCCTACGAGACATGTTGATTTTTAAAGCTAACTCAAAAAAGTTATTTTTAAAAACTAAAGTTTTCTAGTTTTAAAAGGTATTTTCATTTCCTCTCTCTTCCAGAACCAAGTTCTTCTTGCTTCTTAAAAGAAATACATATCTTTGTGTCAGATATATGGTACAAACAGCCATCCCTTACCTTCTCCCCCAACAGATATGTTGTATGACTACAATATACTACACACTAAAAACACATTTGCCATTTGAATTCATACATTCAGGTGGAGACACTAAACAAGCTCTATATATAATGAAAATGCTCCCACCCATCTATTCTAGTATTTCACGAGTACTGACAAGTGACTTGCAATGAAAACATTCAGTTCTCATTTAATAAAAGGGTGCCAAGTATCTTTGACAGTTACACATCTTCATGATTACATCACATCACTGTGCTGTTAAAATGACTCAAAACCTCAGGACTGTACCCCAGAAGGTCCCCTGTGCTGTGTTAAAACAACCACACTCATCAGCCACTCAAAGTGCAAGGGAGGCCACATTTCCACTGAGTTTCTCTGCCCCAAGGTGCACGAGACTTTCCTGATAACATGCTCCAAACAAACAGAATTAAGATCAGGGAATTATGAGCTGTTGCTTACATACCTTTTTCTCCGTTTGACATATGCTTTGATAACCAGTGACATGCAAGTACAAAGCTCCCTTTAAGCCACTGTATTAAAATGAAAGATGATTCTTCCCAACTCATTATAACATAGGAGTATATATATATATATGTACACACACACACATATATATTTGCAACGTTAAAAAAACAAATAGCAGAAACCCCAAGAAACTACCCATTGTAATGAGCATCTACAGTAATGTCCTTAGATTTCTTCTGGCAGGTGTAGTTATCATAGTTATTCTAAAATGATAAACAAGTGTGAACAATAACACATTTGTTTTGTATTTATTTATAATTATTACATTTTCATTTCTAATGTTTGATAAATGACACAGTAGAACTGCAAATAGGTTTGACAAATCTTCAATATGGCATCTAAAATCAGCAAGGTTTGATATTACTCTGTAAAGAAGTCCTAATGATGTGAACAAGGGCAAGATCATTTTTAGTTTTTATTAAATGTTTTTTAAGTCATAAGAAAGAACTCATTTATAGACTACAAACAGAAAATCTTCCTAACAAATATTATCTCTGCTGAAGGTGTTAGCTAGGAACACTAACTTCTCCATAAATTAAATAGAACAAAGCCAGTACAAAAGCCTGGTTAGCACTACACAAATGAAGCACCAGTAACTGCTTCCAAGTGCCAAATACTCTTAATTTTTTATAGAATCATAGAAGTTTTTGGTTTGGAAAAGACCATTACAGATTATGTAGTCCAAGATGTCCCACCCACAAAGTCTCTGGGCAACCTGTTCCTGTCTCACCACCCACACAGTAATGAATCTCTTCCTTATATCTTATATAAACCTACCCCCTTTTATCTCAAAATGTTAGCCCTTGTTCTATCTCTATAGGCCCTGGTAAAATGTCTCTCCCCATCTTTCCCATAAGCCCCTGTTAAATACTGAAAGGTAGCAATAAGGTCTCTCTCATAAAGCAGAATGATAGTTCTACATTAAAGTTGCCTGACATTCCCTCTTATATTCCATTAATTTTTTAGTTGTTTGGGAATCTAATGAATTGCTTGTAAGATTTTGAAGTGAGATTTCCTTTACATCAATTACATATTCCTGACAACCTGTGAGAAACTAGACAAACTACAAATCTCAGTTTCCTTACAGTCAACAGAAGCAAAATCCAGAGCTGCGTTGGCAGTGGCTTCTACATACAGCCATAGGGCTTTTCCAGCTGCAACTCTGGCCTGTCACGGGACAGCCCAGAGCAGATTTTGTTTAGAAACAGTAATGAATCCTTTTCGCTTGCTTTCAGACCCTTCCACTGTTGCTCGATCCAAGCTTTGAATCTAAGGGGACAAAATGATGGACTGAATAAATCAAGAGAAAGCAAAGAGTGAAAACTGTGACTAGGCACTGGCAGAAGAGCATTCACTACAGCACAACCAGATGAGAGAATGACTGATCACTCCTTAGTATTAGAGACCTGAGAGGAAAAACTCTGGAGACCAGTAAAGGGAGATTAGATAAAAAGACACATGAGAAGACTCCAGCTGACTGGACAAAGTGATTGAAAGCAGGATATTAAACACCCATGGACCAGTTTATAATGGTAAAGTAAACAAAACAACGCTGGAAGTGAGACAGAAAGAGACAAGGAGGGAGTCTGGAGGGACGGGCTATGACTATCCCAGTGCTTAACAAAGAGGCTGAGACTTAGGGAGAAATCTGTAAACAGTCTTAGCTGGGTGGATGATGAATAGTAACTGTGCTTTGAGTATGCACTAACTTGTAACAAAGATTCAAAACCAAGAGGCCCTTGATGTTGACTCAGACACTCAAAACTTCCAAGTGCATTGACCTCTGTACTCCACTTTTCCTCTGTAAAATGGGAACAACGCAGATGTCAGCTCCCAGCTGTATTTCATGAGCATCATTGAAAGCCCTCAAAAAGAATAATTTTTCTCTTCAGAAGAACATAGAACAGAGTATATTCACAACATAATCACTCAACAGAGGAAAAAAAATGGAAAATTTTATCACTTGGAGCCAATAAGGCCAATGGTATCCTGGGGTGCATTAAGAAGAGCATTGCCAGGAGGTTGAGGGAAGTGATCCTGCTCAGCCCTGTTGAAGCTTCATCTGGAGTGCTGTGTCCAGTTCTGGGCTCCTCAGGATAAGACACAGAGGTCCTGGGTCCTGGGTCCAACAGAGAGCGAGAAAGGGGACTGGAGCAGCTCTCTTATGAGGAAAGGCTGAGAGAGCTGGGCCTGTTCAGCCTCAGTAAGAGATGACTGAGAGGGGAATGGATCAATGTCTATCAGTATCTGAAGGGATGATGCCAATGGAATGGAGCCAAGCTCTTCTCAGTGGTGCCAAGCAATAGAACAAGAGGCAACAGGCAGAAACTGGAACACAGAAGTTCCACAGAAGTGAGGGTGAGCACTAGAACAGATTTCCCAGAGAAGGTGTGGAGTGCCTTCCACAAAGGCATTCAGAAGCTGACTGGACAGGGCACAATGCCCCACAGTGGGCTCCAGGGGACCCTGCTTAAGCAGGGAGGTTGGATCAGATGACTTTTTGTGGTCCATTGCAAGGAATTATGAAATTCCATGAATCCGTGACATTATAACACGGAAGACTAATAAACCTGGAATGCTCAACACAGTGTGAGTCGGCTGGAGAACTACACTCACGCAGAACGCTCCTCGCCCCTGCTAGTCTGACCCAGAACAATCCTGCTCTGCTCCACCCGCTGTGGTCGCCGCTCAGCCACGGCTCTCGGGCTGCAGCGGGCAGCAGTCCGGTACCAGCACACCCGCCGTGGGCTGGGCCCCCCCGGCCGGCCCGGGGCCGCAGGAGGAGGCGCAGCTCGCGGGGCTGACGCGCGGGTCCCGCCGCACCTGCCCTGCCCCGCACCCGCCCCGCACCGCCCGAGCGGGCCGCGAGGCCACGCGTGGGACCAACGGCCCGCCCGCGCAGCCTGCGGGGCACCGCCATTTCGCTGGGTGCGGAGCGGACCTGCGGCCGGACCGTCCCGCCATTTCAAGCACAGCCCCACTGCCCCTTGGCGGCGGGGGGACGGGCCCGACCCGGCCCGGCCCCGCCCTCCTCCTGGCTGGTCCCTGCCCCGGCCGCGCTATCCGCCGCTCCCCTCTCAGGTTTCAGGTGAAACTGCTCGGCAGTGCGGGCGGAGTGGTGGTGGCCGGAGATGGGCGAGAGGATGGCTGTCCGCCGCGGGTTGTGCCTGCTGCTGCTCTCCGCGCTGCTGGAGGCCGCCACCGCTGCAGGTGAGATGAGCAGCTGCTGCCGGGGAGCGGAGCTGTCCGCCTGGCTGGGACCAGCGGGGACGGCCGAACCCCGCCGTACTGGCCGCCCTTCACCTGCGGATGGGCTGCGGGCGGGGGCGTAGGGAGGCTGGTGTC
This sequence comes from Lophotriccus pileatus, assembly GCA_035583135.1. Classification (NCBI taxonomy): domain Eukaryota; kingdom Metazoa; phylum Chordata; class Aves; order Passeriformes; family Tyrannidae; genus Lophotriccus; species Lophotriccus pileatus. The sequence continues at coordinate 48,034,122 of JAWWES010000094.1, forward strand.
TGGACCCCGGCTGGGATGCGGGGGCGGACTGGGAGACGTTCCCGCGGAGTCGAGCGGTTTCGGAAAAGTTGGGCGGGTGGCCGTGGGGGCTGGCGGGAGCCGCGGGATGGGCTCCCCGGCGGTGAGGAGAGCGCTCCAGGGGCGAGCAGGAGGGCGCGGCTCCCTCCCGGCCCCCGCAGGCCTTGTGGGGCGCGTGTGGCTTGGCTTCACCCGCTCTAACGAGAACCGCAGGATGGCCAGCGTTGGAAGGGACCATAAAGACCGTATAGTTCCAAACCACCTGCCGTGGGCAGGGACACCTTACGCTATACCAGGCTGTTTAAAGTCCCATCCAACCTGGTCTTGAACTCTTCCAGTTGCCATGAGGCATCCACAACTTCTCTGGGCAACCGGTTCCAGTGCCTCACCACCTTCACAGTGAATTTCGTGCTACTATCCAATCTAAACCTACTCTCTCTCAGTTTAAAGCCATTCCCCCTGGTCCTGTCAGTACAGCCTCTTATAGTCCCCCCTTTAGATAAACATAAAAAAAATCTATAAAGACGAGGTTCGTGCTTTTTTCCCCGCTCTAAAAAGCTAGTCTATATTGAACAGTGCTGTTTGGGGAAAAAAACAAAACACCATATTAATATTTCATTGCCATAAAGTTAATTTTTCACTACCTTTTATAATAAACCCCATTGCCATATCTACACATGCCCTTTGCACTGTGCCTTTCCATTCTTCATTCTGGGCTTGTACGCTTCTTAAGCATACGCGTAAAGGTTATGTAAATATTGAAGCCAAGCATATCATAGATCCTGTTTTCTCAAGGTATATAGATGCTAGGTTTGTGTTTTTCAGAGCGGGGTTCCTGAAACTAAACTGCCTGCTAGTAGCCTAGTTCTCTGACCTGGGTGCGGTGAGGAGTTGGAATTTTCGGAGGACAGGGGAGAGGAAAAAGTAGTATGCTTAGAAGTTCTACCTGGGTGCTCGATTTCCTGGAGTAGGGAGGTGAAATTAGGTGAAGTGTGATCCCACCTCAACCAAGGGAGATGCAGTAAGCGGGGGGCTTATTGCGGCAGTTTTCAAACAGGTTAATGGCATTACGGCGTTGTGGCGAATCTGGGTTGCAGATCCAAAAACCGGGGTGATCTTAACCTTAGTCCTCTGTGGTTATTACTACCAGGACCTAAGCTAGTTAATTTTTGGATACTCGGTGCTGCTGTCGCTTTTGTGTCTGCAGGGTGGGCGTTTGGTATGTAGTGGGTTATATCTTCTGGACAAATGACAAAGGTGTTGAAACAGTCTTTTGTGGGAGGAGAGTACGCTTTTCCCGTGGGCAGATTAGCAAATCAACTGCATTCTCTATGTGTGAGTCACTCCTGGTGAAACTCGGCTTGGAAAAGAGCTTGATTGTTATGGAAAACGACAAGTGCTGACAGAGTAAGGAAGGGATGTAGAAAATGCACATACCTAAAAAAGGATTGGCTGTTCGGTGAGGGAGTGTAAACAGCAAAGAAACGGGACACGGCCTCCCTATTCCTAGTTGGACTGACAAAAGCTGACCACCATATCTGGTCAGAACTTCTGAGGCTCAAACTGAAGTCAGCATAAAATCAAGACTTGGTCTCCAAAATCACCCCTTTAGCTTGACTGTGTCTTAGAAAACAGAATAAAACAAACCTTTGTCTCTCTTCTGCTACTCTTGCAAAACTAAGCCCTGTCTGTGGTTCATGTGTCTGTCCATCCATCCACTTTAGTACAGCTGTAACTGTAGTTTGTAACACTAACAATTTAGGGGTTTTGGTGAGCTTTTTTTTTATGTTTTATAAACCTAACCTTTGAACATCAATTGCAAACCATTGTTTTATATCTGAACACAAAACATTATTAAGAACAAAGTGGTAGTATTTGCTCTTTAGTTTTCTACAATAGTCTGAGTCTTTGGAATGGAGTACAAATAGTATGATTGCAGTTTGATAATATTGACCACTTTCTGCTGGACATGTGCTTAACATAGCACTGTACACTGCATTTTATTATGATATCCTGAAAACTGTTACCAGCTTGGAATAAAGGGTCTGTTTCCAAGCATCTCCAGGATCTTTCTTAGCTGAGATAAATGGCATTCCTTAGCTAATTAACATTTTAATATTTGATATCTGCTTAAGCTATGTCCTTCAAGCTGGTTTTATGGCTTCTCCTATTTACAGCTCAGGTTAGGGGCCTGGGATATTGCTGCATTATACAATTAAAGTTTCCAGTCTTTAACAGTACTTTAACAGCTGGTGTAATCAAGGGGCTTGAAGATCTAAGAGCAGGACTTATATAATTCTGCCTTTTTTTAATTACACTACATATAGACCAAAGCAACTGTTTGGCAGTTGAATTAATTTTCTTTAGGATGGTTGTTTAGTCAGTCTACTGGAAAGACTTGGCCATGTCATTTTACTGGCAAAAAGTTTTCTTACACCTCAGTTTTCCAGTGAAGGCTGCCTGGTCCTGGAGATTGGCAAATGCTGAAGTAGATCTAGGGTAACTTAATTCAAATGTTTGAAGAACATCACTTTTGCAGTTGTAACTGAAAAGAAACAGCTTTACAAAGTTGGGCTGCTTTTGAGAATCTATGCTGGGAAACACTTGTGTATTTACATATTCCTTAAGTAAAAATTCTCTCAAATCTAATGTGTAAGCATTTTTTCGGTGTGGAACTGTATCAAAATTCTATTGAATAACAAAAGGGTTATCCTTCCAACACTCTTCATGGGTGTTCACTGTTCAGGTACACAAACCTGCTTTGTTCAAAAAGACTCTCCTTTTTAACTCCAGTTGGGGTGGGGGGAGTGGGAATTGTGGCCAAACAAATCCACAAATATTGAGAGAAACTGAGTTAAGGTTAAAAATAATTCTCTCAAAGACAGTCGACTTCCACGTCCATACAGTTTAGCTCAGTGGATGACTGACTTTTTGGAATGGTGCGAGTTCAAGGAATTGTCTGCTTGTGCAGTTTAACCTGTCAGCAGGAGAGGGCTGTGTTGTGTTTGGAGGGGTTTCGAATTGGGCTGTCAGAAGGCTGTCCTACACAACACAGCAGTCAGGAATGCCTGGCTTGGCCATATGGTTTGTAAGTTCCCATGGCATTCAAAGAGACAGAGCAAAACTTGCAGTACAGCTGTCTTTATGAAGCAACCATAGCTGTCAGTTCTACCACCTGGCACTTTTGAGTAGAAATTGCAGAGATTGTCTGACCATCTTGCCTGTGAATTGGAAGGAGATCCTGGATGACTGGCCCTATTGCATCTTCATGCACAGAATTGATATGTTCATGTTTCAATTCAGATACATTAAAATACGCGTTTTTCCCAAAACATCGCTTGTGCATAGCTTTGGGTATTTCATTCTGAGTTTCAGTTCTAGCTTGTCTGAAGGTAACACTCTTCTTTTACTGCATACCTGATTTTTAGGCCATCTAAATTGGGGAAGCTTCTGTTGCAATTATGTTAGCGTGCTGCAGTTTTATAAATCCCAACACTCGGGTAATCTGGCACTGCTATGTGGAAAGCTAATGGTGCCCTGGGGTACTTAAAGTACTTTCTGCTGTAACTATTCAGGTAGTGGTAGGAGCACCTGACAGCCTATTTGAAAGAGGCATTTTTAATATCACTGGTGACATGGAAGAGCATTTTTGTAGAATACTTGAATAAGGATACAGGTTGTCTTTTGGATAATAAACAAAGGAAATATAAATTGTGAAGTGTTTGAAAATTGGTCTTAATTTTTCTTTTGATAAAGCTGTCTTTGAATGTTCCGAGTAAATCCCTATGTCTAGTTTATTTTTTAAGAGAACAAAAAGTGTGTACTTCAGTAACAGCGTCTTTTTTTTTTTTAATTTTAGAGAATAGCGGAACCAGCAATTCAAAGGGAAGAAGTTTCGCTGGCCAGAAAGTTGTTACAAATGCAAATAATTCTGAAGAGTTATACGAAGTGGATGAATTTGCAGCAAAAGTCCTCAGGGGAAAGCTGACTACAGTTTTTCTTCCCATTGTCTATATCTTTGTCTTTATAGTTGGTTTGCCAAGCAATGCTGTGGCCCTCTGGGTGTTTTTTTTCCGAACAAAGAAGAAACATCCAGCTGTGATTTATATGGTTAACTTGGCATTGGCAGACCTCCTTTTTGTTGTCTGGTTTCCACTGAAGATTGCTTACCATCTGAATGGCAATAACTGGCTATTTGGTGAAGGTCTCTGCAAAGTACTTGTTGGATTTTTCTACGGAAATATGTACTGTTCCATTCTCTTTATTACATGTCTCGGTGTACAACGGTATTGCGTTGTAGTGAACCCCATGGCACATTCCAAAAAGAAATCAGAAATTGCCTTGGGTGTCTCCATTGCTATCTGGATACTGATTTTGTTGAGCACCATTCCATTGTATCTTGTTAATCAGACAGCATATATTTCAAACCTTAACATCACTACCTGCCATGATGTGTTGCCTAAAGATGTGTTGGCTCATGATATGTTCAGTTATTTCCTCTCACTTGCAATTGGATTCTTCTTAATCCCAGCTATCGTCACTGCTGTCGCATACATACTAATGATTAAGACTCTGAGTATCTCCGTCATAGAAGATGGCAAGAAACGAATAAGAGCAATCAAATTCATTATTGTTGTCCTGTCCATGTATCTCATCTGTTTTACACCTAGCAATGTGCTGATTATTGTGCACTATTTGCTCATCAAAAGCTACGATCAGAGCTATATATATGCGTGGTACATAACTGCACTGTGTCTTTCCACTTTGAACAGTTGTATTGACCCATTCGTCTATTATTATATTTCAAAAGACTTTAGAGACAACCTTAAATATGCTCTTATTTGCCGAACTGTGCGAGCAACACGGAGGATGCAAGTGTCTCTCTCATCAGGCAGATACCCCAAGAAATCAGATTCTTACTCTTCAAACCTAAGTAGGACAAATAAATCGACGTACTGAATTTAATCTTAGAAAAGTGAACTTTTAATATTACTGACGGAAGGATTTGAGTCACAATAGAATTATTTTGTACAAGAGAGTCTGAAGAAATGTTTCTGCATTTTAATTACATTGAAGACTGGGGAAAAAAAGGACATTTCAGATGCTCTGCAAAAATGCTGCTGACTTAGAAGTGAGTTGTGGTTGAAGACATTCGTGTTCAATATAAAAGTTTTTAAAAAGCAAAATGTCTCTGGAATGTTATGTAGTGTTGTTAGTGTATTTCATTAACAGATAAATCTGTTTTGTTTTACTGTAATGTATTAAGCAGCTGAACAGACTGTGTGTGTAGGATCTTGCTCTGTGTACCTGCTTACACTGAACATCCTTTGAAGCTGCAGAGAGAAGAAAGGAGAATCCATTTCACCATCTTGATGTAGACTTGGTGTAATCTTGCTTATTATCTTTAGTATAATGTATTTTTTATGTAGTTTGCCAAGTAACAGTACTGTAAATACTACCATGGCAGAACCTTATAACGTTACCCTATTGAGTTGATAAGTTGAACCGGTTATCAGCCAGCACTGGGGTAAAATGTTAGTTGAGATTATCCACTGTTACTTAACACTTGCAAGTACACAATCCTAAATGGGGATATATAGTAAAGTTTTGATGAATAGTAGTTTGATTTTATGTAATGTCTTGTACTTAAGATATCTAAATAAGATTTTTTCTAACACATTTGAGTTGGATGCTTTCTTTTATTTTTTTACATTTTCTTCAAAATGTTGAGTAGTTCAACTTGCCTGCCTTCATTCCTTTAGAGAACAGCAAAAGTAGTATGTTTTGTGATGGACCAAGCTAAAATATCAATGTGTGTTAACATATAGGTCTCATTGAGGAGCACAGAGTTTACAGCTCTTAAGGTGACATGGAACACAAATGCTTCTTGGGCATAAACAGTTTTCTCTTCCTGTTTCCTCACAAATGCAGGGAAATAACTGCATATTTAGTATTGAACTGAAGGTATTATGCAGCATCCTTATTGGAAGATAACTACATAAGAGGCTATAGCTCACTGGAAGGATTTGTGATGAAGGGAGTGGCACCATCTTCACAGGAGGCTGTGTGAATTCTTGCCCCACACTGTGTGTGATAAATATGAGAATGTCCCTTACCTTCCTGAACAGCCCAGTGCGCTTCCTGCTCCATATATGGTAGTCAATAACGTGAAGGAAGAGCATCCAGTTAATATTATTACAGCCCTACCTGTGCTCTGTCAGGAGTCCAAGGGTTATAGGTTGTAAAGATGATAAATTGTCTCTCTGTGTCTATATAATACCACAAAGAGATTGTTTATGATTCATGGATGACTGTTAAATGGCTAAAAAGTAATATGCTTAATATAGCCAGTCTTTTGGAGGACAAGATTTATTTCTTGTCATTATTTAATCAGAAGTGCAACAAGCACTGTTTGTATATCTATACTCTCACTGTTGTTTCATTCCCGTCAAACAGACAACTCCTGTGCAGCTCATGTGAAGGAGAGTGCTGATGCTCTTGACCATTTTTCCCTATAGCCTTTATCTGCAGATCAGCAAAGCAGGTTGCAAGCAGGGATCTTTTTTGCCTGCAGCAACAGTGAAGGTCTGCCAATGACTTGAGTAAGAGTTAGGTGGTACTGCAGTATGTTAGAAGATTTTTGAGAAAACGTTTTAATAAATACAGTGATTTATTTTAAAATGAGGTTGTACAGTGTGTGACAAAATTTGGAGAATACTATTCAAGGAGCCCACAGTCATTTAAGTCATTTCCCCCTATTAGCTACATTGCAAATCCTTATCCTGAATTTAGCACAAACTAGTTTGCTCAAGCTGACAGAGCAGATAGACCAGGCTGGTTGTTGAATTGATTTGAATCAGTTCCTTCAATTGACAATTGTGTGCCTGCACAACCAGATATCGATGAGGTAAGAACATGTAGCCTGGGAGCATGGAGCTGGTTGATTAAACCTTTTTTGGGATGGTTGTACCCTTGGACAGGGTTAGTTGGTATCAAGGTGATCGTCCTCAGCTTACAATAAATATATTCCTGAACTTTGCAATTCAAACATCAAGAGTTACAAAAAACTCTGCCTTTCTGTGGCTGACTGAGGCTTTGGATGCTAAAAAACCCCCACAAACAAAAAATCAGTGCAAAATCTGTGGAAGCATCCAGGAATTGGAAATCAGTGTGCACAGTGTCAAGGTTTCACAAGCAGCTCAAGTACATGCTGCAGCTAAGAGAAGTAGAATTAGTCTGCTCCCTAACCCAGCTGTGTGATCACACTGTTCTCTCATACTGTCACAAACATGTGACCTTGGGGTAGACTGGATCATTTCTGGGTTAAAGTTAAACCGGGAGCAGGGAGGAAAGTTTACTTCTGACTTGAAACAGCGTTTGGCTGGTTTTCTGGATGAGCTTTTGGTTCAGCACAAGGGAGAGGCTGTTTTGTTTCACCACCAACACAGGCTTAGACTGTGCAAGTGCAAGGCACGTTGCAATACAGTTGCTGCAAAGCCTGTACTTAGCCTCCTAAGCAGCAGGGAGCAAGCCTTCATCCATGACCAATAGGAATGGCTCTGCTCAGGCTGAGGGTGCATCCAACTCAGCCAGAGTAATCTTCACACCTGTGCATCTGAAGGTCAGTAAGACAGCAAGGTGTCAAGGGACATGGCAAAAAAATAGTAGGGCTTCTGCACAGGGCACCTGGCCAAGATACCAACTGCACAGGTGTGGCCAGCACCATTTGAGTGCTGTGCTATGGGACAGTTGAAATGTGCTCTGTAATTCAGGAAAACAGGAGACAAAGGCTGGGGAGCTGAGCGCATTTTCATCTGTGAGGAAAGCTGCTGCCAAAAAGGACGGATCTGTGACAAAGAGTGTGCATAACAGCAAAAGAAAGAAGTTAGATACAGGTACCCAGGCAGGAGCGAAAACAGTGCAGCCACACATCACATCCCCCATGATACTGCCCCAACGTCCACGTATTTTCAGCATAAGAATTTCCTTAAGTCCCATTTGGATGGTCTACTTAGTAGTGCCTATTGTTGTCTTGTCAACTTCAGTTTTTTCACTTTCAATCAGAATCCATAATCTTCATTTGGTGGCCCCTCATTCCTAAAGCAGAAGAGAGTGTGAATGAGTCCCTAGCTGTCTTAGCCATCCACTTGAGATTCTGTAAGCCAGTATCATGTCCCCTCTCAGGTACTTTCCACATTGAGATGTCCTAGTCAATTCCTTTCAGGTCAGCCACTCTCACTGGTAGTCCTGTCTCGCTTTTGAGACTTTCCAATTTCCATACAGAGTTTCCAAGTATTCAAGCTGGATGGTACAGTGATGGCTTCTGTTTTGCTCCATAATGCTTCCCTAATAGCCCCTAAAATTGAATGTTTGCTTCATTTTTTTTTCTGCTGCTCCTGGGCATTGAGTTGATGTTTTCATGCTTGTAACATCCCTCTCTTGATTGGTTACAGTAATTTTGCAAGCCATAGTTCTGTATGCCAAATTAGGATGTTAACAGCAAACTTTTGTTCCTCAGTGCTCAACCCTCTTCAGGCCATTTATGAATGTGCAGAACAGTATAGGTCTGGCACCATGCTGGTGAGGAACTGGCATTGTGAAGACTGACTGTTTTTCTGCTACCCTGTATTCCTTCCCTTGTAAGCAGTTGCTTTTACATAAGAGGACCTTCCCTCTTATTCCATGACTGTCTAGTTTTCTTTGAATGCCTTTGATCAGAAGTTTTGCCAAAAACCTTTTGGAAATCCCAAATAGACTGTATATGCTGGATCACTCTTGTTTCCACTTCTGTTTGGCTTCATCCAAGAACTCCACAGAGTTGTTAAGTCCAGACTTCTCCTTAGAAAAGCAGTGGTGTCTTTTCCCAGAAAGGTCCAGAACTTCCTTACTGATGTCCCTTCTTAGACTTCACTAACTGCTCAGTACAGACATTCAGATCATGGAACTGTATTTCTCCGGGCACCTCAGAACCTGCTTTTAGTTATTGATTACAGCATTGGCTCCCAGTATTCAAGTATAATGTTGGCAAGGGATAACACACTTCCATTACTAATTCAGCTATTTTATCAGCTTTCTCAGAACTTGATGAATACTGCATGGGCGCACTAAGTTTAGCATTCATTTTGTCTTGACTGTGGTGTGGTGACTGAGGACATTTAACACATTATGTTGATGTGTAGCTGCCTGGGAATCAAGCAGTCTGTCTGCCTACCATAATTAGCTATATGGGACCCAGGTTTCATTATGCATGCATTTGATCTGTCATAGGCCCTTTGAACACAGTTAATAAACAGCATCACTGTTAAAATACAGCATGAACATAGTAGTCATGGTCATTTTGATTCAACAGCCAGGAGTTTTACCTATGTGTTTCTTCTCAGGAGTGATAACCTCCTTCAGGCTTGCAGGTGGACGATCTCCAGGCATGTTTGCTAGAAGGACCAGTACAACAGGCTGACTGCATAGTCTGCTCTCTGTCATCTAGGCCAAAGGAGATGGAGATGCTTCAGATAATGGAAAAAAAGACTAGTGATTGTGAAGGGTGCATGGAATGCTGTTTAGAGATACTGGGACAACTCCCTTTGATCCGTAAGGAGTCACTGATCCAGTGCTAGCTTTTGTGACTTGGACTTTTCAGTCACTGAAGTGTGTCTGAAACCAGCCTCCCTGGTGGTCCATCCAGCTCCTTGGTTGCCAGGAAAAAGTGGAAAGGTGTGTCTGCATATACATAGAGTAGGTAGTTTCACAGCTGCGCTGGAGTTCAAAAACCACCTGGGATTGCTCCTGCGGTACAAACATCAGAGCAGAGTCAGCTCAACAGTACCAAGATCTACTTGGTATTACCTGTGACTCTGTCAGAGCCAAGCTCCAGTGTCAATGTTTCAATATAGATGCAACATTACAAATACAAAGATAGCTAAAATGTGTTCACTGCCATGTCTCTGGGTACTGTGTTTTTCTGTTACGTATGCTGCCAGCTGTTGAATGCTATGTGCAACTGGTGTCAGCTTAATGCTCACCTGAATACTGCATTTTGCCAGAGCATAAGAGCACCCACAGGAGAGAACCAGTGCAATCTCATCACCAGAGCCTTAGTGTAAGGCTTTGTAACTCAGAGACTGCACCTTTGTCGTAAAACCTGCTACATCTGGTCTCCGTGGGATTATTATGGTGGTGTAAAGCAGAGTCCTGCTGCTAAAGTTATGTCTGCATTTGGAGTGCTTCTCCAGTGTGGTCGTTTGGTAGCAGACATGGACTAAGCCTCATTCCTTAAGAGCGTTAATAGGCACTTGTATACTGAAGCAAGACAACAAAGTGTGGGAGGAGAAGAAAAGCCTAAATTTGACTAGTCTGCTTGTGGAAGTTAAAAGAAACGCCCCAATAACAACTACCAGCTCTATTAGTAGGTCACTGTAGGAAGAATTAGAAACCTTTTAGGTTTAGGCCAGAGTAGATCGGGCTGTGGGAATAAAAGAAGGCCTCAGAGAC
>JAWWES010000094.1:48075346-48086433 GCA_035583135.1 Lophotriccus pileatus
ATCTGAAGCGAGAGCTGTCTGCAGGACAGATCTACCGGCGGTCACTCCGTGAGTTTCCTTGGTGCCCTGGTAGGGACCAGTGGTGGCAGGTGGGAGAGTCCTGGAGGGATCTCAGGGCTCAGGGAGGGGAAGGGGGCTAATTGGGAGTGACAGAGGTGCAGGAGCTTTTTTCAAGGCCAGGGAAAAGAAGGATAAACTGTTAAAACCTCAGAAAACCTGTGGTTGAGGCAGAGGGTTGGGACTCGCAATTAGTGGTCCCATATAATGGGTGTAGGATGGGGATTCTACATCCATGTCCCTGGGCATCCATATGACATTGCCAAGGGATGGGGCAGATGTAACAGCTGTGGTAAGCAACAAATCTGAAGGATTCAATAGAGTGTTTGTGCACTTGTGCACACAGAGTTTTCTGCTCAGAGATGCTTTGACATGCCACCCCCTTGCATTCCACTGTCACACACTTGTGCTCACACATGCAAGTTACTATTTATCCTCTGATGAAGGGCAGGCTCCTAATTGTTTCAGCTGGCTCTCCCTATCCCCACTACCAGCTAGGTCTCAGTGTAGGGAGTATCTGCTATCCCTCTCCTTCCCTGAACTGCGGGAGCTGTCACTGAGTCTCCCTCTGGAGCGGGCAGAGGCAGCAGCCCCGTGTCCCTGCTTCTCCAGGGTGCATTGACATGCTGAGTATAGAGGGCCAGTTCATCTTCACCGCAGACCAACCACAGCTGCACTGCGCAACCTTCTTCATTGGGGAGCCCGAGGAGCTCATCACAGTAGAGTACGACTTTGTGAACATCGACTGCCAAGGGGGTGACTTCCTGAAGGTAAGAATCTGCAAATCTCGCTGTGCTTCCCCTTCCCTGCTGTCATCTGGCTAGTGAGGAGTTTGTTGTGTGCAATGGGCAGGCAAATATATATGCGTGTGTGTGTGTGTGTGTGTGTGTGTGTGTGTTTGTGTGTGCAGAACAGGCTTTCATAAAGGAGCCATCTCTGGAATGGCTCCTTCTCCTCCCTGAGCCACTCTGAGTGTGTGTCCTCTCATCACCACCCCTCTAAAGCCAAGTGGGATGCAGGATAAGGGTACCTCTCCAGACTGCAGCACCAGCTCGTCTGAACTTTTCCAGAAGAACCTCTCCTGAGTGTCCATACATGGGGGACCGGCTGAAAAGTTTGATCAGTACAAGACAAGCCCGCCAGCCCTATTAGGAGGGTTTCTCATTGCCCTGTGAATCACAGAAGCCCTGCAGATAATGACACAGCTCTCTGAAGAGCCCTTACTGCTCAGGGACCTCTGCCCACAGGTCACTTAGCACCAGATTATTAGTGAGTGTATCATTGCAAGCTTTCTTTACAATTTCCCTGCTGGAGCTTTTCAGGACGTTTGCTCTGAACAGAAAGAGGCCCATGACCAGAGTATCCAAAGACCTTATCAGTGCATTTTTCTGGCATGTAGAAATGTTGTCCAAGATCTGAACTAAGTCTGGGAGAGAAGGAAAGGCTCAGTGGTCCCCAGCTGCTCCCCTCACCTTGCACTTTGCCCTTTGTTCTGCCGTGGCCAGACACAACATAGGCCCCATCCCACCTACTGATGAGCTAAGCTCCAGGGCGGTGAGGAGGAGGAGGAAAGCTGCCCTTAGCCCTTTACTTGTCTTCTGCTCTTGGAGAGGTACTGTTCACTCTCGCTTTACCCTGGGAAATGCTGCCCCTCTCCCCACATGGCTACAGGAAGGCTAACTTCAGCCTCTTGTGGGTCCAAGATTTTTATACTCAGACTTATGGTCACTCATGGAAGCTAAAAAAATGCCAAGACATCTTTGACACTTTATTGAGGTTTCCTTTCTTTGGCCATGGTATCCCATGTTTCTGTGTTTATACAGGTTGCTTTTCTCTGGTGTAATTTGAGCACCTGCACTTCTTTACTTCAGAAATTTATGGTGCTGGCAAATTCAGAGACTGATCCTGATGTTTTTTTCATCAGGAAGTCCCACATTAGGATTACTGACTGAAGCAATGGCAGAATCCAGTTCTTGAGTTTTGGAACTGTTGACTGGCCCATAGAAGAAATTACCATGTGAGTGTAGCTGGGAGGGAATTGAAACAGGAAGGCAGGCAACTGTGTAACTGTGCTAGAGCTGAGATATATTTCTACTTCTGACACCTTTCTCTGAGGATGGTGAGGGGAAATTGCTACTGTTTTGCTGTGAAGGAAAGATTTGTAGAGGTCAATGCTTAAGGTCCAGCCAAGTATGCAGCATTTGTTCTCCTTTCAAGTGGTTAGGATGAGGTGAAAGAGCAGATGCAGGTAAGAACAATACCTCTGCCAGTGATTCCTCCCCAAAGTTCTATTGTAGTCTAATACCTCTGGAAGGCCTCTGGGACCATTAATGACGAGCTACCAAACACTGGTTGTGGAAATTTACAGGCCAGATCAATAGATATAATGTCCACAGTTTGAGAGGGCGACATATTTCTTGTGGCTTCCAAATCAAGCTGGTCAAACACTTTTCACAGTAACAATGAAATTGCAGTAGTAAAAAATAAAAAAAAAAATGTAATGAAGCAAAAAGAGATACTTCCTTCAAAAAAAAAAAAAATCACTAAAATTGTCACCTGAAGGAAATAAAGACAGTATTAAAAGTTTTATGTATCCCTTTCCTAAATACCAATTGAAGCATGAGTAATTATTTAAATGCTAGAAAATCAGTAAATACAAAGACTTTTTGTTTTTAAGTGGTGGCTTTGAAGAGGCTATCTTGGTGTCAAAATAAAAGTGTCTGTCATACGTAACGTTTTTGTTCTCTGCTAACAGAGCAATAAGCAAAAGCATTGTTTTCAATTATTGAACCCCCTGTAGGTGTTTGATGGCTGGATTCTGAAAGGAGAGAAATTTCCAAGTTCCTTGGACCATCCCCTCACTACTTCTCAAAGATATGCAGACTTTTGTGAAAGTGGGAATATTCAGCGGAGCATCAGGTCATCACAGAACGTGGCAATGATCTTCTTCAGGATTCATCAGCCAGGCAATGGATTTACTGTCACAGTCAAGAAAACTACCAATCTCTTTCGTAAGTCTGCATTTTATATCATCAAAGAGGCTTGCATTTGGAGCTGGAAGAAAAATGAATGTGTTGCTTTGCACTGAATTCTTTCACTGTCATTATCTGCACTAACACAGCTCCACTGAGTCCGGTAGAGCCACACACGCCTGCATACCTGCAGATTTGATTCAGGCTCAGTGTGTGCCACAAGAAAAAGAAAAAGGCTTAAGAGATAACATAGGCATGGCTTCAATATACAGGACCATAAGGCTCTTTCTTTCAAATAAGATCTCTCCCAATTTAATATTGACATGTTCCAATACATTTGGCTAGAACAAATAGTATTAATTTAGAGAGTTAAGCAATTTCTAGATCTGGGTGAACAACACAGTAAAAATATTTGAAAAAGTTCAACAGTAAAAACAGTGTATCAAATAGTTATGTGATATATGTGATATATGATCACAAGGATTTATTTGCATGTTCCACAAGCCTGTGAGCTGACAAGGCACAAATAATCATAGAATAATAGAATGGCTTGGGTTGAAAGAGACCTTAAAGATCATCTTGTTCCAGCCACGGCCAGGGATGCCACCCCTTAGACTAGGTTTTTCAGGGCTCCATCCAACCTGGCCTTTAATTCTTCCAGCAGTGGGACACCCAAAACTTGTCTGGACAACCTATTCTGGTGTCTCATTTGCATTGTTTTTTTTCAAGAGGAGACAGGCCATTTAAGAATTATTGCTCAGGCTAGTCTGATTTATTTGCCTCACTATTCAAAGTGACAAAAAAAAAAAAAAAAAAGGAAGACAAAAGGTGATAGCATGTCTGCCCTGTCCTTAATCCAGGCTATTCAGACAGGAGTCTGCAAGCTGGGTCCCAGACTGGTGGATATGATTATTGTGAAGTGGCTGGTGTCCTTGACTGTCCTGCTGAAACAGCTGCAGGCCCCAAACCAGGTCACCCCAGGTCTGTGTCAAGGATCCCTTGGGCTACATATATAAATGACAAATTACTCCCTTACCTGAACTCTTAAGTTTGAACCTAAAAATAAAACTAAATTCTCATTTCAATAAAGTATTTTGCAGGGTAAGGAGCTTCATTAAGAGGAGCAGACTTCGATTTAGGGGGTTGCTGGTATGTCAGGAAATAACTTGTCAAAGCTAAACAAAAGCCCTCATTTAGCCTCCTTCAAACTGGCAAACTGTATGAGCCCTTGAAAGCACAAGCCCCTGATGTATGGATTTGGGGTGTGAGCTCTCACACTAATTGCTTCTCCATCAAGTTCTGTCGAACCTCATGATACAGATGGGAGGTTTTAAGGAACAAATGTTATGCAAGAACCCCAGAAAATGCCATATGCATACTTTTCATCATTTAGTTGTAACTCTCAGTAAATAAATCACCTCTGCTTTTTTGGTACTGGAAGTACATCATTTTGCTACACTCAGTATAACTCTTGTACCTTCTCCTGTGTCCCAGCTTGCAATGTCATTTCTCAGACTCCCTCAGGAAGGTTTACTATGGTCATTCCTCACCAGCATAGAAACTGCAGCTTCTCAATAATCTACCCAGTTGTGATAAAGATATCTGATCTTATCCTGGGACATTTAAATGGCCTCTTTTTAAAGGTGAGTTCTTTACTTCCTAGTAAGTTACTACCATACGCAGTTTTCCTGGGCACAGGAGAGGCAGGGGATGAAGCAGGGATAGCCTGTAGCACTTGCTAAGCATGTGTGCTCCAGACCACTTGCATGCATGCTGAGGGCTCTGGTTTCCCCCAGAGATGAGAGTTGGGTCTGTCTCTGTCACTATTGTCTCTGTAACATTGCAGTGGCAATCAAATTATGCAAAGTACCATTAGTGCATGTAACTATTGCTTGCCTAAAAAAGGGTAAGAATTTCATTATAAAGAAAGGAGTGTGTCTGTATTTAAACTAATGAAAGCAGCAACTGCTCTAAAGAGAGAAAGGAGACACAGATTAGAGAGTAAGATATTAGCATGGAGAAAATACAAATGTGCTCAGAACTGGCTGTCTGCTCAGCATGCTGAGCATACTCTGCTCCATCTGCTCTGATCTGGGGTTTGGCCACAGCATTTGGTTCTTGGTGAAGAACAGAGAAGAGACAACAAGAGCTGTTGGTGAAACCCTGTGCCTGGGAGATCTGAGAATGTGCCAATTCCAAAATATCCAGAAGAATAGAGCAAGAAAATTTGTTTGGTCCTGTCAGTGAGTCTGGCAGCCTAGGTCCTTCATGGGGACTGCCGGTGTATGAGCTAACCAGGCTTTGAGAGATGGGCAAGTGAATTAGTTGAGTTATTCAGAGGAGGACAGAAATGGGACAACCGCAAAGGAAGAAATCAGACACCTAAATAGCAGCATAGGGGTGACAGCCCAAAGGTGCTCAAGGTGTCTGTGTACTTGTGGTCCAACATACAGTGAGCTCCTGTTTTTATGCGAAACTACCCTTTGGTTAATTTCTACTTTAATTAACCTTTGCCAAAACAGTGCATTTTAGAACACTTATTGCTTAGGATTGAGTGTGGTATAGTGGAACTGAGACTTCTGTCTGCCAGCTGAGCGTGTGTTCACATGCAGCCCTTAACTGCATTAATTTGATTACATGCAGAATCAGATTGCTTATCTGCACTAAAAGCAGTTGAATTACTACCTTAACTACTTGTCAGTAATTTTGAGGGCCTACTTAGGTCTTTCTTTGGAATTAATTAAGGTTGTCTTACTAATGTCAAATCAAGAGTATTGCTCAGGATGAGAAACTGATTTCACACAGGCTTGAGAAAAGGGGATTTCTAAAACCTATTGTTGGCTGCAGTCATGTCTAGAGAACTGCTACATTTTGAAGAAAAATGATAAATAACTTTTAGCCTTTGCCTTTTTAGAAACCATCAGTAGGCTGTGCAGGAGTGGGAGATTTTGTAGAGCTTCTAGGAGGAGCTGGCTTAGACCCATCCAAGATGTTTCCACTAGCTGACCTCTGTCACTCCTTTCATGGGTCTGGTAAGAACTCCTTCCAATTGCAGCCATATGATAAAATAATTAACCACAATAAGATATGCAGACACCCACCCCAACCCTGCAACCTGGATTTCCTGCTGAACTGGTGAACTTCAAATCTAGCAGAACATGAGAGCTAAAGCTATTCAAGTCTGTGGTTTGTATGTGTGTTGCCATGACCACCTTGCCCTGCTGTAATGATTATAAGAAGGTTAAATTATACATATTTTAAAAATACTTCTTCTATGACAAATACTATTATTAGAATGTCACCACATAAATAAGTCTGGGAATTTACAACAAAGGAGGGAAGAGTGGTTACATTCTCATTTAAGGAGCTTTTCTCTCACTTACTCAGTGTTTCCAGAGCCTTCTTTTCTGCTACAGGTATAACACATATCCCAAAAGCCTCAGAGCTCTCATTCTCTGCTTTGAACCCTGTAGGGGCTCTGAACCTGTTTTACTATCATGACAGGTCAGTGACTTCTTTCTCCCCCTAAAAATAAGAATTCCCAGTTTCCATAATATTCAATAGCAGACTACAAAGTGTGACAGTGATGTGATAGGCCCTGTGGCACACCTGTTGTACCTCAGGAGTATCAATGGGGGCACCAGACAAGTGGCATTTCCACAGAGTTGGAGAGCAGGAATGTGATAGTTCGCCCCTGTGGTCTTCCGTGCCTTTCATCACATCACAGCTTAACAGTCCAGGCACTGTTCAAAGATTTAACTGGCAAGCGCTAGTGCTGAGCAAATACTGAACACTGAGACAAGATTAAAATATGTTTCATGAAGGAAATTAAATTCCATCTCAAGAGCCACTGCTTTTTCAGTGACACACCGGATTTCTCCAACAGTAAGGAAGAAGCTCCAAGTTCCCCTAATGAAACAGGCTTTGCCAAGCCCCCACTCAAATGGCTTATCTAAAGCAGTGGTTAGTGACACTTGTTTTCCCTCAGAGTTCATATGCTGGGCACTGCCATTTGAGTTTGTTTTGATGGGACTCTCACATGCCTTTGTAACTGTGAAGAAGGTCCTTATGAACAAACCCACTCAATCCCTCTAACAGAAACATTTCAATATTGCTAATTTTGGTTATTCCCTGGGATTATCCTTACCTATCACTCATGGTGTCTAACAGTAGCACACAGATGTGGAGTGGCATTTGCTTGGGTGAATGTTATGGTTCTTTATTAAATATCCAAGCACTGTAAAGCAGAACTAACAAATACAAAAATTAATCGGCAATATCACGACTGGCAGGTCACTACTACACACAAATTTGCTGTATTTCTGAAATTGCATGCATCAGTGCTTCATAATTCCCAGTTTATATATCTCTTCTCTCACAATCTCTCTCATGTAAGTGTATCTTTATATCTCCTTTATATCTCGCTTCCCTAATTAGCCCAAATGAAGATTGGCTGTGACAACACTGTGCTGCGAATGGTCTCCAGCGGCAAACACATCAACCGTGTGACATTTGAGTATCATCAACTTGATCTGCAGGAAACGGAAATGAGAAAGGAGAACAGCATCGAGGAATTCTGCTTTCCCAGTATCTGAGAAACCAGGCATTTTCACATAGCTGATGAAAATAAGGTTCTGGGGATTTAATGTATTTTTCCTTTAACCAGCTGTTATTATTGAGCCTTTCTATAAGAGTATTTCTTTTTTCATACAATCAGTCATTCCCATGAGCAAGCAGGAAAAAGCAGCAAATATATTAATCTTTGTTATTATCATTATGTTCCTTCTGCAGTATTTAAGCTCATTTGCCACATTCAAAATCAATAGCAAGAATAGAAGCATATGTTTTCCATATAAATATTTTTAGGAAAATAGGCACGAACCCTAGTCTGAGGACGTACGAAACCCACAATAAGTATAAACTTCATGCAGCAACTTTGTCCTTTTATATCAGGTATAAACAAAAAAAAATTGAGTGGTGAAATACACTTCCAGTTTTGTAAAAGGAAGCCCAGCATTAGTGTGTGTGAAAACTACTGGTTTGTTTATGACTATAAATGTACTATTTATTTCTAATTACATGTTTTTAATAAAAAATTATAGCATGAGACTTCCTTACACAAATCCAAAAATAAATAAATACGTTCCAAGAGTTGGCAAAGAATTACTATGTTGTATTTTTTTCTGAAGAGCTCTTTTAATATTCTAGTTAAACTTCCTATGTTATGCACAGTTTTCTGGAAATTGAAATTTTGGACACATGTTGCTGTGAAACCATGGACTATCATGGGCAGAAATTTGGTTTTCCAGGGTTCTTAATACCTCCTCATGGAGAAAATTCCAGCAGTACACTCTTCCCGGATTTTTGGTCAGATGTCCTGCTGATCTGTGAAGGCAAGGATACACAAATACAGATTATTTTTTTCCAGGCCTTTGGTGACCCAGAAGAGGAGTGTTAGCCTGACAAGCTCTAGGAAGCACAAGCACAGCAGAGGACCAAAGTTATGTCCTAGGTCAGAGAGAGGCACAAAGAGTGATTATTATGTTTTCTGGGAGTGATACCTGGCAGTAATGGGAGCAAACTGTTCCTCCTTCAGTGCTCAATTAATGTCCAAACCTAATAAATCCAGCTGCATTCTTGAAATCTCCCACTCTTGTTATGGCTCTTATTCTCACAGTCATTCACTCAAAATCGAGTGTCTTGATTATTCAGCAGCTCTGCAATTAATCCCCCTGACTGAAGTGTGTGAAAACTACAGAATGCTTCAGATTCCCCTTTCGTGTTTTGGGAGCCCGATCTTTTTGACTGACTCATGTACATAGGGATGTGTTTGGCAGACAGGTCAGACTCAGGTGAGCATATCCACTCTGCAGGGCTGTGGAAAAGTGGGGATTGTGGGAATGTTTCACTTTGTTTCAAAGAAATCAGACAAAACTGCTGCTGGCTACCTCAAGACATGCAGCAGCCCTGAGCCAGGTCTTGAGTGAGGGGTCTTTGGCCACTACATTCCTATTCCAGCCCCATGCAACTCATCTGGGCTTTCTGGGCCCTGCTGGCAGTGCTGGTGTGGCCACCCAGCACCAGAGACATTGAATCTTAGAAACACAGAATCATAGAATGGCCTGAGTTGGAAGGGTTATCTAGTTCTAAACATCCTGCTGTACACAGGGACACCTTTCACTAGACTAGATTTCTCAGAGCTCCATCCAGCCTGACACTGAACACTTCCATGGATGGGGCATCAACAACTTCTCTGGACAACCTATTGCAGTGCCTCAATACTCTTAAAGTAAAGAATTTTTTCCTAACATCTAATGTAGGCTGACCTCTTTCAGTTTGAAGCCATTCCCCCTTGTCCTGTCACTACATGCTCTTATAAAAAGTCTTTCTCCACCTTTCTTGTAGGCTTCCTTCAGGTACTAGAAGGCCACAATTAGGTCACCCCTAAGAATTCTCTTCTCCAGGCTGAACAACTCCAATTATCTCAGCCTTTCCTTGTAGGAGAGGTGCTCCATCCCTCTAACAATTTTGGGGGCCCTCCTCTGGATTCATTCCAACAGGTCAATGACCTTCCCATGCTGAGGACTGAGGACCCCAGAGCTGGATGCAGTGCTCCAGGTCGGGCCTCACCAGAGCAGAGTAGAGGGGCAGAATCCCCTCCCTTGACCTGCTGCCCACACTGCTTTTGATGCAGCCCAGGATACAATTGGCTTTCTGGGCTGTGAGTGCACATTGCTGGGTCATGTCCAGCCTCTCTCATCCACCAGCACCCCGAGTCCTTCTCAGCAGGGCTGCTCTCCATCAGTTCATCTCCAAGCTCGCCTTCATGCTGGAGGCTGCCCTAACCCAGGTGCAGCACCTTTCATTTTGCTTTGTTAAATCTCATGAGATTCCCATGTGCCCATACCTAGAGCTTGTCTGGGTCCCTCTGGATGGCATCCCATCCTTCAGGTGTGTCAGCTTGGTGTCAAGGGCAAATTTACTGAGGGTACACTCAATCCCATTCTCTGTGTCATTGATGAAGATATTAAACAGTACTGGTCCCCATTCTGAGGGATACCAATTGTCACTGATGTCCATTTGGACTCTGAACCATTGACCACTACCCTCTGGATGCAACTGTCCAACCAATTCCTTATCCACCAAACAATCCGCACATTGAGACCATCTCTTCCAATTTGGGGAGAAGGATGTTGTTGGGGACTGTGTCAAAGGCCTTACAAAAGTGCAGATGACTGACATCCATAGCCCTTGCCTTGTCTACTGATGTAATCACTCCGCTGTAGAAGGCCATCTTGTCACTGTCTTAGTGATATTAAAATATTTTTAGACTTATGTGTAATGCTATATGTCCCGGTAATTGTCACGGTTAAAAAAAGTTGTAAATTCTAAAGTAGAGTAGTTTTTTCTTTTTACCTTATCTACTTTTATTTGCTAAGCACTTTGCTTTGACCCATGTATTTTATACATTATTTAGTGTTGATATGAATACATGCACTTGTAAAGCTACAAAGAATGAAGGTTTCATAACACATGTTCCTAGCTTTAATTAATGTTAGTTTTAGGGAACTTGTATTGAGTCAGCCAATTCAGTTCCAGATTACGGCCTAAAATTGGTCAGAATAATCAGAGTTTTGAAAGATTTTGGAGAACTCATACGTGTTATGCAACGTGCAGTGTAATGAGGTGAAGTTACACGTGTATTAATGCCATTTAATTTAAAGGGATAGATGGGTGGTGAGAGCTGGGGAGATGATGGGATATATCTGAATCTATATCAGAGATACCTTGGAAGACTTGCATTTTGTTGCATATGTATATTAATGTACTTATCTGCTCTATGCAGCAACAAATATGGAAGTTCTCAGGCAAGGTTTATCATGCAAAGTAACTTGTGTTCATTTCAGTGGGCAAACTGGCAGATAACTTGTGTGCAGTGATAGTACGCACAAATTAGATTCACGACCTCTACTCTCTATCCTTCAGGGAACAACCCATCTTCAGCACCCGAGCTCATGTCTTCCAGATTGACCCAAACACTAAGAAGAACTGGGTTCC
>JAWWES010000094.1:48086533-48110073 GCA_035583135.1 Lophotriccus pileatus
GGAAGGAAGGAAGGAAGGAAGGAAGGAAGGAAGGAAGGAAGGAAGGAAGGAAGGAAGGAAGGAAGGAAGGAGAATTCTGCATCTTCTATTTATAGGAGAGAAAAAATCTCTTTTTATCTGTAATCACAGGAGCAGTTGTGTATGGGAGGGAAGGTAAACTGTCTATGGTGGGAGGTGGAAACCACGCTTTTGCATCTGAATTGTTCTGGCCATCTAAAGCAGGTGGCTAGAAATAAGGCTAGTAATGAATATGTGGAAGAGACACATTTGCTTGCAGCAGCAGGTGCATCATGGTGGTACCAGCTCCCAGGAAAACAGTTCTGGCCTCACTGTACTTCAGACACTCCATTGGCAACACCAGCATCAGCTTGCCTTCAGCACAGGTGCAAACATCTCAGCCTGGCAGGCACAGCTGTTTGCAATTCAAGCCTCTGCAGCCCAACCAACTGCCTGTTGTGGTCATGCCTAGGCTGGTGAATACTCTGTATATTGTCAGAATTATCTGAGAAGCAACTATACTAGATCTGTGCCATAGATAGGAATTTCAAGAATATAGTATGGTGTGAAAGAGCATTACTGTGTTGAACATGCCCTTATCACAGCAGGCCTTTACTGTGGAGTAATGTGGTTTTGGTAAAGCCCTGTAATTTATGGTCAGTAGTAATACCAGTCCTAACACACACACAACTGAGTGTTGGTAAACACAAAAACTTCAATACTTACTTCAAAACAATATGGAGTTGTTAAAGTTACATTGTAAGGCTTTTTTAAGTCACACTCATTTGAAGATTCATGTGCCTACAAGTCCTGACATGACAGGACTTCATATAAACTACTTCAGTGCAAAATCATCTGATCTGAGCTGCCACCGATGGTGGCTGAACTAAACGAAGATGCTTTATTTTTCAGGAAAGCAAACTGAGCTTTGTGGGTGCTAGTCATCAGCAAATGAGAGGCAGTAAGCTGCTGTGGACAGCAGCTTCTTAAATGCCTCAGCTGATTCTGCCAGCTGTTGTTTAGCAATGGCCTCCTTTGGCTTGCTTTAAGCTGATGTACAGTTAAGTCCAGAAGAATGGTGAGGAGATAGGCAATGGGTGCCAGCACAGCAATGGCCCAGATATTGCTTATAATGAAACCCTTTGTGCTTTGTCAAGATCATTATTCCACATTTTAATACATTTTTTCTTATGTTGCCTTTGCCTGTTCTTCCCCAAAATGTGCTGTTTATCATGCACTTTGTGTGATAGCTTGCAAGGTTATCCGTGTGGTCATGACACTTAGTGCTCATGTGCTACCTCACAGAAAAAGCTTCATAAACTCACTCCCTTTGTTCTCCACCACAGGCCATCACTTCATGGTGCCAGGGACTTTCCCTCTTGCTGCTTTCCTCTGATGCCTGAAAAATCGGGAGGAAAAAAAACTCTCCAGACAATATTAGTATGGATAAGATAGAGAGTAGGTCTTTAATGAAGGCCTTCTCATGCAAGGAGTACAAAGACGGGCCCCCATGTCCAGGGATTCCACAGTTTATGGTCTGATCTGAGAACTATCTGCCCCCAGATCCTCCCTAAATCTGCCCCCCAGGCACACCTCCCTGGAAATTGAATTGGAGGTCCCAAGACCCCTTTCTTCTTCATCTTCCTCTTCTTCACAGCACGTACTGTCTTTGGAGCTTCTCCAGGGTTCTGGGCTTGAAGGTTGCTTTGACTATGATCCTATCTTGTTGTTCTGGCCTGGGGTGCAAATGTTCTTGAACAATATCTATTTACTATAGTCCAACCTTGAAAGGAGACTAAACAAGCCTAATGAATTTAGAAAGTTCAATATGAGGCGGGGAATAGGGTTTGGTAAGTCTAAACTACCATTCTGAAACTACCATACCTGAAAAAGGAAAGAGGATGAGGCAGGCTTTAATTTCATCCTGCTTTTCCCCCCAAAAAACGAGTTTATGATAGCATCTTGGTTTCCTACATGTTTGTGTTCTCACCATTGTCCCTGGTTCAACTTTGATTTTGCTAGCCATTTTTGTAAAATCAATTAAGGGATACAAATCTCAAAAATTGTATGTTCCAGCAGCTCCTATGCAAATTTCTGTTAGAGCAGACAAACAGCTATACGCAAACTTTGTGATCTACGGAGAAAGCAATATGAATTTAGTCTTATCAGGCACAAAACCCCAAAACAAAACAATAAACAAGAAGAGAAGGGCCACAGGGAAATAACCCTTGAAAGTTCCACTTCAAAGATCTTGATTCTTTCAGAACATCCAAGAACATCTAGCACCAAACAGAGGAACACCTCAACAGGTTGTTCCTGCTAGCTTAAATTGTTTGTACCAATGCAATCTGTCCCATCTGTATAATTCTCCATTCTGGATTCCCAACAGTGGAAGTTATTGAGCAGTCCTCATCCATTTGATGCTAAATTAAATTGCATTTCACTTTGCTCTTACTGACAACAATTAATCTGAAGACATAATTTTGTTTTTCTTCTTTCCTTGAGCTGTGTATTTTGTGCAGTGGGAAGAGGAAAGACCCTTGACTTTAGTATCTTTGCTGCATGTTCTTAGAATAATAGGCCACAGATGACTGAATCGATTCCTTGTTAAATTCCACTGAAGTAAATTGACTGATTGGGTTCACAGTCCTGGTCTCTGGCTTCTCTCCCAGCAGCAAGGGAGCAACCTCCATCGAGCGTACTGGTGAATGTGGCCATGGCAGTGATCCAGAGTACACCATGACTACAGAGAAGGGAGAGACAGGCATCTTCCTGTACAGAGAGTCAGCTGTCCTTGACGTGCTTTTAAGTACTCTAGTAATCTGTGGTGGTCAGAAAATAAAGGGATTGTGGATTGAAGTTCAGGAAAAGAACTGTGTCCGTAGTTTGTCCTTTCTGGATTCTAGTTTGACACCGAAAATAAATTCTTCCTAAGCAAAGCTGTCAGGTTATTGATATGCTTTAATTATTATAAATCACAGAAACAAAAATGCTGTCCTCAAAGGCACTATCTCTCCCTGTTTTAGGTTATATAACCAAATGCATCTTGTCAACTACACCTACTGCATTTTTGAAACATCATTCCATGCAGTATTTAGAGGGATTTGGACCTTTGGGGGTGATGGGAAGATTGTAGCTTGTTTTAGTTGTCCAGTTATTCTAACAGGGAACTTGACTGAAAATTGTTTCATTGTTTCGCTGGGGTTTGACCTGGCATTGTCCTAATACTATGTTTAAGTCTTTCCAAATACTTCAGGAAATTTAAGGTATGGCACTTTCTCTTTTTTTACCTACTCCCTCTTAGGGGTGTGATCCCACAAACTCTCTGTATGCATATTTTATCATCCTCAGTTTTTTACATAGGAATGTGGGATACAGTAATGTCAGTATCAAACCAGGCTGCGGCTCAGGAAAAAGAAAGAACTGACTCACTGCCTGGAAGCAGGGAAGTGGTGATGATATAATAAAGCAGTTCTACCAGAATCTGCTCATTCAGCTATCATAAAGAAGATTATTTCTACTGCTATTTGTTCAGATAGCTTTGTGAGAAACACCTATCGGCTGACACACTAAAACTAAAAAGTTGTTTCAAAAAGGGTGGCTTTTCAGATAGTTTTTGCTGTGTTTGCGAAGGTGCAAGGGTTACTTCCATTATCTTTATTTGCACATGTTTAGAAATAAAAGTTAATCAGTCACAATAGGGTATTTCCTTCCAAGCAACTCAATCTCCCACCCCAGTCACAACCTGCTTGCAGCTTCTTAGTTACCCATTCACCTTTTCTTCTCTGGTTTGGCAGACAATAGTTCCTAAACCAAGCTCTCACCTGAGAGACCACAGATTCACCTTCACTCAGGCCAGCTGAGCTTCTGCTTTTCCTCTGCCTCATGGGAACTCTGCTTCACTTCATCTCCCATTTGAAAGGAAACAGAAGTTGGGCCCTTCCGTGACGGGACAGTTGGGTCCACAGCAGGGAAAAGAGGTCACCTTCCTTTGCCTTTCACAGAGGGAAAGGAGGCATGCCGGTCTTCAACAAACCTTACTGACTTGCTGCTATCTTCTCCAAGCCTTTAAAGTGGTCAGTTCTCTCCCCCATGCCTTCTGCAATATGATTCCTGCAGAGGTCAGACTGACTAGTCCACAGGGGTGATTGTCCCTGCTTACCATGCTGCTCTTGTTCACAAGAGAACACTTTCAATTTTGCATGATTCTTTGTCTCGCATCTTCATGAGGGTGCATGGTTCCTTGTGGGTTTCTGCTGCTTGAAAACGTGGGGATTTGGATTTTGTTCACTCAGTGAAAACAGGATTTCCCAAACTCAGTCAGCATTGCTGTTGGGTTAGAAATTTCTCCACTTAAGAACAGAGAGTTTGGCATATAACCACTTTATTTTTAGTGGGGTGGCAGTGAACTGGGTCTCTGCTGTTACTCCCTCTCTTCCATCCCACCTCCTGCCTTTTTTTGTTTGTCAGTGAAAAGAGGGTCAGATGGGAAGGTGTAAGAAATCTGTGTAGGCATGAAAAAGAAAGGACTTTTTGTCAAAGCTGTATATATATATAGTCAGCTGGCAGAATGTGTGTTATTGTTGGGTTTTCTTCCCTACCAAGATAATCAAATCAATGTAACTGTGAAGGTAGATATCGCTACACATATATCAGCCTGCTCCCGTAAATGCCATGGGTTAGATAAACCAAAAATCCCATTAGCTGATAAAACAGCAACACGGGTACTATAATTTATTTTATCCTCCAACCCTGAGGTAAGGGACCGTGGTCCATGGCATATGCTGATGACCACCACATGAGCAGGGATACTGCTGTGGATGGCACACTCCTACAGAGCACTGTGTCTGTGAGGAGCCCTGTGAAAGGGGGTCATGGGGGCTGAGGTTTTCCTGCTATGGTTACAGAGGCTCCATGTTGGGTCAAAGTTCCATATTTATTGCCTAAACTGAAGTTAAGTTTTTCCCCAAACTCTGCACACTGTGGTGTGGGATTAAGCCTCTTCTTGGTAGCTGTGGGAAGTACTTGTCCTGCTCTGCTCTGCTCTGCTCTGCTCTGCACTGGTGAGGCCTCACCTTGAGTTCTCTGTGCAGTTTTGGCTATCACAACATAAGAAAGATATTAAGGAATTAGAGAGGGCCCAAAGGAGGGCAGTGAGAATGGTGAATTGTCTGAAGAGGAAGCCGTATGAGGAGTGGTTGAGATCACTTGATCTGTTTGGCCTGCAGGAGACTGAAAAGAGACCTCATTGTGGTCTTCAACATCCTTACAAGGGGAAGCGGAGGGTCAGGTACAGATCTCCACTCCTTTGACCAGTGACAGGACTTGAGGTAACAAGCATGCAGCTGAGTCATGGAAGGAAGGTTTAGGCTGGGTGTCGGGAAGAGGTTCTTTACCCAGAGGGTGGCTGGGCACTGGAAAAGGCTCCCCAGGGAACTTGTCGCAGCACCAAGCCTGTCTGAGTTAAAGAAGTGTTTGAACAACGCTCTCAGGCACATGGTGTGGTTATTGGGGCATCCTGTGCAGAACCAGGACATGGACTTTGATCCTTCTGGGTCCCTTTCAATTCAGAATATTATATAATTCTTTGATTTTATTAATTTCTGTCATTGGAGGTAAAAACTCAACAGAAAAATTGTAACTGACAATGGCAGATGATAGTGAGATATTACAATGATTTCTTGCTTTGTGAAGTGACCATCTGTTCCCAAAATTAGATTCTTTCTTCTTAAAGAAGTGACAAAAAAATCATAGATGTATTGGCAGTAATGTGCAACTCTCCATTATAATACACAATAATTTTTTGAATTTCGATTTTTTTCTGCTAAAGTTATATTGATTTTTATCTTTCACAACTAACAATGAAAATAAGCACTCAGAGCAAGACAAGCCCAGTCTTTCTGAATGGCAGTCTAAATAACTTCTAGCATCTTCTAAACATCTGCTCTGCTAGCACTGAGTCCATGAAATCGTGCTCTCGTTTCTCTGTGGTCAAGTTTTGATCAATATTTAGGAAGGAGTTCCTGGAAGATTAATAGTAAGGAAAGCAGATTTGCAGAACACATTGTGTGCTTCATTGTATAAACTGCTTCCTACTTAGTGCTCCAGATTTAAAGTACATCTCCAGTGCCATCACACTGCACTGTCTCTATATGCCAAGTAGATTTTATGTTACATATAGGGACTACATTAATTTTTGCACATAGGATACAAAAGACATTGAGCTCCATTATCCATAGCTGGAATATATGTAGTACCAATTACGTTACAGAGACCAAACTAATTTTTAATGGCTCTAAGAAATTTCACTTGCCGTCATGAAAGGCACACTTCTTAGGACCTCCAAGCTGTACTTTCTCAGTTCTAAACACAGCTAAATTATACTTCAAGGAAGTGATTCATTATCATCATTTTTATTCAGAGACTCATTACTTCTGGTATCTGAGTAACTTTCTTTTTGATAAATTGACACAGTTTTCACTTTTTTTCCCCACTTTGCTACTTATCTTTAAAGATCAGCAACAACTAATCATAGCAGCTATGGATTTTTTATGCACATCATTTCCTATTAAAGGAAATGCAGTGTATTACACGTGAGTCACTACAAAATGAAAAGTTTTCATTATCTGTTCTTTTGAATAAAATTGATATTCATGGTACTGTGCTGCTGCAAATTACCATCAAGCCATCAATTACAGTGTTGACTAATAGGGGTTTTTTTATAACTTTGCCCCTCAACAGGAAAGCAAGCAGATTTATAGCCAAAATTTGCCTTTTATCTATACACTGGCACTCAGTGTCCCTCATCAGGATTCACACAGCATTTTGTAGACCCCAGGCATGTCCTTCAGATC
Source organism: Lophotriccus pileatus (assembly GCA_035583135.1). Taxonomy (NCBI): domain Eukaryota; kingdom Metazoa; phylum Chordata; class Aves; order Passeriformes; family Tyrannidae; genus Lophotriccus; species Lophotriccus pileatus. The sequence goes on from JAWWES010000094.1 coordinate 48,093,385, forward strand.
AAGTACATGATGCTTGTTTCATGATGTGCATATTGCTCACAGATGGCCCTGGCAGCCAGGAGGGCCAACTGTGTCTTGGGAGGCAACAGGCAAAGCCAGACAAGGGAGGGGATTGTCCTGGTCTGCTCTGCACTGGGGTGGCTTCACTTTGAATATCATGTACAGTTTTGGGCACCACACTACAAGAAGGATATAAGGCTCTTAGAGAACATCCAGAGGAGAGCCACTGGCATGGTGAAGGGCCTAGAGGGGAAGGCACATGAGGAGTGGCTGATTGCTCCTGCCAGGAGCCGACACTCTGCCAAAGCTGAAGGAGAAACACCTGAATTTTAAGCTCACAGGCACAGTACCCCAGCTCCCCTCCTTCCCTCTGGTCCCGTCCCTGATTCTGCCTTGCCTGGGCTCCTGGAGCCCCATGGAAGAATACCACAGCATTACAGACTCCTCCTCCCCAGTGCTCCCAGGAGTCTGAGCAAACTGTTGTCAAGTAAGGGTGATCTCGGCTCTTCTCCTGCAGGAGATGTCCAGGTTGAGCCTTCTCTTTCCCTGGGATGTTTCCCACTGCTGGTGATGAGGAGGTGCTTGGGGAAGGCTCTTCTATGTGGAAGAGAGCAGCAGAAGCTGCTCTATTATTCAGTCTGGCCATCAGGTCCCACTGGCCACTGCAAATATCTTGGATACGTGAAGCTACAGGCAGGCACTGACATATATTTAAATAAAACATTATATAAAGCTCAATTATTTAAACAATCTGAGGCAACAGTAGAGGGGATGACTAAGTACTTATCACATAAGAAAAACAAAAATTACAGAATCATCATAATGGCAGATGATGAAAAATCACAATAATTTGTCTGAAGAACAATTATTCTGTCTTCGGAAAACTCAGCTTTAATTAACTGACAAATACTGGCAAATAGCTACAGCAGAGTAAAACTGGCTGAACTCAGACACAAAAACTGAGTGGTGATAACTCTTGGCATCTTGTTCAGATGTCAGAGCTTCAATTAGGTTGATGAGGGTATTTGCTGAGAGTCTTATCTTATCCTACCTGGCTACCCCAGTCCAAAACTCCTCCAAGCATTGTGAAGGTGCCTGGCCCAGAGATGCCTGGCCCAGACATTCAGCTCCCCAGTGTGCAGCTGACCCCGACTGCAAACCAGACCAGGCACCTCCTGATATCAGAAGCAGCTGCACATGGATTCTGTAGATCCCAAAAAGTCCTTCAGTATGGATATGGGTGTGTGGGGATGCAATTTAAACCTAGACTGTCTGGAAAGGTCTCAGAAGCTTTTGAATTAGAAAGTTTGTATTTACAAGATACCCTTTTGATGAGTTTTTGGGCCCGAGGACTATACCCAGCAGGTAGCACAAGTAGGTTCAAAGCTACTTTGTTGTAGCTTCTGTGAGAGTACTACACGACACGACAAAATCAGCAACATCTGTAAGTAGCTCTTGGTTTCAATCCCCTTCAAATTTAGGTGCTGTAGTAAACTAAGCATTATACTGATCACCTTTTGGAGGAGGTCCAAACACAGAGCCAAGTTTCTAGTTTCTCTTAAAAATATTTTGGTTTGGAAATCTGGCCTTTTTGCAAGGCAAATGAGATTGATAACATATGCTTCTTACTCTGCCATAATTTAATTTGAGTTACAGTAAACACTCTTTCAGGCCTGCTAGATATAACAATTAAATGGAAGCCAAAATTAGTTGTCCCAAATGAAGTAATAACCAAATGGGGTCTCTGACTGTTTAATCAGTCAAGCTTCAGCCTCACCTTTGGGAATGTGTAGGCAGCTTCTTACTGTACAAAAGATCCTTTATCTTCATGCTGCTGCAAGATGCAGATTGAGCTGAAGCTTTGGGAAGAAGCAACATTCCTAGTATTACTAGTGAAAGAAAGACTCTTTATAAAGTACTGGGCTCCTTTAAGTGGAGGAGATGACAAAAAACAGAAAAGACCTGCTTAGAGGCAGGAAGAGCTGGATCCTCAAAATAAGAGGCAGAAAAGAAGTAAATCTGGGAAGCTTTACAGAGACATCTCTGCATAATAAGGTCCATTCTTAATACAGTTGACACCCACATTTATCACCTCATTACATCAAAATACGTAGCTATCTTTGGAACGAGATTGTTTTTGGTTGATACATTTGTCACTGCAGCAGTATCACCCTTACCTGTCCAAATATAATATTTTTAATGTTAGAAATAGATTCATCATAAAACATGGAAATTGCTTTGTGTGTACTATCATAATTTGGTTGGATTGAACACAGCTAATGGGGATTACAATAATAAGAAACCTGCTTATAATCAGCCCATCTGAGCTGTCAATCTCTATAGCCAGTGGATGGTACAATTTTCTGGGGAGCTGAGAATGCAGCCGAAATGCTGTTTAGATGAACTAATCTAAAATGAAGAATGAGCTAGACTGAATCCTGGGGGATTTGTCCCAGTGGTTGTGGGTTGTTCTTATACAAAACCATTTTAATTAAGGAACAGGATCCATCAGAGTTTGTTCCCATCTCTTGGCTGTTTTAGACAGTTGTTCTTGCAGTCCTAGTAAGGAAAAGTGGAGCAGGAAGGGAAAGTTCTGACAAGTGCGTATTTGCATACCTTGCAGAGGACACATCAAAGTCAAGTAGACTTTGAAGCCTGAATTGCAAAAGGCAAATCAATTGGAAAAGGCCAAGCTGGTTCACCATAACCCAGGGGTACAGTTATATTACTACACAGATGCAAGAGACCCCATCACTGAAAAGCCATCAGTTCTGCCAGTGGCTTTAAAACAACTGTCACAAAAACGGGAGCACGACTTAACTCTAAATAATAAGATTGCATAAATAGATCCCACATATGCTCATGTTTCTTGTAGAATTGATAAATTGCCATGCATAATTAGTTATTCATTACTAGTGGGTTAACTACTAATTCCTATACAACTTACTATTACTACTAATTATTGCTATTCTTTGTATTGGGATATGGTTTCTTTGATGTTTTCTAATTTACAGAGGTATGGTATGGTATGGTATGGTATGGTATGGTATAGTATAGTATGGAATAAGCTTGCAAAACTCAAAACTGGAGTAAAACTAAATGGGGTCAAATGCCAGTGAGCTGTGTGCTCACTGCTGTCCCCAGTGCCTCAGAACTGTTCTGTCTGAAGAGTACCTCAGCAGATCATCTGAGTGCCTGCTCCATGGTTGCCCCAAATTGCTCAGGGGATTAACCAGTGAAGAGTGGAGTTCCCCATGGACAGAAAGGCCATAACCTGGGTACTCAGCATTATATGGTCCCTCCAATTGTGTCCTACGTCTAAAACACCCTCTCCATCACAAGAAAATTGGACAACCAGTGAATAAGGTAGGCGCCCTGTCCAACACCACATATCCCACTAGACAGCTTCTATTCTCTCACCAGTGTACCATCATAGAGTCTGAAAGCAGGTGGGCACCAGTGGTGTCCTTGGGAGAGGCAATTTGCCCAGCTTCTCTGAAAAGGAAGAGGTTGCCTGACAGAGGGGTTGGAGAGGGTTCTGGTGCAAACTTAATAACCATTTCAGTGGCGTGTCAACACTGACATTTTGATGCAGGATGGGAACTGAATGCCGACAGCGATACTGTCACATCGTGTGCTGAACAGCAGCTGTGGGAAGGGGTTCCCCATCTGTAGTGAGCACTGGAATAGTAGTGGGGCTGGGGCATGTGCTCTGAGCTAAGATCTTCTCAAGATCAGTCTCATTAAAAGGTCTGCATAACTGAACTCATCTGTAGTGTCTGGGCCCTCTCACTGGTCAGCAGAAACAGTGCCTGGGAACTACAGTTCAAGTCTCTCTGAAGCAAACATCCAAAATGGATCAGATGACTGACACCAAAAACCTGTTTGTTTGGCTTTGCTGACCAGGGAACCCGGGATTGCCTCCTGTGTTGCAGGCATCCCAGTTTCTCCATGTGCTCTGGACATAATACTCGATTAATCCACAGAGATGTTTCAAATTCAGGCAGTTGATAAGCATGTTTGTGCACAGCCATAATAGATATAAGGATTTATTTGTAATGTCTACTATATAAACAGTCACTTTCACTGCTTCAGGGAAAAAGATTTCAGATTGAGATTTTTTGGAAAATACTGCCTTTGTCCAATCCCACAAGTGAGTATTGACATCTTTGAAAAAGGCAGAGGAGATGGTGCCCAACCTCTGACTGGTATATCATCTGCAGGAGTGGAGGCTTAATATAGTTTTCTGAGAAGAGAAACTTAAAGAAAGGGCATTGCTCATATGTAGAACAAGAGAACTTGCATAAATTCAAAATGATGTTCTATTTTTGTCACCGTTAATTAAATGTTATCTTGTGTGCTTCATGCTTACAAATCACTTCAGCTATTGTCAGATCTCAAACAGCTTCCCTTCATTTCTTCTTCTTCAGTGAAACCAATTTGAAAGTCTCTTTCAGCAGTTTGCTTTTAATTGGAAAGCACTCCCCAGTGCAAGACTGAACAATATGGTCACTGATGTGCGTTGATACGGATAGAGCATTATTTGTAAAGCCTGTGTTTAGAAGGGAACATCTGACTGGAATCTGTAGCATGGTTTATTTTCACCTTTTTGCTTTTTCTCCTGACACTGGAAAAGGCTCAGGAGCAGTGTGAAGGTAGGTGAGCACCAGGAGTCTGCTGGGGAGCACAGAGACCTCAAACTACCCAAGGGGAGATGCTAGGAGCCTAGACAAACACACCAGCAAATGAAGCCAGAAGGTAGAGTGTGTTCATTTCATCATCATCTCCTCATGATGGTGGAGACAGAAAGGAAGGAGGGCATAAAACTGTTTACTTCTCCTCTAAAAATAGAAGAAGCCAGAGAAAGAGTAGGTTTTGTGTGCTCTGCTGAGATGTCAGAGCATGCTTGTGACTGACACTGGAGTCACACAGCTCATGGCCTCCTCTTCCTCTTCTGGCTTTTCCAGTGCGTCTGACCCTCCCATGTGCCACTCAGCTGGCCAACCTGTCACATCAGTCCCTGCCAAGCAAGGGAGACAGTTCAGCTTAGTAAAGGGCTCAGTGAGCCACTGCAAGTCAAGAACAGGCACAAGTAGCTGAGGCTGTGAGAGGGTGGAAACATAATGCCCTTTTGGCAGTGACAAGTTGTTGGAACAGCCTGAGCCCTTCTCAGTTTATTGGAAACAGCACGGAACAACAATAGTGCTTTGGATCAAACCTTTGCTTTCCAGTGATAACCCATGAGACAGAAGGCTGTAAAGACAGAAACCTGTAAATGGAATATGTTCAAGGAGATGATTTCCCTTTGTGACTTTCAGAGCACACTCTGGGCCTTAGCCATCCATTTTGTTTTCTTTGATATTAATACCTAGGGAAAAGACTCAGTATCAACATCCTTCTCATCCTCTATTTATATGGTCTTCTCAGGAAACCTGAGGAAATAAGGATTAGCTTGGCCCTGCAAGCTGCAGATATCATAAGTCAAATGGCTCCCCTGAGAAACAATATACTAAACTCTGCTGTTATGTTGCACACCTTTAACAAGAGCTATTGAGTGTCATGGTCTTAGCCGAGCACTGGAAATATGTCTCTTGTCCTAGATAATGCTGTTCCTGGGTTAATAGCACTCTTGAACAGGTTACCTGGCCTTTTTAAAGAAGTGGATAATAACGATTTTTTTTTTTTTGCTTTTTTGCAGGACTGACATGGAGTATTTTTAATGTCAGTAATATATTGCTCAGTGATAATTCTCATTATACAGATAGTTAAAAATTCAGTTGGCGAGGTTTCATTAGAAATTCAAGCAGTCCTTTCACTTGTCTTCCCCAAATTGTTCTGGTGCCCAAAGGACTCTCTTCTCACGAGGACCTGCCTTGCCCGTGGTGACCACTGTCATGGGAGTAGAAATGCGCAGCTCCTCACGGACGCACTCAGCACCCAGTGAAACCTTGCTCTCTCTGACTCAGCTGCTATTACTCACTCCTCCCTGTTAAGGGATTAGTTCCACCTTTGGTTTACCACAGAGTTTTCCCACTGCTACTTACATAAACCATTTTTTATCCCACTGGTATTTGTGTTTTCAACATTGTCTCTTAAATAATAAAAAACAAATTGGTCTTTAATAAGAACCCTGGCAAGGGTCCAAAGTCTCCCACCCTTATTCCCTCCATGCTGACTTGAAGAGAATGATTCCAGGGATACATAGTGAGACTACCTTTTAGCTGTAATGGTATTAAGTTTTTCAGTCCATTTATTTTTGCTGATACTTGAATAAAGTGGAAGGAGATAGTACTTTAAGACATATATAGGAACTGCAGTCCAGTGATACAGGATTTTAATAGCACAGATGCTTCAGGTAGATAATATAAATCAAAGCCTGAGTTTGCATACCCCAGATGAGGTACTTGCAAGGTGGGGATATCTATGAGCCAAAACTGTATGCTGAAATACAGCTATGTTTTGGTGGGCAAAACACAGAGAAGTAATTTCCCATTTTTTTGGCAATTCAGTTAAGTGAATAAAGCAGGAGGATATGTGAAAGGAACAGCATAGATTTCTTATTCTGGATGCTGACTCTTGGGATTCACTGAAAATATCATCTAATAAGAGGATGCCAGGGAACACAGGGGTCTGTTCTGGACCAGATCTCTTTAGTACAAAACCTGGGTATGTTTCAGAGAGCAGTTTCTTCCAGGGACCCATCCCCCGAAGTCAGCATGGACCAGTCTGCATGGGACTAGCTTAGTCTGCCAAAAATCAGTCTCCAGCAGGATTTGTACCCTCAGACATTTCTCCGACGCAAGGGACACAGAGCTGTAAAAACACGTTATGACTGAAGGTCAAACACACATTTCCAGTAGTAAAATAGAAAGCAAACATGTGGCTGAAACATCTCATCCAGCTGAGGTCATAAGAGGTACTACCTCTATGCTGTTCCCTTTATACCAGTCTTGCTGAGAATGCTGAAGCAGCTGACGTCACATGTTGAGGCAAGTATGTAAAATATGGTGGGGAGTACCTGGTACCCTCTGGAGAAGTCACTGAGCCCCAAGATCTGGAGACCCAGGTGTCCTAGGGGCTGCCAGGTCTAGGATGGCCTCAGTGACCTTACAAAAGTACCCAGAACTAGCCACTGTGTCAGTAAGATGCTGACAGCTCTTGTAGAGACAGCTATGTCCTCAGTGGGGTGGGAGATCTGTCCCCTCCTCAGGTCTTTTTTCTTTATCAGGTTAGCTGGTTTTCTTCTGCATTAGTCTGTATCTTTTGCCAGTGAGCTGGGAGCCTGTGACCTAGAAACCTGTAAGAGGGGTAACTTTAAAAGCTCCATATGATCTTGTGACACCACAGAAAGTCTAACAGGTTTATGTCTTTTACACATGAATTTTACTTGCAGTGAAGCTGAGAACAAGAGACTTGTCGCCAGAAATGGAGCTGGGGTTTTTGTCTTAGCTGTTGTTTCTCTTCATGCTCTCTGCATGTTTTTCTTGTCTCAGACTTCACAAAAGGATGCATCAGCTGCCTCCCTCACCTATCCCCTAGAGACAACTCCTTGCTAAATCCCTCAACTAATTAATAAGTATTAATGTTGATTAAATGAAACCAATTCTTGACATTTTAGATGCCTTTTACTGCATTGGTAGAATAGGCAATGGGAATGAAAAGCACTTTGTGTGTTTCATAAGAAAGCTGTTCTTGAATGGTAATAGTTTTCTAACTACAAAGCTGGTAAAGGTCTCTACTCAACCCCCTAAATCTTACTTAACTTTTAGACAAAGAGATCATGTCAGGTTAATTTATCTTACTGAAAGACTTGATCATGTCTTGTCCATCATGTGGTGAAGACCAGGACTGAGATTCAAGAAGAGAAAGAGCTGATGGCAGCATCAACATTTTGAGTTTCTGAATGCAATTCTACTATTCCTTTATGATTAGAGCTATGATCAAAGTGGTTTTTTACTAGTTGTGTGTTTTTACTTTAAGAAGCAAGCAAATCTCAAGTTAGTACCTAAACACTCCATATTTTTCACTGCTTGTGAGTCATGGAAATAACTGTTATTTATTTTCTTGATTGGGGTGCATGAGCTCCAAGACTGTATAATGAGAAGGATAAACAATTAAGAACATTTAAAACTCATATTTACTTCTAAACATCCCTCCATGAGTTTCTTAAGAAATGCGTTTGAAAGGCACATTCGTGACATTTTGATCTTTAAAAGAAACAAACATTTTTTGTACTCGAGAGAAGGAAGGGGGCTGGCATTCAGTGCATCTGAACTGTTACTTCAAATTGCTTAAAACATGTCATGTTCAATTTGCTCTAATTTTTTTTTCCAATTTCAAATACTTTACTTCTAAATTGGCTATTCATGATATTTCAACGCCCATTTATTGTATTAATTATTTGAGTCAGAGGTAAAGTTAAAAATCAACACAATTCAGGTCTCAAAACATTTTCAATTAGATAATAGTATAGCATCACTGTAGTTAAAAGTTTCATTTTAAAGACACTGAGTCACTAATCAAATAACAGAAATCACCACTGTAATAGTTATAGGGATGACATAGAAAAGAAACAGAACATGAATAAGCCATACTCCTGGAAAAGGAAATGTTAACTATGACCTTGTCATTAGTGACGGGAAAGCAGGCATTTTATCCTCTTTCTGACCAATACCTCATCTTCCTGTGTTACAAACCAAACTTTGTATGTAGCAAGAAGCCCTTGGTGATGCAGAGGAACTAGCTTTCCTGTGTAAGAATCGTGCTTCCCCACATAAAGCAACTCTTGGGACCTGCTACTTTCTGCACATGAAATAGATCTTAATATTAGTTACATTTTAAGGCTAAATAAAATTGGTTTAATGAATAGAGAGACTGTAATGGCTAGGGATGATACTTGGAGGCAGCTGCTGAGAGCTGAGAACCACTGCACTTCCCAGCTTCTTCCCAGCCTCACCAGGTCCAAAGGAGTTCTCTGCCTACCCTTGGCAAGAAAGGCAGGCCTCTGGCTCCAGTCCCATCACAATCAGCATGGTCCCCTGAGCTAAAAGCCACTGCACCTGCCCCTGCATTCTACTTGACTATGGATATAAGTCCAAATCCCCTCCTGGGGAACACAGGCATATGCTGGGACTTCCTGCAATCCCTGTCTCTGGTAACTGGTCCAGACACCTATCTAAGCTCCTGCCTGGCTGCATCAGAGCAGCAGCAGCTAAAAGGGAAAAACATTTTGAAATCCACTTTTTCTGCTGAAGGAGGGCTTGACTGAGTTTATCCCTGTGATGGGGTACTGGAGATCTCATCTGATTACTTCCCACCACTCAGATGCACTGACACAAGTTTTCATGGAGTGACACTGTACAGCAGAACAGGAATATGGGGCAGAATAAAAGCAACCATTTTTTCCCCTAGCTATAGCCAGAAAATGTTGGACGGACTCAAACAGGAGATTCGTAATGTTATGGTAATGTATAGCTGCATGTAGAAAGTAGAAATGCTTTATGCTGGCATTGCAGAAGAGGTGTCATTGGAAGTTATGACTCATCCAGAAAGTCCTTCCAAAATTCAAATTAATCACTTAGCCATAGGTATGACAAAGCCCTCAGATCCCAGCTGATACATTCTCTGAAGAGTCAAGAAAAGATGAGGACTGAAATGAAATAACATCCTGCAAACATAATATAGGCCCACTTCTCCAATGTCCTCTCTTGAATGCACACAAATGTTCATGAGTTCATAGTGTGTGGGTTTTTATATATCTGCCTCTTTTCTCAGATGTTAAGATAAAAAAATAAATTAGAACAGTATTTACTGACATTCATGCATTATCAGTCATCAAGGTATCCTTGAAACTGGTCTATTCAGTTTTAGTTCCCAAAAGAGCCAAGCACAAACAAATGTGTTGAGGCAGCACAAGTGAACCTTTCCCCAAGAGAAATCAGGGGAAGTGTTTTGGTTAGATATATATAAGTCTCCCCTGAAAAGATCATTCAAAAATAAAAATGCAAATTCTAAGTAGTCATTACTCTCTTGGTGAACATTTTCTAAAACCTTTTATGAATAGGCAACTAAAATAAAAAGGAACAAACATCCTCGGTTCCATGAAAAAATCCAGATGAAAGGCCTTAAAAATTGTATTTTTGTCTACTAATTAGCTAAGGCTGTAACTTCACATAACCAAATATATTACATCAGTTCTACAGCTGAAGACATATTTTACTTATCTATTGCCTTGTGAAGCCTTTGGGTTTAACAACTTATACCTTAAGAAGAAAGATCATGTAGAAAGTATGAAACTTGATCAGTGAGAATCCAAAGAAAAAGGCCCAGAGCTCACATCAGGAGTGCAGAGATTATCCCTCATTTCTCTTTTTTGGCCCTCACACCAGCTTCTCCCAAGAGCTACAGAATACATCTGTTATGTTTGCTATTTTATACCAGAGCCTTACCATTACACAGAAAAAATTGGAAAACTACTACAATATACTCATCAGCTGGTCTGGAAATCAAGCCTGGTTTCATCAGGTTTAGTAGAATCTTGCACAGAAACTTTCAACTTCCACATTAGAAAATCTTTGAGAAAAATGTGCTGTATTTCTTGGGATGTAGCTGTCACTTTAATATGAATCTCTCCAAAGAAATCTTTAGTATGAATGTCTCCAGCATAATTACATCTTTTTGAAGTACCTGCTTTTCAATTCCTTGCACAGGCTACCTAGCCTCTGCTGGCTAGGTGATAACTTTGTGATGGCATTGGTGAAGCAGATAACAGGGAGAAACGAGTCTCTACAATTTACAGGTTTTAAAAATGATTAGTTATGTTTATCTTATCATATATTTTATGTATGGGCTTCTTCTGGAAACAACTATCTTAACAGAATGAGATTTCAGCATGAATCCCGTATGATTTATATTTCTCTTTTTAGCCCACTGTATGGAATAATGCAGATTGTTTTCACTTTGATTAGTTATTTGGTTATTTAATAGTTATTTAGAATCATAGAATTGTTTAGGTTGAAAAAGACCCTTAAAATGATGAAATCTTAAGCACTGCCAAGCCCACCACTAAACCACATCCCAGACATCACATCTACATGTCGTTTAAATAGTTTCAGGGATGGTGACTACACCACTTCCCTGGGAAGTCTATTTCAATATTTGACAACCCTTTTCATGAAGAAATTTTTCCTAATATCCAGTTAAACTGCCTGTGGTGCAACTTTAGGCCATTTCCTCTCATCCTAGCGCTTTTTGGGAGAAGAGGCCAATCCTCACCTTGCTACAACCTCCTTTTGGGTATTTCTAGGGAGTGAAAAGGCCTCCTCCAAGCCTCCTTTTCTCCAGGGTAAACAACCCTTTTTACACTTTTGTACTTAGGCTGGATTTTCGGTAAGGATTTCTATTATGATTCCTTAGTCTCTCAGGTACCCATAAAAATGTTGGGGTTTTTTGTTTCATTGGTTGGGTTTGGGTTTTTTTTGGTTGTGGTTTTTTTTGTGGGGTTTTGGTTGGTTGGTTGGTTGGGTTTGGGATCTTTTTGCTTTTGGTTTTGGGTTTTTTGTGGGGTTTTGTTTGTTTGTTTGTTTTGTTTTTGATGTTGTTGTTTGCTTTTTTATTTCTCACTAACAAATAAAGACAAAAGCCTCTTCTTTAACTCCAGTTAGAGAAAAACTTTATTCCCTTGCTACTCTGTTGCTGAATGCAGTTCCTATAGATTAATTGTTTCAGCAATTGTTTCCTTTTTCCTGGATGGTGTTTCTACATTTCCTGACTTTAGGGAATTATGATAATAGGGAATGATGACAAACGCAGTCTTCATTTGCTCAATAACAAACCTATCACACCTCTCCATACCAGCCTGCAGCAAGATGGAGCAAAATTATGTAGAAATCACCAACACAGCTCAGCTCAGCCTTGGTTGCCCAAAATGATTTTATTGGGCCTGTATAATATAAGATAATATAAGATAAAAATAAGATGATAAAGGTAATTGCATTATTTAAAGACATTCCTCATAAGCACAGAGGCAAAGGGATTGGTTATTAAAGTTACTGTGCAAAAGAGTGGCAATAACAGCTCTGAATGTTTGTGGCCTGTAGAACAGTAATTGTTTCACAGAAGTTGCCTTGCTATCACTTTTTCTTCCTGTGCTAACTCACTGAAGGTACATTTTGGTCTTGTCCAGACCATATTTTAATTAGCTCTGAGCAGATGGATAAGAACTGGAGTTTTGCCTCTGAAAAACTTTGAGAGCTCCCTGACGTCTGCTGGAGGATAACAATTAAGACTCATGAGCTTCTTGAAATATTTCCGCACATAGGTCTGAGTCATACTTCCAGCAAAAGAGGAGAAGTGTGCCTGGTATACAGAAACTGAAGAACAGGCAAAAGAAGTTGTGGGACTGCTTTCCCATAACTTCCAGCATTGCTAACTTCCAGCGTTAGCACTACCATTTGCAGGCAGCTGGGAGCCAAGCGTGAGTGGAGGGCATCCAGTTTGGAGCTCCTTCCCCATTTTGCTCAAAGATCAGCTCCCAGGCAGACAGAAAGGATTGGTGTTGATTTGGAATTGTTTCTGCTGGTATTACATTAAATACATACCATTCGTAGATTAATAAATGGAGATATCTCTCCAAGGTGCCTAAAACTGTAAGAATATCGGTTTAAGTATTTCCAAGGAAATTAATAATGTAGTGAAACAGGGTTCATATAACCTTGTAATCAGCTGCCAAGCTGGACTGTGGCATCAACAACAGACATCTCTGATCACACAGAAAAAAAAAAAAAAGGAAGGCTGTATTTGACAACATAAAAAAGACATATGTGAAAGAGCTGTCAAGACAATTGATACAGACCTCCTGCTAGTGTGCAGCTCAGAAATATAATTCCTTTCAGGCATTCATATTATGGTGACAACTACATGCCAACAAATACAGCAAATTTTTCTGAACACTTTTTAATGCAGAAATTGAAAATTATTCTGTGAGATCTTGTTTAAGGCTTAAGAAAGGCAGTGAGGCAAGAATCAAAACTAAGGATGAACTGACCTAACTTAACTAGGCATGAATGAACACAGAGACATTTTTTTTCTGTTTTTCAGTATTTTGCTAACATGTATATTTAAAAAATTTAGTGCACACTTAGGAGACTGTCTTAGAATCATAGAATCATTAAGGTTAGAAAAGATCTCTGAGACCATCAAGTCTAACCATCTTGCTGAATGTGACACCTGTATATGATTCCCAGACTCTGCAGCAGGAAAGGAGGTGAGGGCAAGGATGAACTCTTGCCGAAACTGATGCACATTGAAGTAACATGACAAGTTCTGTGTAACCTGCTTTGACCTCGTAGCTGACTCTACTTCGGACAGGAGGTTGCACTAACAATGTCTGAAGACCTTATGACTTGAATTATCCTTCAATCTCATGATCAGACATGGACTATATAAGTATCATTGCTGAAAAGTGGAGATCACCACATTTTTCTGAAATCAGTCACCATGATTGGCTTTATTCTAGTCACATAATTCACTTTCCTTATAAATTTGATCTCTAATTTAACTACACTTCTAAGTAAGAGTGATGACTCCAGAGATGGCTATCTCGAAAGACAGCATCTTTCAAATGTTAGAGCTGGAGTCAGATTTGCATTTGAATGCTGCATAACCCATTGGTACTTGTCACGGCATGACAGAAGAGTTTCACCACATCACAGAGTATTAGGCATGTGACTGCATTTTAAGAATTATTTTAAGAAAGGAAGACACCTACATTTGGAACCCTCTTTGTACAATATCCTAATTTAACTTGCAATTAAAGTATGCAGCTGGGGATTTAACTAGAGTCATTACAAACTACACTGGTGGCCTACCTGTCACCATAGCCTTGAATTCACTTGTGATGGGAAGAAAGTCTCCCCTGCTGATCTTTGATTCAAACAGACACAGCACAAATCATTTCCTTTGGTCTTCCTAAGAAAAAGCAGTTCTCAGCCTGAGAAGCTGGGATTGGCTTTAAGCCCAAGAAGGCTGAATGGATGGATTTAGGGACTGAGTAATAAAATGACTAATCAAAACAGCAGCACCTAACCTTTCAATAGTCACATGCTGTGCTGACATTTTTGGGCAGGTCAGATCCAGATGGTCCACTTACTCTGTGGCATTCAAATCAAATCTTGCAATGTGGCCCTATTAGGCACAATCATTAATACCCATTTTTGCCAGTGCTAAAACACTTAGACGAGACTCCAGGTGACTCTGCAAGCTCTTGAGACGAGAACCAGTAATGAATGTATGACCTGCTGAGTAATGAGGCCATTTCTAGGTAGAGATGAATGTTTACTTGGGAGCAATCTTATGGTTCACTTCACCTGAAAACATTCTCAGAAAAATGCAGATGCTGTCTTACTGGGTTGCAAAGAGAAACATCATGTAAAGAACACTCCAAGGCTCTAAATTTAAAAAAAAAATTATTTCAAAGGGTTTCACAGAGAGGTCACTGGAAGAAAAGGCTCTGTAAATGTATACTTGATCAGGATTTTCCAGGATGTCTCTGAAGCTTTTTATTAGCAACATCCTCTTCTCAACTATAGGAAAGAATACGTAATTTGTTGGACATTACCATGACCCATTACTATGGTGGCTAAAAAGATGAGCTACATGCACTGATAACATCTGCATAGAGCACTGAACATTAAAGATTTGCAGTGTCCTATATTTAAGACTAATTTCAAGCTGCCCTGCATTTTTATTTTGGAAAAAACTCCACAATCTGGAGCTGAAATCTTACATAATGGAGACAAATGTTTTCAGTGAACTTAGTACACACAGAACTGTTTGCATTGGCTCGTGTCATCTTGTACAAAGTGTGCAGTGACTGGTCATGCCCTACATGTGTAGAGCATACCTTCTCTCAGCTACTGACACCTCTGCCCAGCACTGAGGTGTTCTTCTACATATTGCTGTGTTCTACATATTGGCTGTGCCAATCTCCTGCATCCTGGAGGGGCATTTTAGAGAAACTGTTCTTTCTGATTTCTTATGAAGAAATCCTGGAAGATCTTTGTACACCAAAGGCCACTGATTTTACAAATAGAAAACTTCTTTTACCTCCAAACCCTGTCCCAGCTTCCTCTTTTCCTCTCTCAATCAGTAACTGCTAGATTTTCTGGCTATGATAGAAAATGCAAGCCTGACTACCAAATGACTCATCCTGTTGTGAACCCACTACAACTGCTGCAGTCCTACTTGGGCTCACAGGCCAGGGGCTGGGGTTCATCCAGAGCAGCTAAGTAAACTCACATCACCTTGGAAAATCATGCTGTCAGCAGTACATGCCTGGACTCCATTCTACCAGCACCTAACAGAACTGAACCTTTTTGAACAAACTGTAAAAAACATATTTTCAACCACTGTCATCTGATATCTCTGAGGTATCTTAAGAATTACCATGTACTTACATACTAAAGAAGTTTCTATTTTATTTATTCTATTTTATCAGAATGCCAATACTTTGTGAATATCACCACTTTTACATATCAATTCTGTGTAGAGACTACATAAAGAAATAAAATCCATATATGTAATTTCATACTTTATACTTCATCTGCTGTTTTGAAAAGAAGTATGTAGAATTTTCCATGATGTGATTAAACTAGCAGGTAAAGGCAGAGGACAGACACAATCTGCCACATGTTTTCAATACATTAGAGTGGGCCTTCTAGTCTGGTTCGTGGAGCAACTGAAGAGGTAGTGCAGCTGTTTCTTGTGGGTGTTGGATGCGCTGTAAGATCCGCCTCTGAAGCTTTATCTGTGCTGTGCAGTGTGACGTGCATTGGCAATTTATAGGGTGGTTGCTCGCACTGTGATCCTCACCCAAGGAAAATTACATTTCTGTGTATGGAGCAGATCCAAGCACATTGCAGGCAGCAAGACCTGGCTCTACCTTAAATGTGTCACTAAAGGATTTTAAGTCCAGCTAAAGGTAATTTATTGGTTTTGCCTGATGAAGATCTGCAATATATGCATACAAGAATATGCTAATTATTTAAAGCAGGTTAGTCCCTGGTTTGTCCGTAATATTTTGAGGTTAAAAAGTTAAACAGAACTATAGTTCTTAACTTAAAAGGTGGGGGTTGGTAAAAGATAAAGGATGAAGCAGAGAGACAAGATACTTCCTGAGTCCAAAAACAGCCTTACTATGCTCCTTCACCGTTACCAGACCGTATAGAACAACCTAACAGTAAGATTTTGCAGCTTTAAGGAGCTTTCCTCTGAGAGACAGAGCATGTCAGCAGCCCATGTGAGTATTCAAATACTCCTCCTTTACAAATTTTGTTAGAAATCCCTGAAAAAAAACCTCATAAATCTCAAAATTTTACCACATCTCAAGACAGTGGGTCTCAAGAAGGGAGAGTCACAAGGGTCTTGAAGAGTCCCCTCATATATCTTCAGTATTTGCATACAGTTACGCAAGGGGAGGGAAGGGGGTGGTCTTGCTTGTATAACTTCAGAAGCTGAGGAGAAGCTGTGAGGTGATACAGCACAGTTGCATCAAGCACACCTGGTGGACAGTCCTGTGCACAGTTCCCCAGAACAGCACCCCTGCACATCACACTGTGTCGCAGGTCAAACTTGGCTCCCAGCCAAGTGCCTGGACTGTGAGAAAAGCCTTCCCTCTCCCTTTTTCTCTCT
>JAWWES010000094.1:48110173-48128421 GCA_035583135.1 Lophotriccus pileatus
ACAATGCCTGTGGCCCCTGACTGCTCATGCGCAGAAGGGAAGAACCCTACTGGCCACCCTTGTACTGGGGTGGTGGACAGATGGCAGAGGAGCTGGTACCTCTTGGCTCTGGCCATGGGAGAGGTGCATGAGTGTCATAGAACCACCGAGGACTTGCTTTTCCCTTTCCCATTTAATTTCTACGTATGCAAGAGGTAGTCACAGAACTGTGCAGAGACTGAGGGCTGGGACCATGTGAGGCTGCAGTTGTGGCCTTCGCATCCTCTGCCAGTTCTCCATTCCTGCTGCAAGAGGGACTGACCTTCTGTTCAGTTTTTATTCACCAAATCCTGGCTTGAGGGCCCAAATTCCTAGTTCATGATGATGTCTTTTGAAAGAGCTAGCCCCTGGTCTCAGGTGTCAGCCCTGAGCATTTCAGAGATCTTTTCCATTAGTTGTAACCACTCCCAGTTAGGCCTGGCAGATCACCTCCCTGCTTCTTCACATAACCCTGTGTATCAGAAAGACTGAACAGAAAGAGGTAATCAAAGTGGTGAGGGGAAATTTCACTACCTCAGGGTACAAAGTGGTCTGAAATGCTTCATTATAAGGATGAATTTTTGTGTTGTGAAATTTCCCAGTTTTCTCTGAAGAGCCACTAAACAAGGGTGCCTGTATCAAAGTCACAGACCTTAGTCACCGGCAGCCATCCAGCCCCTCTGGGAATTTTAATGACTTGAGATTATATTTAATTTCTCAGTACACTCTACCTGTTAAGTTCCCAATTCTTGCCCAGTTTCACATTCAAATTTACCCAGGTTTAAGCTTTTTACTTTTACATCTCTGTCCCTCCTGGATATGTTGGTAAAAGTTAAATTATTTGCTAATAAAATATTTTGAAAAATCTATCCAGCATAGGGCAGATTTTTTTCCTCTTATCTGGAAAGCTATTACCTGTTCCTTGGGTAGAGGTGATTAGTTTATATTGGTGGTATAGTAAAAAAATTCTGTCCTTAACCCTCTCATTATGCACAGAAAAAATCTAGATATTTGTCCCAGAATTATGATGCTGGGGCTAATTAATACCAAGAAGTCACCTGAACAGAGGCATGAGAGTAAGTAGCATTCCACTTTCATACTACAGCATTCCTGATATGAGTAGCTGGGTTCTGAACATCATCATGGGCACAACCAGAAACTTTTAGAAATGTTTGTGCTCCACCTGCAGTGAAAAAAAGGGCTGCTGAATGACTCAGCATAGGCAACACCAGCAGCAGGAAACAGAGAGAGAGACAGCTTTGGATACAATTTAGGCCTTCATTCTGTTTTGCTACTATTTCAAAGTTGCTTTGTCGTCACTAATTCAGTAGCTGGATCAGGTATCAAATGCTGCAGTAACAGTGAGAAGTTTGGTTTCTGTTGGTTTCACTTGTAGCCAGTTCCATACTCTTTAAAAACTGTGTGTGCAAACCAGCACTCTGGAGTTGGAACACAAAGCTCAAATAGTGATGTTTGGTGCCGTTAATAACAAGAGGAACCTGTAATGCTGTGCAGCTAATAGGAATCTAAACAGAAATTTTGTGGTCACTTGTGTGTGCATATGCACATGAAAATAGCAACAGAGATTTAAGAGAATAATACAGTAGCAAATAAGAAGTATAGGCTGTTCAATATCAAAATAATTCTAAGAAAGGAATTTAGTTTATCTGTGTGGGAACAGAGACCAAAATGGCCATTACCTCCTGAGGAACAACTTTCTCCTACCTGTTCCTTTTCGCACTCACCCTGAGTTGCCAGCTAAAGAGAAGGGCCTGATTAACCAAAAGGTTTCAAAGCAGCTGGTTTGCGAGAAGGATCTCCATGTGGAAAGAAACTACTGTAATAGCTTCTGATGAAGGCAAACCATTTGAGTTGAGAACTGCCTTGAGACCGTGGTCTTGGTGGCATTTTCACTGCTAACCTTCCTGCTTTCAGAACACAGGTGTATTCCTGCTTACTTGCAGCACTTTTCGAACACACAGCAAGAAAAGAACTTTCTCAGGGCTCTGCTCATATTAAAGAAACACTGATTTTTGTGATCTATTGATGTTTGGGAAGCCAACTAAGCAGAATGGTGAGAAAAGAAAGACACCACAAATTTCACCACAAGGCAGAATGAACCCGCTGAAATACCTGCTACACCTCCTTTCTCTGGCTTTCAGCAGCATTTTTGGAATTGAGCTGAACTTTACGTATTGACTCAAAGTACAGCATGCCCCTTTGAGAGCACAGACTTCCTAGTCATGCTGTGTGTCCTCCTTGGAATACATATTCTTCATGATCTGTTTTAGAACTTGATGGAATATACTGGAAAGAAGATACAGATATTTCTAATGAGAATTAGGCAGGGGAAATAAAGTATGTCCTCTTAAATACAGTAACTCCAAAAAATTGCATTTTGCAAAATAAAAGTTCTAAACTCTCTTCAATTCAAATGTGTATGTGTAACATGAAAATACAAGTTAAATGCAGATCCAACTCCTACACTATATCCACAAATACCCTTTTAAATATAATAATACCCTTTTAAATACAAATACTGAAAGACCTGTTTCAGGCAGAAAACTGACAATACTACAGCCTGAATCTTCTCTTCCAGGACACACCAGCCCCTAGAAGGAGAAACTGCAGGAAAATCATAGGGACATGATAGGGAACAGGATATCATATTGAACATTGCTTATCTGACACAACTTTTGTTCCATTCCAGAGAGATGGAGGCTCTTCTGGATATGAGGAATGAATCAGACTCTAGAGGTTGCTGAGAATGAAAAAAGAGCTAAACCATCACAATTTTAAATGTTATTTTCTTACAGAATAGAAAAGACAGTATTTTTTTCAGGAAAAATAAAAAAAAAAAGCATATCCTAGATAAAAATCAGATTTATTGCCTATGTCTCAGCACAAAGAAATGTAAAAATTAAAAATTTGGCTTCATATCAAAACCACTGATAGCCTGGACATTGAATTGCATTTGGTTCTCATTTGATTATCTAATAATTGATATTAAAACTTGAAAAAAAATTGGTTTAACTAGATTGAATTCCATTTGGCTCTGACTCAGATAATAAAGCTACTGAGATCATTTTAACACATCAGGCTTCCAGTGGAATGTTGGGTAATTCATATGGCATACCTACTAAAACAGGTCACACCTGATTTGCTCTTAATTAAGTCTCAGTGTAATGCATTGCAATACGAAAAGTTACAAGCATCTGTCCATGACTACAGCAGTTTTGTGATCACTACTTCAGCTATTTTTTAGCTGGTAATACACCTATAGAATTTCTCATGAAATATGAGTCAGGTGAACAAAGCTGCCAGTTTAACTAAGCCGGTGATGAGGTTGCTTTCTTTGCTTCCCATTCTTCCTCACAAAACCACCTCTTTTGCTTTTTCTTTTTTTTTTTCTCCCCCCAGTGACCCAGATAGAAAAGGAATGCATTTGTAAGAAAAATTCCTTTAAAGTGAGCCTTGTAACTGCCAGCAGTTTATTTACAATGTGTTGCAAATTCACACCTGTACATAATGCAATATTTCTGTGTTCCTTTTGATTCTTTATAAAAACCAAAACTTAAAAATTATGCAAGCTGTAGCATGACCATGATGAGAGGAAGTGGGAAGATTTCAACTTGCACAACTATTTATAATAAGTAATATTATAAGTAATAATATTTGTTACGAGTAATTACTAATATTTAAGTTTTGCCGATCAAATAGGTGTAAAAGCCACATGGTTTTGCTGTGAGATTGGTCGTGGAGAGGTGGTCACACTTTTCTATCCTGCTATCACGTAACTAAGCCACTGGCAATTTTCTTACTTTTGAGCCATCTGCTTCTCTGGGACCTGTGTGAGTATTTGACTTCTTGTAGCAACCAGTCATCTTTGATTTCTGGAGCATGCTACAGACATGGAAAGGCCCTGTACACAGTGTGCAGGCAAACCACACACTTCTGTCATTGCCTGGCTGTTGTGAGTTTAAGGTTTGCCAGAGGCCAGGGTGAGGAGTAGGAGGAATGTCAGCAGGGCTGGTGCAGAAGTGTAGGTGGAGAGGATGAAATGGGATTGCATCTGTAAAGAGCAGGGTGGGAAGGCACACTACTTGGATGCAAGCATATGAGGCAATGGACACTGTAACAGCATACCCCAAGAAAGGAAAGAACTATCTCTCCTGCTCCTGCACTGACACTGGAGCATGCACGACACAAGCTAACAAATCCACCCTCAATGTTACATCAGTGGGATCCTTGTTGGAGTAGAATGTAGCATTGCAGAGAGGGTTAGCTGCAAATATTTTGGCATCATTAGCATCAGATGTCGCTCTTTTTGGGATCTTCAGCCTGAACCCCAGATACCGAGCACTGCTGTCTTCAGAGAACAGCCTATATTTACAACTTTGACTCTTACTTGCATTAATCTGTTTTGCCTTTTCAACCCAGCAAAGATGTCAAGAGTTTATTTGCAGTCACTAAACAGAGATGTCAGATGTTTGTGCTTTATGCCACCAAAAAAAAAGAGTTGAATAGGCTTTATAAAACATGGAAACAAAGTCAGTATCAAAACCAAAGCGCTGTTGGAGACGAGCTGCTCAGGGGTAATGATAAAAAGCAGGCAGTGCTATCTCTTGTACAGCAAGAAAGGGGCATCCATGTTTATTCTACTGCATCAATAACATCCGAGGAGAACATTCCAACTTTGGAGCAACTTGGGTCTCTGTGTTAAGGTGTCCGTTCACTCTGCAACAGCAAGGACACAGGTATCTCCCAGCAGCTGTGATTCATAAGGAGAAGGGTAGAAAGAAGCTATCTCTTAGAAGCAGGTGACTCTCTGGGATACCAATTACTATAGATGCAACAGGCATCCAGCTGTGCTGACAGCCCTTAGATCAGATCATCCCAAGAAACAGCCACAGGCCATTTTCAGTGTCTGTCTACAACAGCAGGAGAGAGGAAGAAAATTAGGTTAGCTATCCATTTTGCCAGCTCAGGCAATTTTCAGTACTGCGTTTCAACACATTTGAAAAAAACCACTAATAACCATACCCAGAATCCTTAAATGCCATCTAGTGGTAAAAGCTACTTTCTTTTAACATTTTTGCTTTACAGAGAAACACAAGTGGAAAAGGGCCACTGTGTGAAGTCATAGTTAGACCTACCTGGATTTTCTGAGTTCACTTCATTTTTACCCTTGAATGGCTCAAGGTCAGAAGGTTTAGAATATTGGAAATACGTTCACAGGGCTCAAACTCTGCAGTGCTGTGATGTCTCTTTCAAATACCTCAACATGGGAGCAGGATCCCTAGCTGCAAATTGCTGAACCTGTCCTTGCAGTAGGACAACAGGCAAGTCTGTAACACACAGTTGGTCTCTTTCACAAGGCCATGAAGACTGTGATGGCAAAGACGGCTTCGAGCACCCCCATCTCTTTGCACTGTCTCTCAGGAGGAGGAACCTGGAAAAAGCCACATCCTCCAACTGGGGTGGCAGGGAGAGCCAGACAGTCTGTGTTTCAGCAGCCTTGCTGTCCACACTTCCTACAAGCCATTTCATCTTCCTTCCATGATCCTCTGTCCTTTGGTAGCAAATGCTCCTGCAGTCAAAGTCCTCCTCTCCTTTTAGTACAGAAGGTGCAGGAGCTAGGTATATGTTTTGTCTAGATGGATTGCAGTGCCACCTATACTCGCAGGTGTAACTACCCCACCCCAGAGGATCAAGGAGGAATATGTACAGGGTAGTGCAACAGCAACTCATCAGTCCATGTCAAGGGCCCACCAAGAACATCTTTCAGGACCCCCAGGCCACACCACAGCATTACTCTCTTTCACAAAATGCTTAAAGAAAACAAACTGCTTTGTATTTTTTGGCCATGTCCTTTCAGTCAGACAGCAACAGCTGAAGAATTGCCTCTTGCCTGCTCATGTAGGCCCCCCCTCCAGAGTTCAGGCATTTGATTCTGGCAGTGTCCGGTCAGAACTGTAATTAATGAGTGGTGCATGAGCACATGACCTGATTGCCTCTGCAGTGAACAACAGCATTCCTGATAAATTAACATTGCAACTTACCGTGATTTTTGAATTTGCTTGTCTTTGGACTTACTATTTACTGGAAGGAGGTCATTATTTCAGTGGCTAAAAGGAAAAGAATAAAGATAACACTACCCCAAATTCTAATTCCCAGACTGAAAGTGGTGTATTGTCAGTTCCTTTTAACAGGTACACAAGGTTCAAGCTTATGCTGACGAGGTCTAACCCAAAACCTATTTGTACTCCCACGTTTCTACCACGCTTTAATAAATAACAGCACGAGGCCAAACTTAAAACATTCTGAAGCACGTAGATAGACTGCAGTGACAAAAATAATCACTAATTTGATGCTGAGTCTAAAGTCTGATAGGCAATAAGCCAACCGCTTGTATTTGGCAGCCAAAACTCAGGCCACTGAAGTACAGGTACAACTTTGTGTCTGCACCATGACACACTGCACATTTTAAAGCCTCATGCCTTTGGAGATTCTTTCAGCATAGCAAGCAACAGCAACCACGAAAAAGTGTAAAAATAATAATTTAAAAGCTGTATTTTGTATATATATATATGTGAAATACATACAAAATATATGCATGTATATGAAATATGTGCATCACTTCAAGCAATCAGGTGAAAACCTCCTCTAAAGGTGGGGCACCACTAGGACATACCTGCTAGCAAACACAGACGTCCATGTATGCAATATATTCACTACTGTCTGATCTAAAAACTATTATCTAAAAACTACAACCTTCTCTTGCGTTTCTCATTTCTGGAGCCAGGCACAAAAGCGACAAAGCAGATCACATAGTTTATTAACAACTGAAAAGCATTGTGGTCATCAGAGACAAAAGAAAGAGGCACACTTCAGAAGGAGAAGGCTGTGAGACGAGGGGTTGAAAATTATGATACCGAGATGGGGCCATGGGGGAAAACCGAAAAAACTTCTGCAGCTCCCTCTAGAAATCCCAGCAACTGAAATTTACACACGGTTGCAGCGCTACAGTTCTCAGCACTGACAGCAGCCTCCAGTGCTGCTTAAATGGTTCCAACTGTAATGCCCACGGCCATTTCCAGCTAGGATATGATGTACTTTGCCACAGGGAAGACTGAGAATTCTCAAAAAGCTTCTTCCCCATCCCCGTCCCCTCCCCCCAACAAAAAAAGCATCAAAAAAACGAACAAAAACGTGACGTACTTTTAACTTTTGCATGAAAGTAGATGCTACCATTACTTTTGACTCTGTCACATGCTACAGGTGAGGCCCTGAGGCCCACCAACACCAGCAAACTCCGCCTGGCGCGACCAAGTGCGGGCCCCGGTGGAGGTTGGTAAGAGACTGCGGCGCTTCAGGCCCCGAGCTCACAGCCCGCCTCTCTCTGGGGGCTGCCGCTCCCCGCTCAGCCTCCCTGCGCTCTGCCCTCCCGGCACCGCCGCCCTCGCCCTCGGCCCTCCCGCTGTGCCGCGCGCACACGCACTTCCGCCGCCCCGCGCGCCGTTTCCGGCCGCACCAGGTCGCCTTCCGGGTCGCGCGCCTGCTTCCGCCGTGTGGGTCGGTCCGTCGCGCGCGCGCTCGGTGCGCGTGCGGCGCGCGACCCCCGCCGCTTCCGCCCCGCGCGCGAGGGGCCATGGCCGGGACCGGCGGGACGGACCGACACAGCCACAGCCACAGCCACAGCCACAGCCACTGCCGCTGCCGCTGCCGCTGCCGCTGCCGCTGCCACTGCCACTGCCGCTGCCACAGCGCCGCGGGGCGGGCGGCGGGCGGGCGCTGAGCGGCGCCGGGCGGTCATGGCCTCCCCGCCGGGCGGCGAGCACCGGGCGGACTTGGGCGAGCGGGCGGCGGCGCTGCAGTCGGAGCTGGGCGAGTGCCGGGCACAGCTGGAGCGTGCACGGCGGCGGCTGCGCCGCACCCAGCGCCTATACCGCCGGGCACGGGAGAACGGCGAGGCCCTGCAGAGACAGGTAGGGCCCCCACGTCCCGGAACCGCGGTCCTCGGCCCTGCCGTCCCCTGCCACCCCTCGGCCCCCTGTCCGCCTGCCCCCTCCGCGCGGTCCCGCGCTTCCCGGAGCCCGCTGGGTTCTCCCGGCTTGCGGGCGACCACAGCCACGGTGGGATCCCGAGGCAGCGTCGGCGGTGGTGATGCCTTCTGCCACAGAGTTGGCTTCGCATTCAGAGGAGAAAACTACATCTAGCAGAAGGAAACAAGTTTATTAAAGAAGGCATGGGGTACAGGAAGAGTGGGAAAACCACCCCACGGATTCTTATGGCAAAATAGGCAAGTTTGGGAGAGACTCACATCGCAGCCTACAGCTTCCCTCTGAAGAGGACGGGCAGGCACTGATCTCTTTTCTGTGGGGACCAGTGACAGGACCTGAGGGAATGGCCTGAAGTTGTGTCAGGGGAGGTTTAGGCTGGATATCAGGAAAAGGTTTTTCACCCAGAGGGTGGTTGGGCGCTGGAACAGGCTTCCCGGGGAAGTGGTCACAGCACCAAGCCTGCCCGAGTTCAAGAAACATTTGGACGATATTCTCAGGCACATGGTAGGATTCTTGGGGATGGTTCTGTACAGGGTCAGGAGTTGGACTCAAAGATTCATGTGAGTCCCTTCCAGGCCAGAATATTCTGCAAGTCTTGAGTTCATAAATGGCACAGTACCTCAACACAGAACAGTGGCCATTGCTTGAAATCTGACTTTACAGGGTGGGCATCATAGAAGTAACTTTGGTTAAGTTTCTAAGTTTTCCATTGTGCCAACCATCCAAGTACAAAATTATTCCCTGCCAAACAAAATTAGTTGAAATGCCTGTGGCGCCGTTATGTTTTGTTTGAATTATGGAATGCAAAATATGCTGACACTCTTTTCTGGTGCACTAAAATGCAGTATTGCATTCTGTAATATGCTGTTTTTCTTTCAGGTGGAAGAACTCACTGAGGAAATCCAAAATAGGAAGGAAAAAGATACGTCTAGTATAGCAGTACAGACAGAGGACTATGCTGCGTGGTCACAAGCAGGTAGAGAGGCTGGTGACTATTTAAACAGGGATCTCGAACAGCAGCTTGATACATTTGAAGTCTGTATCTTCTGCTGAATTATACTCAGTAACCTGGCATTATCTTTCAGACCAATTATCAAGCCATTCGTTCAAGATAAAATGTAGCATGGATTAGAAGAATTCTTGCCATAGTACTCTGTTACATAGTAACCTTATATGCTACAAACATAGGTGTTTTACCAATTTTTAAAGTATATTAAAAGAAGACATAATTTGTGTACCAGGACTAGAATAAATTCAAAGCAGAGGTGCTACCTAATATTTAATTTTCATTAGACTGCTTACTTGCATAAATTTCCAGTTTAAGATTTAGCATCCTTGAACTGCATTAGTAAAATATTGCTTTGCTTGCTTATGCAACTTCAACTTTTCTTTCTCCCTCCCTCCCCAGATTATTACTACTATGAAAATTACTACAATCACACCAATACTCAAGATTGTACATCCGAACTACCAGTGCAGCACAATCATGGGACTGAAAGCACTGAGCATAATTCCACAGAGGAATCGGATACTGGTGTTAATATTCCTCTAACAGTGGATAGCACCAAAGTTGCTGAAGATGGAGAAGAGGCAAATTTCATCCAGAATTTACAGGTTTTTGAGCTGTCTGGGGTTTTACCAGTTTTGAAGTCATTACTCTGTTAACATTCTGTCTAAAAGATGTGCTTTTGGTCCTGATGTCTTTATATGAGACAATTTTTCATGATAGTCTGGTGCTGATGTTAGCAGACTAACATAGTTGTACTTCAAAACTCAAGTTTCTTTTTTGTTGTATGTTCCAAGTGTAGCATACTCCTAGAGTTGGGGTTTAGTATTTGGTTTATTTTTTAAAAAAGGTGCATATATCCTACATAGCCTGGAAGCAGGACCTTTTTTATCAGCAGAGTGTGTTCAATGTGGCTATACTGACTTTCTTAAATAGAACTTTTTATTTGTTCTTCCATTAACATAAGGAGGCAACATTTAAGGAGACGAAAGTTGTTGGTAGGGTTTATTTACTTATTTTGTTGTGGGTTGGTTTTCTTCCCTGTATTCAGCCTTCTCTTAGGTCACTCAACTGAGTTTGTGCCTTAGCATCTAGCAACAGAAAGCAGGACAGAGAGCAGAACTCTGTTTTAGGAATGCACTGAAAGGTATTCACTGTGTGTATTTTTTATGTGAACCACCCTGAATAAAGATGGGGGAAAACAAAAGACACTGGATAAAGTCTTGATCCTGTTGAAATCAGTAGGAGTTTATCAGTAAACCGCAGCCAAATTTTTGCCTTCTGAAACAGTCCAAGTTCATAGAGCACTATTTTTCTAGAAGAAAATTTAATTTCTTACTTTCTGGTATCAGGATGCAGAAGATACTTCAGTAGCAGAGGGTTCTTTGGCAGAGAGCTTGAGAGCTGCTGCGGAGGCGGCTGTTTCACAAACTGGATTTGTTTATGATGAAAATACAGGATTGTATTATGACCACAGCACTGGATTCTATTATAATTCGGTAAGAATCATTTCCAAAATCCTTGGCATTTTTTCTGTATTGCAAAAGTTTTATTAGTAAAAGTTCATATGAGCAAAAAAGTAAGATTCAAGGTCATGTTATGGTTTGAAAAACAGGTTATTGAAGATGAATAGTATTGGCAGTTTGTTAGCTTGTTTTTTAATTATTTCAGTCAAAGATAGGCTAAGGTATAAATTTGGATTTTAATTCAGTTGTTTTTGATGTCTCCTTAGATCTTTAAGTTACTTAGCATTGTAGAAGTTTTTTACTATAAAGCTGGTCTGTAACTCTCTCCAACTTAAAAGCTTCAGCTAAAAAATGACTTGTTTAGAAAAAGACAGGTTGCTGAACTAAGTGGCTCCTCCACAGTGAAAGAGTGTTGAGAGAAAATACACCAAATGCTTGTACTTTTAGTTGTGTTGTAGTGTTATCAACTAGTTTGATGTTATAGGAAAGAAAATACTTCTTTAAAAAAAGGTGATAGATCATGGATCAGAATTTCTTAGTGGTTACTTTCTGCTATATGTTTTTCATAAAAGCTTTTGAGGATGTTTTCCTTCTGTCCTATAAGGTATGTGTGGATGTATACACATGTAGATAGATACATATACTGTCACAAATTCCAGGGAGCTGCTCTGCTGAAAACAGGATTTGTTTGCAGCATTGCATTCAACTCAGTTTTAAAAAATGCGTATGATACACAACTGCTTGTTTTCAGGGATGCTTCTGGATTTAATCTTTCAGGTTTTAAACTATACCATTGCTTTTGAAATAGTTTGTGGATTTAGTTAGACGCATAATTGTTTGGGGCTATAGATTACAGTTTATGGTACAATTACTCCAAGTAACTCCTGTTCAGTAATTACTTTGAATTACAGGAAATGTTCTTTTATTGGGTTTGCTGACAAGGTTTTGATAGTGATGCCTGGGACTGCAGAGGCAGCCTCTGTGAGAACAGGCCAAGGACTGCATGGACATGGCTAGTTGCACTGCAGGGCACAGCTGAACCCTTAGAGGACCTGGTGGTGCCTCTCTGAAAGCACATGTAAAAAGGGCAAAATGCAGTGGGATGTGTATGGGGAGGATGAATGTGAAAAACAATCCTGCAAACACCAAGGTCAAAGAACAAGGATCGGGAGGAGGTTCTCCAAGCACCAGAGCAGGCAATTTTCTGCAGTCTGTAGAAGAGGACCACACAGGAGCAGATATTCACACTGCAGTCCATGGAGAATCCCGGACAGAAGTAGCTCCTTAAGGGACTGCGGCCTGTGGAGAGCCCATGCCAGAGCCCAGAGCGTGTTTCCTTGGCAGGAGTTGTGGGCTGTGGAGGACCCATACTTGAAGCAGGAAGTTGCAGCAGAGAGGGACTTTTTGGAACTGATCTCAGCCCCCTACTCCTCATTTCCCCGTACCACTCGTGGTGGAAGGGAGGTAGAGAACCTGGGAATGAAAGGGCTTAGTAGAGGTAGTGTAAAAAAAGATAGGGAGAGGTGTTCTTTGCTCCTCATCTTTCAGCTCTGTATTAATTGGCAGTAAATAATCTATTTTCACCAAGTTGAATCTGGCTTGCCCATGACAGTGATCTCTGCCTGGACCCATGAGCTTTTCATCTTATTTTCTTTCCCAGTGTTGTGTAGAAGAGGAATTGACTGAGAGGTTGGAGGGGCACCTGGTAGCCATCCGAAATCAAGCCTCTACAGTTCTTTAGTACATTCGAGTACATTTTATTAAACTGCAAATGTGGTTCTTTATTAACGAGGTGTTTCTTTAAACAGTGTATTTCTTGAAGTGATGATAACGTTCTTCATTTCTTATAAAGGAAAATCAACTCTACTATGACCCAGCAACTGGAATTTATTACTATTTTGATGTGGAAAGTGGGCGATACCAGTTTCATTCACGAGTGGATCTGCAGTCTTACCATGCCTCTGGTATTAAGCACACCAAGGATAAAAAAGGGAAAAAGAAGAGAAAAGAACCAGAGAGGATTGCTGCAGATGAATATAAGGTAACTTCAGAACTGACATTCAGAAAATGCAAAACCTGTTGTTTTTTTTTCCATTACGTAATTTACAGGTTGAGGGGCTTGGTTTTATGCAGAGGATGTGTGCTCAAACTGTTTAAACATCTTTAAACTACATAGAGTAGGTTGCTAACATGCAGTTAGTATTCAAATAACTTTCCCTTTGAATGATTAAGGATGAAACTTTTAACTTGGATCATCTCACTTTTTCAAGACTACTTTATTGCAATGCAACTGTAAAGAAGTCTAATATCAAGTGTCAGTGAAGTTTTCTGAAGCAAGCATACTAGAATAAGTTCGAGGTGCTGGATGGGCTGGATTTACATCAACAATTCAGTGTTAACCTCAGTGTCTTGGTTTTAGGGTCTTGGCTTGTAGTTTGTTCCTTTTCGTTTGGTTGCATTTTTTTTCAGGTTCACATGATGAATCAAAAAATGTAAATTTTGAAAATACACTGACATAAACAACCCCTTTTCTGTGACTGTATTCCAAAGCTCATTCCTCTGGCATATTACCGTATCTCTGCAATCATTTGGGATTGAGGAAATGTCTTTGAAGTTCTAATTTGTTGCATATTATGCTTTGCTGTTGATACTTTGCTTGGTCAGTACATTTTCATTGTCCTGAGGATAAGCTTAATAAATGCCCATTGTAATTAATTAGTATTTTAAGTTATAAAAAGCATGACTTCCTTTCTATTGTTTCTCTGAGTGCTAAGAAGGCATAATATATAGTATGTACGCAGTGACTGCCTTGGAATCTTAACTCACTCCTAGACATCAGGAAGTTCTATTATCACACAGGTATTAAACTTTGAGAAGTATTTCCTTCATGAACATTCTTACTCGTGTTGAGTCCTATTCTGCAAATTTGTTCTATTATTTAAGATATAATTGAATATATTTCTCTAGTTTGCAGTGCTCCTTGGTTTACGTTTTTTAAAGCTATTTCTTAAAGCATTGCATAATTTCACTGCATGCGCCTCAGACAAGCATATTGGTTGAAATCTGAAATAATTACATTATTGTATAGGTACTCTTACATAATAGTTATGCATCATCTGTGCACAGTTAAAAAATTGTAATCAGGATTGAGGTCTGAAATATTTGAAAATGGAAACTATTTACATTAACAAGTGCAGTTATGTTAAACGGATAGTGCTTGTTGATGGATTACACCTTTTATAAACAGATCGTGGCTAATGCAGGAATTTATTCTTAAGAGAGCTTCATGTGAACCATTCCATTCTGAAAGCTTGAGCTGGACACTTGAGCAACCGTAATTGTAAGGATCCCTTGGAATTAAGAGAAGGGAGCTAATGCAGTGGAAGTGCAGTTTTACACCTTCCAGGTTCTGGGCATGCTGCATGCAAATATTCTGCCACACTCCAGAGGCATTGTTAATACAGAACTTTATTCATCATGTGTCAAGAAAGGATCATGAAATGCTTGTAGGAATAAGTCTTCATCATAAACTAATTAATAAGTCTTCTAAATTTAGTTCTGTGATGAACTGTTACATACTGAGTGTTACATATTGACAAGTGTATTTATAGAAGTTTTGAGGCATCTGTAGCTCTGACCTAGCAAGTAATGTTGACTACTTTTTGGGATCCCATCACAGTCTGCTTCTGTGCTCTGATTTTCTTTAGCTTATTTTATATCAATAAAATATTTTTATTTAGATGGTGTTGTTAACAAATCTTTTCTGTGAGAGTTTCATAGTCACAAGGTGGAAGGTAAACATCCATTTTTTCTCATGTGTTTTATTGATGGTGAACTGAGTAGTTTTGAACTAATTTGTTTGACAAACAAGATAATAGGAAAAACATTTAAAGTGTTCTGTAGTGCACAAATCTTTGCATCTATGAACAGGGTGTGAAGGTTAATGTCATAGAAGGAAACAAGACCTTTTTTATTTTTTAAACAAACTGAGAATACAAAGTGAAACTTTAAACACTCTCCATTTCAGACTTAAATAAGAGAATTCCTCTTGTCAGTGCACTTATTTGTAAATGCACTCTTAGATTTAGGAAAACCAAAGTACCTTACAGCATATTTTACATAGCTGAGTTGAAAACTTTATCCTTGTAGTGTGATTGTTAATCACATAAGGAATTCCTTGATTATTTAAAAAAAAATCTATGTTACATTAGTATAAAAGATTAAAATTTACTAGAATAAATGATTATATTTTTCTTCTATAAAACTGAAAAAATAGTTTATAAGCTGCACAGTCACATCCATAGGTGCATGATATTTTTTTGTCAGTATAATTGTTCAGTTTAGTCTGATATAGACAAAGGCACTAATTAGTTCATGCTAGAACAAAACTAAAAATGTCTGGGTTTAAGTAGCACTTCATAGCTGAAACGTTGTCTATTGAAATGCATTTTTCCACACTTATATCCTGCCTCCTCCCTTTCTTTCCCTGAATACCATCTAAATTATTAATGTTGTGACAGTTCTTTTGGAGACTAGTACTTCATTATTGCTTTTCCCAGTTGGTTATTAAATTGTGCTGCTAGTGTGAAAAATGCCTCCAAATACTGCCTCATTTCTTGACCAAAGTCAACTTTCTTTTTCTACAGATGGTACATGTAGGAGAAAGTTTGGTTTAGTGCCTGGTCTGTGGACCACTGGTAGTGTTAAAAAAGCAATACCAGGGTCTAATTCTGGGAATATGTCATATACCCACTGAACTTGATTATTCTTGGATGAAGATGAGGTGGTTTGTAAGAGTATGAGTGTGAAGCAGGGGAAGACAGTGAGCAGTAGTTACACCCCCTCAAGCACATGAAATGCTTTTCTTCCTTTTTCAGTTGAAGGATTAAATGTTAGCCCATATTGATAGGTATTTATATTTCTTATATTGCCAAATACAAGAAATAAGGAAATTTAACAGCTGTGTATGTAGATCATCACAGCACGTATTTCTATGTAGATGGTACTGATTGCAATCAAATTGCATCTGATTTTTTGAATTACTTAATTTATACCAGAGTTAATACCTTTTTAATTTAAAAAAGATTGTTCCAGTTACAGTCTGTTAACTTTCTGTTTCTGCAGGGGTTTTTAGTTGTGGTTTAGTTTCTAGCTATTGTGAAGAATTTTATGTTCTCAACTATCTTACATATAGTATTTATTTATAAGTAGTAAGTTGGGATGCTTAACACTACAGAAACGGCAGGTCAATTGTCCATAAATATTGCAGCATTCTTGAAAAAAAAACAAAACAGTATAATTCTGAGAATGTAAAGGATAAAATTAACCTGTTAAAATGCTACTGTATTTTTAACAGGCGGAATTACCAAACAAGCAAATAGTCATAAGCATCTGCTAAAATGAATGTACCTCTAATTGCAAAAAAAAAAAAAAAGGGTGACAAAAAAGTGGAGGGGAATTCATGGGCTTACTATCACGTGGGGAAGGTTCCTAATCTATACAAGAACTTTCTTTAAAGAGATCCTTTCTTCTCAGTCACCAAACTTCTACATTACAAATAGTTTTCTCCTGACTTGTGGAACAAAGTATTCTGTCTGCTTGCTTGCTTTTAGTAGACAATCAGGAATTTTTCTGCCAGGATGAATTATTACATCGCCTCTGTGCAGCTCACATAAAAGCATTGGTGGAATACTTTCAGGCATATAGTTCAGTTCTGATATCTTTTTGTAGGGGTAGGCCAAAAAAAAAGCTGGGGCAAGAAACACCATATGTTCTTCTGTGTGAAGAAAACCTTTAAATAACTAAATTTGGAAAAGTTAA
The DNA here is from genome assembly GCA_035583135.1 of Lophotriccus pileatus. Lineage (NCBI taxonomy): Eukaryota > Metazoa > Chordata > Aves > Passeriformes > Tyrannidae > Lophotriccus > Lophotriccus pileatus. Next base: position 48,126,547 of record JAWWES010000094.1, read on the forward strand.
AAAAAAAAGTGGCATAAATGATAATGTGATCCCTGGCCTCCATACAAGTTGGAGAATAGACTGTATGGAATAGTGATCATGCAGTTCTACTTGCTGCATTGGGGCCATTAGAAATACGTAGCAAAATTTAGAAGCAGGGTCTGACATATGCCATTTTTTCCATAAATTGTTTTTAAATTTAAAAATGGTTTGTTTTTAAACGACCACCGAGTAAATTTTATTTCAATATGGTGCTCAAAATTAATTCTGCTATATTCTCTTCCATTCTAGATGCATCCTAGCTGCTTCTGTAGGAGAGGCAAAGCTTTTTTGATAGTATTTCCCATAGAACTCTTGAAGCAGTGGTTTTTACTTTTCTTTTTTATCACATGTAGTTTATTTTTTGCTGATATTAATCCCGTCTTTAGGTACGTCAGTTGACAGAAACCACGGCTAATCTGAAGATTTCTTCTTTTGGATTGGCAGCTTCTGGTAAAGGTAGAGTTGAGACAACAAACACATTAGTCCATGGATGTTTACCTTTAACCTTGATATTTTTTAAAGGAAAAAATAATATCTAGAAATTGATGGTTAGATACCTTTTTTCCTAAAGGAATTAATAAATTTTTGAAGCTATTTGATCAAAATCCACTCGCTTGCAAGCTAAGTTTGAAATATATTTGAAATTCTGTGTAAGAAAAACATCTAAAGAAAACTTTGATGGCATTCTAAAATATTTGGGAAGAGAAGTATTTAGCATCACTGTATAACAGAAAGCGTCTAGACTGAATGAACTACACATTCTTTAGATAAGGCAGATTTCTGTTTCCTGTATTTCAGAGCAGTCCACCAGTGTATAAAGTGGCTTCTATATGATGTAGGAGGAACTTTGCAGGTTTTTTTCTGTAATTTAACTGGATTTTTTGCATCGGAAAATTGAGTATTTTGTAGGGTGGAAGAGAGTAACAGAAGTACTAGTGAAATGGTGTTAGCAAGTGAAAGCGTAATCATTTGAGTGGAAGAGCTATTTTTAACTATTGGAGAATGTTTCTTTAGTGAAATATTGAATGTCAGATTAATATTTCAAATTCAGAGAGTCAGTGCTAAACATATACTATCCATCCCTGTAAATGAGTGCTGAGTAACGATGATTCTGTTCAGTCAGCTACTGAACTTAGAGCAAACCAAAAAACAACAATAAAACAAATTTAAAAAAAAATAGTGCATTTCTTAGAATTGAGCTAATTATATTCACAGTAATAAGTTCTAATTTGTAGACATGCTGAAGAATTGCACAAATGTGGATGTTGATCAGGCATAATACAGAAAAACTGAAGCTTTAAGAGACAAACTGTCTAGCCCTGTCACAGTAAAGCAAAAAGTATAGTTAAAGGTTTAAAATATTTTGAATTTTTCATTAAAAACACTTCAATGATACTGACATTATATTCTAAGTAGGACAGTCTGTGTTTTGAAAGGTCATTGTAATCAGTAGTTTGTGGCCTATTCTTTATAAAGCAAAAGCATCAATTCCACTTACACAAGCATGATTTGTTATTGTTGTAAGATCATTCCTCACGGGATACATAAAAATCCTGATTTCACTCATACCCTTGGCTAACATTGCCAGGGATGCAGAAATATGAACTGACTCAACTCTGTAGTTGAAAAATAGTTTATTATCAAGGAGATTGATTGCACCCCTCAACTTTACTAAAGCTTTACTAAGAAAGAGAGAGAGAGAAAAAAATCCCAGAGATTGTGTGGTAATACCCATGTTCCAATCTGCTTAAATAATGCAGAAAGAACAACAGATTTGAATATTCCCTTGAGCAAAATTAAAACTCACACAAGTTAGCTGTTGATACCAAAACCTAGTTTTATGAATTGCTAAGA
>JAWWES010000094.1:48133013-48149546 GCA_035583135.1 Lophotriccus pileatus
AGGTCCTTAAAAACTCCTCAAGAATTGAATGATCTCTAGCCAATAAAAAAAATAAAGGTAACCTGTGAAAAGCTTAAGGTCCTTAAAAACTCCTCAAGAATTGAATGATCTCTAGCCAATAAAAAAAATAAAGGTAACCTGTGAAAAGCTTAATGGAACCAATCAGAACTATATATATGCAAAGGATATTCCAAATCCCAGAAAGAAATACAACCTGAATGAAGACTGAACTGTAGCCTGGGCCCTGCTCAGAGTTGAATAGTTTGTTTCTTACATTTTAATTATTTTACTTAACTACTCAGATCCTAAGTGATTAATGCCAATCAAAATGTCCTTGCTACCATCAGGCTTTCAGATTAAATTTCCTTCTTTTACTATTCAATTCTGCAGTAATGATGGAGAAATAAAAACTGGAGACAGTTTGTTTTCCCCTAGTACCTTTTAAGGTAGCATCTTCTCATCTTATTATGTCTATTCCTAGCTAAGATTATTGGAGATGTTTCTGCAAATGTACAGCCAAGTACAGAATTCATACATCTGTTAGAATATAATAAAATACAATGAGACAAAAAAGCATATGCATCTGCAGGCTCTGTTATTTTTTCTTATCTGTGTTGATGCATAGTGCTAATAAGAGCTAAAAACATATTTGACAAAGACATTGTCAAATATAAAGTTCTTTATGCACTAGGTCTGTGATGCGAACAAAAAGGTGTTGCCTTTTCTCCAAGTAAAATTGCATTCTAATATATTACGATTAATGATCCATAATTTTATAATGTACTAGTAAATTCTGTGAATGTATTTATATTTTATTTCACATGTAAATAAGCAGACTTAGGAAAACATTTGTAATAATTTGTGCAGTCAGAAAGCCTTTGAAACAGTAATGTCATCAAAGTTTTCTCCTTTATGCAGTTGTGCATTTCTTTTTATGAAAGTTGCATATTATTCAGCCAAGTGATGGCTGAATGTATATCAGTTTTTTGAAAACTATGGACTATGGGGGTAAAACTGTAATTTGTTGGTAATAATGTTGGTGTTTTTTTCTATATAATTATAGATGAAGAAAAGATATGGCCTCCTTGTATCAGAGTAATTGTAATAAGATCACCAGTTCTGCAGACTGGATCACTTTATATTATCACAGCTGTGAAACCTGCTACAATTGGAAGGTAAAACCAAATTAAATACTTGATATATATCTAAAACTACCTTGCTTTGAAAGCTGTGGAAGGCACTTTGGATTGCTTGTCCCTACTCTTCATGCTTGTTCTCCTAGCCTGAAGCAGTTGTGAGGTACTCTGAGTGAGGTTAGTCCACGATAAGAAGTTCAAGTCAGGTTATGTAACAGCATGTTGCTGTGATACCCAGTTAATGCAGCTCTGCAGTCCTCAAAATTTGTTACTGATAACTTGATTTTTTTGTCTGAGCCCTAATGGCAGCATAGCTGCAAGTCCTTCTTTAAAAACTTGTTGGCAGCATAGCTGCAAGTCCTTCTTTGAAAACTTCTTTTTTAGAAAGTAAGTAAACTTCATTCTTGTCAACTAAAGTAACTTTTTCAGAAACTGAACACCCTTCAGAAATTCAGGATCACAAGGAAGAATATCCCAGACTTCCTCACACATTCACATTTCAGTAGGGTTTGTTCACTGTTTTTAGATAAGTTGGGGGTTGTGCTAGACTGTATGCATTCTTATAGTTCTAAATCTGATTGGTTCATTGGAGAGGATGAATTTAATGATGACGTGATGCTTTCGTCCAAGCTTACTGAAAACCCCACCCCTGAAAAGCTTCTTCTATTTAATGCTGATAGACATGTTTTGATTTGCTCTTGGAGCTGTGGTTTTGTGCATACCTTTGTGTGAAAGTCAAGACAGTTCTACTTGGAATTAGCATGTAGGTCCTTTGCTAGTTGTATTGCTTCTTCATCCCTTAAGTATAAGAACATAATACACAAATCCCTTCATCTGACTGTAATGTTTTTAACAAAAAACCCAAAACAAACCCAAAAGCACCCTGTACAGATTACTCTTTCTTTACTTGTATTACCTGCCTAATGCTATCAAGCATTCAACTTCAGCATTGAAGACTAATGCCGAGACGCACTGAAGAACCTGAAGGATGCAGAGTTCAGACTGTTATTTACAGGCATTGCATGAGTATAAAAATTCATGTAGAAATGTCAGGTTTATAGATAAGAATTTAATGGTACTGTTTTACCATTTATGCGTTGTCTACTTTGTTTAGCGTATAAAAATGGAAGAAGGGACCTGAAGCAAGTTCTTATATTGTGTATATAGCAACACAATGTTTTGCATCTGTAAAGATTCCTAATAGCTTACAAGGGAAACACAATATTAAGATTTCATCTGAAATATACCTTTTGTAAGTCACTTATTAGACCTATTTCTACTTCGTTGTGATTTATATATTAACTTGCTTTTACAGAGAAAAAGATTTTGGACATACACTTCAGATTCCTGAAGTTGGAGTCAGTAAGGTAACTCTTGTTTATGTCTGCTGAAAGATAGAACAGCACACATAAATGTATGAATGAAGCTTGAGGTTTTACAGCTTTAAATCTGAAAAATCATGTTCATTTTTTGAAAGAACTTTCAGAATAAGATGTGGGTTTAGCCACATTTGAATTTACAAAAAGGAAAAAGCCAGTTTTTTACTGAATGGCAACTTAAGCAATGGTGTGCTTTCGAAGTCTAGAAAAGCTAAGTACTTTTTTTAAAAGGGAGTTTTACTAATCTACAGTGTAATGCACAGTAAAAAAACCTGTATTTTTAATCTTGAATTTCACAGTTATTGAACTTGAGGAAAACTTACTACTTTGTTAAGTACTTAATGGTACATAAAATCCTGATGTCAGCTAGTGAGAATCTTGTCACAAAGGTAGTGCAGTCTTCACTGTTATGCTCAGAGCAAAAGTGTTTATTTTATTTTTCTTCAAGGCAACTGTATAAATGTGATGTACAGGGAGCTTGAAAAATTAACAGAATGCCTTTCAGTGATAGATTGAATGAAATTTTTTTGTTCTGATTTAGAAAGGTTAAGGACAAATTCTGTGCTCTGTTTTGCCAAGTACTTTAATGTAGACCCTGAACGCACCACTGCTAATAAAAGAAAAATGTAGATTGACAAAGACATGTCATCCAAACAAAAAGTTTGCTAAAAACATCTGTAAATGCAGGTGTCTTATGAAACATGCTTTACTGTGTCTGTTTCAGATTATAGTTCTGATTAATCAGCCATGTGCCTTATTTCATACTGAATAATTTCCGGAATAATTTCCTGCTACTAAAGACTTGTTCAGACATGTATTTGAAACTGGGTGAAAAAGAAGAAGAAAGGCTTTTATTTTTCTGTAATGTTACCATTTTAGTACTTCATGGGTACTGACAGTGCATATAAGAAGTTATTTCACTTTTCAGATAAGGAGTGAAGGCAGAAACATAAATGACATATCTGTAGAAACAAAGTTATATGCCAGTTTGTTTTTCTCACTATTCATAGTTTATAGCTGTGGACAATTTTGGCATTTGCTTTTCTTGAGTGGAAAGTGAGATTTAAAAAAATGCTACATCCTGCCTCTTTAGAAGAAATTTTGGTTAGTTCTATTCAATAGAACCGAGGTGGAAATTAAATTACCCTACTGAATTAACAGTTGGTCTCCATCATTGTGCGGCTATTCCTATTGGAAATGCTAGTCAGTCTTCAAAATATTTTTTTAACTGAATGTAGCAACTGCTGTTGCTAAGAGAATGTATTTGGTGTTAAATTAATACTTTTCTTCTCAGATTGACTCTTGTGACTTTTTCTTGCGACTATTGCAAAAGCGATCTTTGCTTGTCAAATTTGAAACAGTCACCTTTTTAGACTTACTGCCTTTACTGGAAGCCTTAGTAGGCTAGGGAATTCGGTACTTTGGTTTGTTCAGTGGCCTTTTTTGGAGGTAGTGTATATCTTTGTGAGCTTGGCCAGGAGTTGTGTCATCTGTGTTCTGTATAGGCTTGCTACAAAGCCTATTTAGGGAGCTATATCAGATATGAAAGACCAAGTAACCTAAAGCAGTAGAACAAGATCAGATTTTTTTTTTTTTAATTGAGACTGCTGTAACTTACCTTAAAAGCAAAAAGCCTGTTATGTATATAAACAGTTAAAAATGCTGCATTACTGAATCTCACAGTTCTTTAAGGAAAGCATACTTGCCACATTGGAAGTATATAGTTTTCCTGTATTAGTTTATGGTCAAAAAGTTCACATTATTAATAGTATACTTTAGCTCCTGTTGTTGTGGCCCCTTCAGTTACATTTCACTTGGATGAAATCATAAGTTATGAAATACTGTATTAACTTAGAGTAACAAAGACACTCATTTTAAAGGTCTCAAAATATATTCCAAAATCTTATCTTTAAGTAGCCTTTAAATTGTGAAATATTTGCTTAACAAGAACATTTAACCTAGGCTTCTGTTTATCAGTTCCATGCAGAAGTATATTTTGACCACAATTTGCAAAATTATGTTCTTGTGGATCAAGGCAGTCAGAATGGAACAGTTGTTAATGGAAATCAGATCCTCCAGGTGAGTACCTATTGTTTTAAGGCTCTGTAAACTGCAGAAAATCTTGTCATTTTAAATGTGTTATGGCAAATCATTAACAATGCCATTGTATGACTTCTTTTATACATTGTCTGCCTTGGTTCCCTTCTGGTTTTAGGGCCACTTACAGTACATAGTAATCGGTTATACTAAGAAAAATCCACTAGGTTTGCAGTTGCTAGAGTGAAATACCTACTGTAGTTAAATACTTGCCTGCATTTGTGAGACCAAACTGAACTACTGAATTGTAAGCAGCATACATAAAATTGAGTTTGTGTCCTTCATGAGTAACTAACATGGCTGCCAAAACTTTCTTTTGCTGTAGCCTAAAACTAAATGTGACCCCTACATCTTGGAGCATGGAGACGAAGTGAAGATTGGGGAAACTGTGCTTTCTTTTCATATACATCCTGGCAGTGATACTTGTGATGGATGTGAACCAGGACAAGTCAGAGCACATCTTCGCCTGGACAGGAAAAAGGAGTCCTCTGGTTAGTCAGGTTATCACAGGAGATGTTTATTATTATGGCTTTATTATAGCTGTTTATAATATAAACATAGAAATTACTTTAGTTTTCTTACAGTTTTCTTGTCAACTGGAAATAGTTATACATGATATATTTTCTTCTTGGTATACGTGTCTATAGTAATGTTAGAACAAAAATTCTCACACTTGTCATGTTTCAAAACATTGTAACATTAGTAATTAGAAATTCAATCCTGTGTTCTTCCTTTTAGTTTGCCCAGCACTTAGCAAAGAAGAAAGAGAGTTAGTCAGAAGAAAAGCATTAAAACAAATACGGGTAAAATATGGTTTACAGGTGAGTTTATAGTAGGAAGATCATTAAGTTTTTGTCATCTTCTGTTTCCTATTTTTCTTAATGCTTTGTGATTCCTATTTTAAGCCTTAAGAATAATGGAAGTTTTCAAATGCACTCAAACTTGAGCTTGGTAGCTTAACTCAAGTTTGTCTTTTGTACCCTAAATAATAATTCTTAACAAACCTGTAGTGAGAGAGATGATTGTAAGGGGGCATGAAAGTTCTGTTTAAAGTTTAGGAAAAGAAGATCTTTCCAATGGGTACAAGATTCCTAATCCTTTTGAGGTTAGGATTTTGCAAGACATTGTATTTTTATTTTTGCAGATTAAGTTTTCACTGAATTGCAATGCTACCCTTTATTTGAAAAGGAAAAATAATGAGCAACTGAAAAAAATGGTGGAAGGAATTTTTTTCAAGTTTTTAAGTCCATAGAAGAATGCCAACGTGAACATACAGGCAATATAGCATATATGTATTCAAGTTACTTCTGGTTTAGGTATAACTTATCTAGGGGTTTACATCAAGCATTTGTAGTTAAGTATTCATGTACCAAACAGAATGCCGTAATTTCTTTCAAATTCTTCAGCTACCAAAATAATATTGATAGAGAACCTGTAGACATGCATAGTTCTGTCATCTATTCTGAAAAAACATAGTTGCTGAGGAACAGGCTAAATGTTTATTCAAAAAGCCAGTGCTAAGGCCACTTGGTTTTCTGCTTAATATTAAGAGATTGATTCTTCATATCAAGAAAAGATTCAAGAGAACCTGTTATTTTATTTACAGCATCTGTGAAATTATTAAAATTGGCAATATTACATCATTATGTGATGATGGCAATAATAGGCTTTACAAGGTATGGCTGTAAGCTAAGTGAGGACTGTAGTTTTTCGTTATAAAGTTTAGAATTAATGAAGTAGGCTGAAGCTGCCTTACTTTGAAGGGAAGAAGTGCAGTTATCAAAAATAAAGAATTTAAAGCCCACTTTCTTTGTCTTGATGGAATTTAATCTGCTTGTAAAGAACACAGAGTATGAAGATAACAAAGCAGTGAAGAATCCAAAGTACAAAGACAGAGCAGGAAAACGCAGAGAGACTGTTGGAAGTGAAGGAACCTTCCAGAGAGATGACAGTTCAGCTTCTCTTCATATGTAAGTTGGAGAGGCCAGGGGAGGTATCCCCCCATGTCCTTTTCTTGTGCATCTTAAAAAAAATATGATAATCAATTTGTTACTAGCGTACAGGTTTTTAGATTACAAATTACCTGTATATAATGTGTTAGGAGAGCTAGGAAATTGTAAGCTATTCATACATCCCATTTCATGTAGTCTTTTTCTGAACTCATCACTTCCCATACAGAATTCAATGTGGCAGTAAGGATGCTTAGATCACTTCCTTACCAACTCAAAAAATCGAAGTCTTACCCAGCTGCACTACTGACATCTTCTGTAGTGTCTATTTTTCAGGAGGCTCAATTTTTATTTTTCCTATTCAGTCCCAGTAATAGTACACATGCAGATTTTTTACCTGCAGTTTCTTTCACTATCAATATCCAGCCTGTCGTAGAACATGTATTTACATGTATCTTAATTGATACTTAATATAATGTTCCTCTTCAATTACTCTTTCGCTTCTGTTAGTTGTAGTTGGAGTGGTTTTCTTAAGAAACATGAACTTCTAGGTGCTGGTAAATTAGTAAAAGGAGTGTGAGACAATGAAATAAATGCATTAGGATGACTTCGCACAGATACTGCCTTTTCCCTAATGCAGTCCATTCCCACCCACCCATGATGTAACTTTTAGCTCCTAAAGCAAGCAAATAGTTCAGAAGCAGTTCTAAGAAAGTTGATAGTCACCAGATCCTTGGAATGGCTTTGTTAACCAAACATACTCATGAAGGAACTTGTAAAAGGTAGCATTAGGGTCTTCTGGATAGCTCTTGATGGAAGTAGGAGCAGCACAGTAATTGATTCCTGGTTTCCAGAGGAGCAGCAGCATATGCATGCACATTTCTGTTGTTCAGTATTTGAAAACATACTCTTTATATGAACTCTGCTTATCAGTTATCTCCAACTTTATTCAAAGTGAAATCAGCAACAGCAACAAAGGACATAAAATGTTGGAGAAGATGGGATGGAAGAAGGGAGAAGGCCTAGGAAAGGATGGTGGTGGTATGAAAAATCCGGTACGTTTTTCTGGTTTTTACTTGAAATAAAAATAATAATGTATTTGCAGTGAAAAATATCTAATTGTATGCCACTATTCACTTGAAACATTTCAAACTCCTGGTTAGGAAGAAATAATCTCAGACTAATCTCAAATAATTTTTTTCTTGACTAATGAGGCATTTTGAAATTTTTCAATAGCATTGTCCCTTCAGTAGAGAATGCCAGAACTGTCCATGTTTATTAGGAGGACAGACAGCTTCTAGCCATTGCATTAATAACTTCATATTTCAATACAATCTTACTCCTACTGGAGGAAGATTGAAATCATTTAGGTGACTGAATTCCAGATGAGTTTAGGGTAGAATTCTTCACTTTCTCTGAGATTGCTCTTTCTCCGAGATTGCTGTAGCACAAAAATCAGATGATGGGCCAGAAGAGAGGAAAAGCTAGCTGACATCACTGTAGCCACAAAGTTGTAGGCCTCTGCGGTGGGCATGTTAGCCCCATTTTGGCACCAGATGTGTTGTCTTTTGGTGCTGCTCAGAGCCACACCGTGCCCTGTACTGTCAAATTAGCCAGCACAGGGATCATATGCTGCCACTCAAGTGTATTTCACAGTAACGTTAGGAGCAGGTGACACCTATCAGCACTCTAGATCATGGGTTTAGAGGTGGTGATTTGACACATCATTTCACAGGTGCTGTTCATGTATGATCTGGTGTATGAGAACCAGAAAGAGAAGTGCTTGGGAGTGGGGGGATGGAATCTGTATTAGAGAAATACGATTTAGAATACCTAACTTGCAGTTGCAACATTTAATGTATTTCACAGATCCAACTTGAGTTACATCAGAAGCATGCAGGTTTGGGTACGAGGAGACCAGTCTCAGTTGAAGATGTTCAACTCATCCAGAGCAAGAATAAAAAGAACTGGGACAAAGCAAGAGAGAGGTTTGCTGAAAACTTCCAAGACCAGAAACCACAAGGGGATACACCTAAGAATACATCTTGGGTTAGAGGGACTGTAGAGTAAAGTATTTAGTCCCTCAGCAAGGTAATTCCTGAGTGTAAATAGTTGGAAGAGAATTTATTTTCCTTTTGCTACAGCAGGAGTTTGGTTATATGTAAAATACAGTTGTGGAAAAATTTATTCAAGATTACTCTGGTAATTGGTTTTCTGTAGTCTTAATGCTTTTATAAAAATACATTTTTAATAAGAAAAGGAGTTTAGTGGGATATTCAAATTTAAGTACTTGAAAGTGATTCTCATCACATGCAGGAATCTTCCATCATGTTTTTAAACTTCACAGAAATTTACACAAAACATCTGTTAAATATGATACTTTTAACATTTGAATAGTGGTTTAAAAGCAAGCTGAAACAAATGAAAAAAATCCCCCAGGCCCATACTAACAAAGTCTCATATTGCTGTTTCTTCATGATTGTCACGAAATGCTCAGGAAGAGGTACATCAGTCTTAAATTCATACAGTTCAGTACTGGTTACATGTCTCAGCTTATCTTAAACTGAGGAAAAGGGGGAAAAGCTTGGATTTAAATGATTTAACAGTACTGTTCAAAAATGTTGTATTCAATGAAATAAACTACCAACATTAGTGAAGAAATCAATGTTCAGAGACAGCTTGTAGCAAAATTTTCTTCTGTGAAGAACTTGACATTTGTTTAGTAAATCTGTATCATGCCTTTAAACTACGAGGTATGTTTAGAGAACTGCTGTCTGTATTTATTAACTTCTTTTTCTGATACATCCATTGCTGGCAATGGAGTTTATACCAGAAAAAAACCCAGCACAACGGATTTTTGGTGGGGAAGGATTGCCAAACTGAAGCCAAAAGATTGGTATTTATTGAATGTTCCTAAACACAATAAACCAGTGTCAACTTCAGCAGTGTGCTTCTTGATAGTTTCTTGTGCATATATTGGACAGGAATGCTCTTCTAACGTGAGTAAAACTTAATCCCACTTTGGTCAAAAGTTCTGATACTTGTTCAAATAAAGGAATCTTGGTAGTCCCACCATCCTGTTGGATCACACAGGCAACTCTCAAGCACTGTGGAGTAAACCCAGGACAAGGTACCAGCCATTTATCTTTAATCTAGACACAAACAGTATAAAGCAAAAGGTCTAATCTGTTATTTAAATCATTAAAGCACATGAGTTTACAACCCGAACTTCTGCACTACAAAGCTGAAAACACATTTATCCACATTCAATGCCTGCAGCAGTATTGATTAATTAATATTAGGTCACTATTTGCATTTGTAAGCAGTTACTTGTCTACTGCTTTAGTGATAGTATTTAGTGATAGTATTATTGCTGTTGCAATAATATAAAAGTACTTCTCTATTATGTACTTCGCTGTTGTAGTTTTTACTGACAACTTCACATTTTCAGAGGCTACCTTTTTCTGTGAAAAAATGTTTTTCTGTATCTTTTGTTCTATGCTTGTTTAGTTCACCATGTATGTAAAAAGGCACTCCTGTAGTAGGAGAAAGAAATACCCTGTATGCTAAAAGAAAAGGTTTTGCCTTTTTTTTTTTAATTTAACCTCTGTAGTCTTCAGAGCAAATTAAACTATAAATCTTGATTTGAAGTGAGTAGGAACCTTAACCTTCCACAGTTATTCAAGTGTAACAGCTCTAAGAAAAGTGAACCAATGAGTCTGCATTTCATAAAGTTTTTGAAGTAAGACATCATTTGCCTTCTATGAAAGGCATGGTCTCATGCAGTCAAGGACTGACTGCTTTCAGTTCTACAGCTTCCTCTGTCAGGAGTTCCATATGAAGGGCTGAAGCATAGTCTTGGTTCCCTTTCTCTCCTGCTGCTGCCTAGGAAAGGGAAAAAACAGTGCCATTAATACACAGATAGTTACAAAACAACTGAAAATTTTACTAACCCTTATCAAGCACTTGTGTGCCTTTACTGAGTAGGAAGGCACATATTGAACTATACAAGGCTTTTCATCCCTTACCTTAGTGACCTCTTAGAAAGTTTTAAGTACAAATGAGTGAGGTGAAAACCACCAGTGTTGTGCAAGCCTTATGTGCAAAAGCAGCACTGCTTTCCCTCATGTCAGGAGGGGAACATGAGTTGCCACTGCACTATTATAATCTTGGAGGCTATAACCAGTAAAATACAGCATGAAGTTTAGCTGTCCTACCTTCTCAGTCCTCCAGCCATCCTGTTGGGTTTTTTTAACTTACGATACCTAGAGTTGCTTTTTGAAACATCCAAAGTCAAAACTTTTAGCAGTTTGCTTTATATATAAATATTGTTAATGAATATAATCTTAAAGTTCTTAAGTTTATATAAGAGTTTCCCGTAGTCTGAGCAGTGAATTTTACCAACTTAGCAAACGTATTTTTCTGAAATTTAAAATAAGAAGAGTAGGTACATTCTTACGAAAACAGGGAGCGCAATCACTGTTGTATGACAGCCCTTGGACTAAACACGTGCTAGTGGGGGCGCTAAACTATATATATGTGAACTACTTCTACAAAACATACCTTCTTACAAAACAAAAACTGGAAGTAAGAACAGGCCCTTTGCTGCTGCAGCTGGTTATAAGAAGGGTGTCCGACTGGGGCTTTCGGCCATCTACTAACAAATCCACAGCAGCAGGGAGAGATGACAAAACCAGAATCCTGCTAAAAACAAGAGGTATTGAAAGATGCGTACCAACGGACTTCCTTCTGTGTATTTCTAAGTGCCGTGACCACTGAATGTGGGTTTTCTTCTCATCAAGTTTTTGCGTTATAAACGAGTTTCATCTGCATCTTACTTTAATCCAGCAGTGCCTCCCTGTTGATACACATACCTGCGTGCAAGTTTCTGTAGCGGTGATCCTGGTACAGCCCCTCAGCGCAGCAGGGCACCACCCCCTCCCCTCCGCCCGCGTTCCTTCAGGGCTGCAAACAGGGTGCGCGCAGCCTCTTCTGCTGCTCCTCGAGCTCGCGGTTAATAAAGCAGGGAAGAGACGCGGGTCGCGGTCCGCCTCCCCGCGCTACCCCGGGCAGCACAACCCCCGCCCGGCTCCCCGCGCCGCCCCGGGCAGCACAACCCCCGCCCGGCTCCCCGCGCCGCCCCGGGCAGCACAACCCCCGCCCGCCGCCCCGGGCAGCACACCCCGCGGCACAGGCGCCTCTGCCGCCATCTTGTCTCGCCTCCCTGCGCGGGGGCGGTGAGGAAGGAGCGGGGCCCGCCCCGCCCGGCACCGCCTCCCCACGGCCGCCCCGCCGTGCTCTCGGCTCGGGGCCTCGAAAAAGGCACAGAGTGGGCGTGTGACCCGGAGATGGCCGCGGATGTAGTTACTCCGCAGATCAGGAGCAGCGGAAGAAGTAGGTAGTCCATCAGTGACCTGAGGCCCAGGAGACACAAAAAACCCCGAGAGCTATAGATACTAGACTAAAAATACGCCTACATGACTTTTTAACGTTTAGGGTCAGAAATGATCCTACGAATGAACGAGTGGAGTCTCGGGTGTGGCGCTGAGAAAGGTATGCCAGGAGAGCCGGCGCAGCAGTAGCCTCAGAGCACCTCATCCCGCGAAGAGCTGGCTCCTAGTAATCTGTTGGAAATGCCTTACAGCCCCTACTCCTCAGCCTCCCCCTGCTCTCTCTTCTGCTGCACTCTGTTTTTTCTCCAAGGACAACGGTGGACTAGCCTTGTCTTGGCAGTGTTCAGTCAAGCCTAGTTACTACTGCAGATGGTGTGCTTTGGCCAACCCTCAACTGCTGGACTCTGAGGCTAAAAAGTCTGCACAGGCTGTCAGCCTAGATTTTGTAGCACCTTGGGTCTTGCACTAACACCCGTACATCTTCAATATTTTCCCCTACAGTTCTTCACCTTATTTGTCCTTTTTAGTTTCTCCTTACTAAATTTTCTTCTTTTAGATCATGAGATTTTTCATTTACCCAGTTTATACCCATCGAAAAGCAAACAAACAAAGTGCTAGTTAAGTAAAACTGTGGTACGTATCTGAGTTACCACAGTGCTCACTGGTTGTTGTTTGGTTGGTTTTTATCCTTTTTATTCAGGCCATACCACCAGGAGGCAAGAATAGTCAAGTGCCCGGTGATGTTGAATAAAGCTTATTGTGAATCAAAATTATAGAATTTCAGTTCTGTAACATCCTTGGCAAATCCATAATATTTCTGTTTGATTCTTTAACTACAACATGGAAATAATAATGTTTGTATTCTCTCCCTGTTTAGAAATATTCAAAGAGCAACCAGGTCTATGTGGCCCTGCATGAACAGGGTATTGGACAAGATGAGTGCAAGAGGCTCTTTACAACATCAACTGCTCTGCAACCACAGAAGGTGCAGTGAAGAACTGATTCGTATTTGGATGTTACAGGGATGGAGGCCATAGACATACCTGGGCAGGCAGAAGGAAGTCTTGAACTCACAGTAGCAAGAAAACCAACAAAGAGCCCAGAAGAGTGGGCAGTTCAAGACTTACCAGCAAGGAAAAATCCACTCTACTCTCCACCAACTCTCCTTGAGGCTGGGAATCATGATCCGACAGAGATTAAGTTGCATGAATAACTGCAAGCATGTGATGAGTCTGAATGGTAAATAATAAAAAGGAGTTTTGCAGACCTGGTATGGTGGCAGTCTTGCAAGTCCAGCATTTCTCTATGGAGCATAAAAAAGAAACAATAGGTTAAAAAGAAAAGTGGTACAATCAGTAAGTGGCACAGCAGTGGACCATTTTGGCTTTTTGAAATGTCACGTGATTTTTAAAGAGGTATCCTCTGTTGTGCAAAGTCCTGATGTCCCCAGACTCTTGCTCAGAGGCAGGTCTGCATGTGACATAGACAGTTGCTTAGTATGTTGTGGGTGCACTGATCCTCCACAAAGACAGTGGCAGGAAAAACTCTACTGAGGTGTATCTGAGGTATGTTTTCCAACCTTTTAGAGCTTGTTTAAAGCACTTGACAAGAAGGAAACCACAACTGGAATGTTTTTGAAAAGAATGATTTTTTTATTTTTGCACAGTAGGTCCATTTTTCATTTTGCCATATAAATGCTTCACTTGAGACTTGTGTCTTTATACAGTAAAGACTCGACCTGGAAAGTGCTCACAGTACACGTGAGTAGGAAAACCACAAGTTCCTTAAAATAGCTTTATCTACTGCATGTCTTCAGTGTCAAACTTGAGAGGTATTTAAAGAAGGATATATTGTCTTGTGAATTTGCAGTATGTGGGGCTTTATTACAAACTGAGATATTCTCTGTATGTTTTGACTTGATGGAGAAATAACTGTGAAAGATGACTGTGAGTTTCAGCTTTATCTGCTTTCCCACATCTGTACATGTGACATCCTGCAGACAGCCTGCCACTGGAATGATGGTTGAAGTCTGCGCCTTGCTTGTTTGAATACCCACTGAATTTTGCCACGACCAGAGCTGAGTGAAAACTGAACCTGGTTTTGAGCATGTAATCTTCACATTTTGGAAGTGCGAACAAGCCACTATTTGTTCTTCCTCAGGCCTTTTGCAAAAACCAAGGTTAGCTGGTTCTGTCAAAACTGTTTTTTTGGAGTTATTCAAGTGGTGGTGTAACACTGCAAAAATGTTTCAACAACTGTCTACAACATGTGACATGATCCTCGTTTCACTCCTCACTGTCCCGTGACTTGCATTCAGTGAAGTATTTTCTTTCCCCTAGACACTGCTGACACCTGGCTGTGGTAATAGGCCAATTCCCAGTATCCACCATTAAAACTAATGAACTGTTGAAGCCTAGATAAATCACTTCAGTCATTACAAGTAAAGATTAAAAAGGCTTAACTGAGTGTAAGGTTCGTTTCTAAAATGCCGCAGTGGGTGCATTATCAGGAGACCTTTCAGTTGAGATCTCAGTACACTTCAAAGGCCTCCTGTAACAGCTGGCAGGATTATTAATAGCAGGCAAAACTGATTTAGGTAGAGTGCTTGTTTTTGGGGGATTTTAACTAATGGGTCATGTCATTTGGCTCACCATCGTTTCTATTTGGTTTTCTTTGAAAGAAAGAAGTTTCTGTTATTGAGGTGTGGATATAGACAGTGCCTCAGTTTGAAAGCTTGAAGGAGCAGCCTACAAATTTTGGAATGTAAGGCTACAAGTCTCAACTGGGATGCCACCATGACTTCAGCGAGTGCATGCGGCCTCTGATGCTCATAGGCCAGTGTTACTAAATAGATAATGGCATGGTTGTTGGTACAGAAGTCTACCCACATATACATGTTCCCTAACTTGTGTCAGATTTTGCAGGAGCAACAGGATCCCAAACTGAGAAATGTGTTCCTCCTTCACAGCACCATCCTTCTGCCAAACTGTATGTGTGGCACCACAGCAATTAGCTAAGGAAGATCATTTCTATTTTCATTGATTTAGAAGCCCCACTGTGTTTGCTCACCTAAACTACGCATTTACCCACTGTTTGTATTCAGCACTTCTTGTGACAACTGCACTAATAGTTGGCATAATCATAGTGCCAGCCAAATTGCAGCAATGTTACAGGTGTCAGGATACTTGCTTATTTTCAAAACACTGCATATTTCAGATAGTGTATTTTTCATTTGAATAATTACGTGTTTTATGTTCTTTTACATACTATTAAAAATAGTCTAGAGCCCTGAAAGACCTAACTCTTGTCATCATCTGCAGTGCCATGAGTTTTTTTACTGGTTTCAGTTGGAATGACTCAATCATCTGATTTTATAAAGTATATTTTGGAATCCACAAGGATCATTTACAGTAACAAATCATTTTCTTCAAAGTGAAGATAGCAGTCTTTAAGCTTTCCCAATGGTATTTTTCACCAGCTACTTGCGACTTCTAAGTTTCTCCCCATTTTATAAGAATAGGATATTATTTCATTGATGCTTGTATCTGTTTTTGGCTGGTTTTTGATGATTACTCTTCTTTGAGTTTAATGCTAATGGAATTTATGGTAGCATTAAGAAGAAGAAAAATAGGTCCCCAGCCCTAAATTCTCAGAATGGAAAATAGTAACCAAGACCAAAACATGGCTGAGCACACTGCTCACATACAAAATCAACATGAATAGTATGTTGTTAACATTGCAGTAAGGCCCTCAAGTGCTGCAGAAGTGCAAGAACTATAGTTTCCAGTTGTTGAATGCTTAACTGCATGATGCTAACAGTGTTGTTTCAATGAAATTTTCATGCTTCATGATTTAATGTATCATTATATTTCCATGCCCTCTTTACTTCCAGAGTCCCTATCTTTTCCCTCCCTTCACAGGGGAAAATGTACTCAGCTAGCAAGCAACTGGATCAGATTCTTTGTCTTCACTTTCCCTTTCCCCACTCACAGCTATTCACATCTCCTGGCCTGCATCAAAAATCCTATGCTGTTCCTCGGACCAACCCTTTTCATCACTGGGATTCCCGTGCTGTTTGCACTGCACGACCCTTGCTACAGCAATGCAGTTACTAGTGCATGAACAGGAGGCTGAAGAAGCTGCAGCAAGTGCTGACAACAGTTGGGTTGAAGGGATCTGAAAGATCACCTAGTTCCAATGCCTCTGCCATAGGCAAGAGCACATTCCACTGGACCAGGTTGTTCAAAGTCCCATCCAACCTGGCCTTGAACACTTCCAGGGATGGGGCATCCACAGCTTCCCTTCACAACCTGTGCTACTGCCTCACCACCCTCACAGTAAAAAATTTCTTCCTTATATCTAATATAAACCTATCCTCTTTCAGTTCAAAGCCATTCCTCCTTGTCCTGTCCCTCATTAAAAAAAAATTCTTATCTCTCCTGGAGGCCCACATTAGGAACTGGAAGGTATCTCCACCGCCTTCTCTTCTTCAGGCTGAACAGCCCCAACTCTCTCATCTTTTCCACATGGGAGAGGTGCCACAGCCCTCTGGTCATCTCCTCTGGCTCTCCTCTGGCCC
>JAWWES010000094.1:48160884-48189251 GCA_035583135.1 Lophotriccus pileatus
TCTGAAATGCGACCATTCCATTCCATCCCCTTGTTTCTGGAGGTCAGGCTCAAGAAGTAGGACTCGAAGCGATTCAACAATTTCATGCCTTTTGTTTGTGGTGGTGGTGGTGGTTTTGCTCAGAAAGTCTATGGAGATGTGGCAATATGGGACCAAATCAGCCCTTCATTTCCTCTGAAAGCTTTTGAGACAGCACTAAGCAGAGGAAAAGCTTGGCAATACTATGTGTGTCCAAGAACTAGGCACCTGAAATGCAGCATCAAGCCCGCAGCTTTGTCAGTTTTATCTTTTATATAAAATGGCAGTAAATTGTTCAGGAATGAAAATCTATTACTATTGTTACTATTATTTACTAACATTATTATAATTATTACTATTGTTGAATGATACTTCTTCTCTGAAAAATTATTGTTTCTTAGCCAGTGCCACAAGGAATACTTCTTTGAGTACCTATCACATGACAAATCTCTGTCAGGCAGTGTCCTGTTCATTCAGCTGTGCTCTACCAGAGACTATTGTTAGATATGTATTTGCCTCAGCCTCTAACATCACTCCTCAATGATCTTTTTTTTTCTGTCTGTCCCTGTGATGACCTGAAAACCTGAGGAGATATTAAATCCAAGCTAGCATATAAGGACTGGATTAAAAAAATTAATGAAGGAGAAATGCAGAAAAAGGACCGTGAGGAAACAACAAAAAGTCTACCTTGCTACATCCAAAACTTAGTGCTGTGGGCACTGTTGAGCCCCTGTGTCCAGATGAGCACCCTGCCCTGATTGTGATGCTGTGTCTGGGTAAGATCCCTCTTCCTTCTCCTGGTCTCTGTTACAAAGACAGCGTGGCTACACAGCATGACAGAAGTAATTAATTAGTACCTAATTTGTCCACCTGGGGAAAGCAGAATCCCAGAGCAGATTGTGATGCTTGCTTATCTGACAATCATTTGACATAACTGGTCAAAGCTGATTTGGAGATTTCCAGTTGGCTGGTTGACACCTGGTGCTTGTACAGAGGTGCTGAAGATGAAAGGTTATACCTCCTCTGAGGCCGTATCAGGGCTGCAGTCCCTCACATCCGAGAACATGAGTGTGTGTAGCTGAAGTTGTAGCAAACCTCCCATCCACCTCATCCATGCAGGACCAGGACCTGTCACAGAGGGCCGAGGACATGAGCTCCCTGATAACAGGGAGTTACAGAGTAACAGCCACAGAAGGGGTGTGTGTGGGGGTGGTGTTCTGACCTTCTTTTGAGGACATTTTCATATATGCATTGTCTCGGGTTTCTGGGGAGCTCAAGGATTGTATTTGCTGACTGTGTGTCTTTTCCCTTACAAGTAGGGCAGCTCTTCACAGTCCCTAGCCTCAATCTGACATAACTTGCTGACCCACACTGGTTCTGCTTCTCCTCTCTAGAACTAATTTTCTTCACAGGTTCACTGTGTTGAGTTTATTTTGTGTTGTGGTCAGTGGGGAATTTTTTGTGGTTTTGGCCAGACAGTTGTTGTGACTTGACCACTGCTTGTTCCACAGCTCCTAGTCATATTTAATGTTGCTTTGCTTTTGTGACATTCAAGTGCTCTCTACTGCCTTACGTGCAAGCTTTTGACTTTTTCTGACTAGGGGTTGTTTTTTGTGGTGTTGTCTGAAAATCTTGTGGAGTTCCCTCATTGAGACCTCACATACTACTACAGAATATTGACAATAGTAATGAACTCAGCAGAAATAGCAATACTGCAAAAGGGAAAACAGCTGTTAGTTGTTTTTAAGGCATGAGGGGAGAGTACCAAAGTGACAACATCAAGTCAAGTGCAAAGATGTCATTCCCAAGATGATGTTTTCCACCTATTAGGTAGAAAATACAATATCTCAAAGATGAAAATAAGCTGTTTGAAGTATGTTTTTGGCCCCACCTCTGGCAGTTGAGATTTGCTCCAGGTCATGGTTATGCTGCTCTCTCTCAACTCCAGGCAGTTTGTCTTCCCTCTCCTCGACCGAGAGGCTGGATTTTACAGGAGGATCCTGCAAAGCATTAGCAATGAGCTATCAGCTGCGGGTAGATTTACTGCTCTCTCCCAAAGTCTGTGTAACTCTTAGCACACAGAACCATGGCAGGCTCAGAGCACTTGGTTCGCCGCACTTTCCCGAGAGCTTTCCCCCATTACTAAGTGTTCCCGATCAGGGCCAACAGTGATATATACAGGGCACGGGTGAGGGGGGACGACAGGTGATCAGGATAACTCGCGAAAGCCCTTTGGCGCTCTTCCCCACTGGAGCCTCGGAGGCGAAACTCATCCTCTTGGGGCACTTCCAGCACACCCGGGCCGGGCGCAGGAGCTCCGGGAGGCGGGTCGGACCGGGAGAAGGCGGTGGCGGCGACGCCCGCCCCTCTCACCTGGATCCACAGCCGGGACGGAGCGCCGGCTCCGCTACCTTCCACTCCTCGGAGGATGAACGGGCCAGGAAGGAAGGTAAGGGGAAGCCGGGCGGGTCGGGGGCTGGAGGGCCGATCCTCGGGGCTGACCCCTGCTCCAGGGCGTCCGAAGCCGGGACACGGCGGCGTCGGGTGTTGACACGCTGCGGGCGGCGAGGCGGGGCTGGAGGGGATGTGTCTTATGGCCGGTGCCGCCGCGGCGTCTGCCCGGCCCCGCTCAGCGCGGCTCGGCAGGAGCTGTGCTCAGCAGTGCCCGGAGCCCCAGAGCCTACGGGTCATTCTTCACATTGGTGCGGTGACCACTCGAGAGGGATTTGCTATGTAGATATTCAGATATTCCCGGAGGAGAATCAATCAAGGGAACAGAGTTGTGTTGTTAAAGTAATAAAGAGTGAAGAGTAAGCTGCTTATAAGGAAACGATCACTGAAGTGCTGCTATGGGGACTGTTAAGTGCTGGCAGAAGAGCTGCAGTTGCTTTTCTTAACTTTGAGCATTGTGAAGTACTTGATTCCATCCAACCCAAAGGCAAACCAAAGAGTTTGCTGGAGAGCATCAGCCTCAGCCTTTTAAATGTGATCACTATTGTCCTAGAAAATTTGCGTGTAACTAGAAGTATCCAACCATTGTGCTGCCAGAAGGTAAGCTCCTCGAGGGTAATAATGCTAGTACCTATTGCTGCTGCTGATGGCTGAAGACTGTTGTTGCTATGTGTTTCTATATGTTACTCTACTTCTTCAAAGCAATGTAGTAAAGGTATGCTGTGTCTCTCAATATAACACTGATACTAAGAACAGTACTAGTTTTACCCATTCTAAGGAAAATGACTGCAGGTGTCTATCCCCAGGAGGGAATCTTTATCCCTGAGGCAGCTCATCACTTGTCAACAGTGAGGAGCAAAAGCCCAGGACTGCATCTTCTCCTATCCTTAGGGAGGCAGAAACAGCTGTGGAGAGAGGAGAGCAGGAACCAACGCTCCTCCTTGCTCACAAACAAAGTGGTGGAGGAGGTAGAGAGGGAAGGAAGGTCTCCTGCCTCTCTGTGCAGTCTCAGCACTGTTTGTGCCTCACAACATTTTAAGTGGCAAGGGCTGCTAATGGAAAGGGAACCAGACTGAGTTCCCTCTTTAACTTTGCTCCCTTGAAACAGGCTTCTCCATGTCTCAGTTTCCCCACTTGCAAAATAGTGTAAAGTATTTTATAAACTTTTGGGGAAAGCTGAGATAACAGGCATTGTCGAAGCCAGTCAAAATCTGACTGTTAAAGGAAGGCCAAAGGTAAGGTCTATGGTGAGATTAGCAAGCAATCCCAGCAAACTCATTCTATCTGAACAATTCCTATCTGGTGATACCTTATTGTAGGATGTTGCTAATGGGAGGCTGCTATTTGTAGCACTGACAGACACAATGTAACAAACCCATGGTAAATTAAAACAGTTTTGCTGCAACAAGTAATTTTTCAAAGTTATGAAATTAAAGGAGTTTGGGGTAGGAATTAAAAAAATAGGATGGTTTTCATTGAGTTAGAGAAAGGTCATTTCTTTCAGTGATGTTGCTCTTTATTTCATTGTTGAGAGAGTCATTGGATTTGTAAAATGAAAAAGATATTTTACTCTTTCTCAGGCTAAAGAAATGACTTTCACCACCTGTATTTATTATCTTTTTGTTTTCCAAGTGCCATCATTTATTGTGTTTTTAATGAGGAAAAGCATGAGAGTAATATTGGATAATATAGATTATCAAGTACTGTAAAGGTGAGGATTTTTTAACAAAACAGAGGTATACAGAGAAGAATTCTAGCTGTCACGGCTATTATTTTTCTCATATCTAGTTTGAGTTAAAATACAGCATATAGTCTGGATAATTTAAATAATTTTTACATATTTACTTTGCTCTAATCTGGGTATGCAGCATGTTAGTTTTTACTGTAGTTAAGAAATTTCTGGACCAGTATGAAAGGACTGAGCCTCCTAACTGTTGAGTCTCCTATGAACCTAGTGATTTTTTTTTTCTTTTGATACAGGATTATTATACATTCTTAAACTGGTTTTACAGTAAATGAACCATGAATAGAGGTAACTGTCTTCAGTAGCTGGTTGTCAAGTACCAGATTTTCATGTCCCTGTAAAATGCAACCTCTGAAGTAGTGTATTCTTACTGCAATGAACTGGGATTTAGAGATGTTACTTCCAATAATGCCAACATAAACTTGGCAATCTACTGGTAGCATAAAGTCTTAATATTGAGGTCAGACGGAAACCTAGGCCTGGCTTTGGAAGGGATATAAAGTTTGAAGGAGCATATTTTTCTCATTTTGGAGGGATTTGCAGGTGTAAACACCATAGAGAATATATATCCACAGTTTTCTGCTGGAAAAAAAAAAACAGACAATGTGCTTCAGGGTTCCACAATCACTCATATGCTTATATTCATCATGCTAAAATTAATCATATGTAAGAAGTTGGTTTCCTATGAGTATAAAATTTGTTAGGATTTATAAAGTTGCAGTTAAAGGCAGTGAACACGCTTTAGTAGTGGAAAAACTGATACAAGTGAATATTTTCCAGTGTCTGGATGACTTCATTCTAGGGCCATGCTAAATATGCATCTCAGATTCTGCTTACTGTCCCTCCTGTAAGTCACTAGTTGAATTAACACATGCTGCTCACAGTAAAGCCTTCTGCTTTAGTGGGCATCTGTCAGGGCATCCTGCAGCAAGATGACTGCAGGAGCATGACTTAAGTGTGCTATGCTACAAGAGGTGGTGCAAGTGTGTGTGTTTTAAATATTTCCTCTTTCTCTTTGTTCAGTTAATCCATGGTTGTCTTCTCACAGGCAAGATGCAGGAAGAGTACTGATAGGAAAAACAGTCTTTAACTCTCCATTTCTTCAGTTTATTCCTACTTCAGCAAGAGACAATCATCCTTCTCTGCACCCACTCACTCAGCTCCACTTCAGTTTTTGCTCACAGTAATCATCACTTGTTTGTTCTGTCCCTCGAAGTTCCTTCTGAGCCCCGTATTTCTGAGCAGAGACTGGGAGAGTTGGGATTGCTCAGCCTGAAGAAGAGAAGATTCAGGGCATATCTCAACGATGTTTAACTGAAGGGAGGGTGCAAAGAGGACAGGGTCTTTTTCAGTGGTGCCAAGTGACAGGTCCAGAGGCAATGGACATGGAACAAACTGGATCATGAGAGATTTTGTCTGAACATTGTCAGGGAACTGTGAAGGTGACTGAGCAGTGGAATAGTTAGTCCAGGCGGGTGGTCTTCATTCTTGGAGATATTAAAAAAAATCCAAATATGCCCATCCTGAGCAAAACAATTGAGGTGGCCCTTGTACAATGAGAGTTGGGCTGGATTACCCTTCCAAACTTAGCCATCCAGTGATTCTTATGTCAGGCAAAGCACTGTTACTCTCTCCATTCTTCTGTTGCTTTTCAGCAGTCCCCACAGTTGCCCATCCTGCAGCCTTCACTCTTCTCAAGCACTCTGGCATTTTGCACAGGCAAGCTCATCTTCTTTAGTGATGCCCATTACCCTAAAATGAACAGGGAGAGCAACTTGAGGGCTGCATTTAGCAAAGCTTCTCCAGAGTTGTGACTTCTTATTCCTACAACTTATTTTCTGACTCAAATGTTATTTCTAAGCAAGGAAAATGCGTGTGAGAATGGGCAGATACCTGCAATGCTGTCTGAAATCAATTGTAAAGTTATCACAGAATTCAGTAGGAATAGGTCAGAAACTGGAATACTGGGATGTTAAGGAAACCTGGATATTGAGTGACTGAAATATCTGATAACTGATATCAGTTCAGAAAAATGGACTGTGAATAGCTAGCAACACAGTTTAGAGTGTGACAACATTTTCACCAAGCTCTGTCTGCAAAGTCAAAATATGGTTTATATTCACATCCTTTACTAAAATTCTAAATGCTGTTATTTCCTGGGGTTGTTAAATTCCCATGAACAAAGTCTCAAACTAGATAGTCAACAACTCTTAGATATCTTTTGGGGAACACTGTTTACACTAGTGTATGGGGTCTGAGTGGCATTTCTGAGCTCCTGACTCTATTGCAAATCTCAGGTGTGGTCTACAGCAGGTAACTCAAATGTGCAACTTTGATTTCTCAACCAATAATAGGAAATAAGAGACACTTGAAAATATTGCAAGGAATACATATAACTGGCTGTTCTTTTGTTATTAAATGAGGTTTTAGGACACATTCTTCTGCATCTAGGTGTATTATGTTCTGGGAGACTGTGAGGTCTCATCCAGAACTGCAGACTGCGCAGCAAGAAAGGCTGCATGGTTGGGTGATGAAGCATAGTCTGCTTCATTTTACTTAAATTGAGCCTGTCTCCAAAGTGGTCCTTAAAGACAGCCACCAGCAGAGTAGTGTGACAGCAGGCAAACATGCAAACATGTGCAGGATGTGAGCCGCAACCTGATTTGTGAACATTGAGAACTGGTGGGGAAAACAATTACCTAGAGAAATTTGATTACCAAGGCAACAGGGGCTCTCTGTGGTAACTGGAAAAGGGAAAATACTGTGTCAAACATGTTGGTGATCTCATCTAGTCTCTTAAGTGCTGAGTGCCAGTCTATATTACTATAATTGCAAGGATCCATTAAATGGACCAGCAAAAACAGAGTCTAAATGCTTAAAGTCTCTCTAAACTGAGGCATTTTAGCTGTGAAACTTCTGAATAAACTGGTATCTAATTGGTGAAAGCACTTCAGGAGCATTAGGAGCACAAATAGCATATTCAAACCACTTTGTCATTCAACATTACAAACCTTGCACCAACCATGCTTCACATTTCTAGTATTTTTACATCACTCACTAAAAACTAGGTGGAGAAACAGCAATCACACATCAGTTAACACTCCAAGAGGAAGAAAAGGTGTATACACAAGTGTTCATTGGTAACTGAGTGTCAGATAAATGCTTTCTTAGGCAGGCAGCATACTGCTTGGATGACATTACCAATTCCTGAAGGACTTATTATATGCCATTGAAAACAGAGAGATTTAATCTAAAATCTTGCAAAGACTTAAAAGCCACATGTTTAGCTTTACACTTCCTACATAGTTTCACTGAGGTCAATGAAACTATTCACTATGGAAAGCTAAGGTGCGTAAATCTCTGCAGCATTAAATGTTTCACTTGATTATTTCCGCAGGGACTGAAAACAGGGATTGGCAGCTATCAGACATCTAGGGTAAAATGGCAACTTGTGTCATTGAATATTGGCATAATTGAAAAGCAGTATTAAGAATTGTGGAACAATTCTGGCCTTTTTTCCTAACTTGCAGTGGGTGCTGTGTGGCTCCAAACTGCTCCCTACAGTACCCCCAACCAACTGACATTTACTCACCCCTGACTAAGGCACATTTTGACTGTCAAAATAAGTTTTGTTTGTTTGTTAAGTATGTGACACAGCTGGTGGTCCGAGGTATTTGTGTGTGTGTGAAATACTGTACATATCCAAGGCTTGAAAGTAGACCCTCTGCCCGGGTCGCGAGAGGGCTGCATCGCCGATGATGATGCTTCTCCTCCTCCTTCTCCTCCCTCTCCTCCTCCCCCCCGGCTGGGTGCAGAGCCGGTGGCCGCAGGCGCTTCGTAAGACGCTGCCGAGAAGCGGAAGGGGCTTAGCGGGTCTGGGGTCCCCGGAGGCGGCGCGGAGAGCTGGGCGGGGGTGCCGGGGAGGCGCCGGAGGGGCGGGAGCGGCCGGGGCAGCGCCGGCGCGGGGTGCGCGGCGCAGGGGCGGCGGCCCCGCAGCCCGGGCGGGCGGGCGGCAGGTGCGAGCGGAGCAGAGCGGAGCGGGCCGGAGGTGCAGCGGGGCGGGGTGGGTGGGGAAGGGAAGGGATGGGCTGCGCCCCCAGCATCCACGTCTCGCATAGCGGTGTGATTTATTGCCGGGACTCGGAGGAGTCCAACTCCCCCCACCAGACCACCACCATCTCGCAGGGCACCACCACCCTGCACGGCCTCTTCGTCAAGACAGACGCGGCCGACTCCATCCCCTCCGTCCTCGCTTACCAGAGCCGGCAGCCGCCACCCTCCACCGCTCCCCGCCGCAAGGAGCGCAGGGAGTCCGGCGGTGCCTCCGCCCGGTCCAGGACGCCCCACTGCTGCAGCGTCGAGGCGGAGACCCAGACCAGCAGCTCCAGCGTCAAGGTAAGCGGTGGCCGCTCTGAAGTGGTCTCCGGCGGGGCCGGCTTGGGTCCCGCCGGCCGCGGCAGAGGGAGGACAGTGCGCGGAGCCGGCGCCTCCCCCTCTGGATGATGCTCGGCGGGCGCGATGCAGCTGCCGGGAGCGGTGCCCTGGTGCCCACTGACTCACCGCAGCTGCAGCGGCCGGGCCGGGCTGGCACTACTGCGGGGGGGCCGCCACGCCTGGAGCTCGCCCAGGGGGAAATAGCGGCGGCCGGGTCCCTCGGGCTCCCTCTGCCTCTCCCTGCCCCGCTGATCCTTGCCTTAGTGCCGCTCCGGGGCGCCCTGTGCTGGGATCGGTCCTGGACAACCCGTGAGCGGGGAAAGGGTTCGTTTCGAGCTCTGTGACTGATAGCAGAGAATGGGCGCGTCTGGGAGAGGCGGAATAAAATCTGTCGCGTAATTCCCAAGTGCAACAAGCCCGTACTTGCAGCCAGGTTTATTTCATTTCTTTTTCTGCCCCCCGTGTCTGGTTAGAATGAACTGTTGCTGCGAGGCGTGGATATTCGGCTGAGAACAGAACCACTGTGATCCGCACAGTGCACCTTGCTGGTGTAAGGCTGTGGGGATGCTCCCGGAGGGGCGACAGGGTCTGTTTCTATAGGATATCTGGAAGGCTTGGGTCTCCCTTTCAGTGCCCAAGGCAGGCATTGCTGCGACCTGATTGTCAACGTCTTCACTTAAGTTTAACACTTAAAAAGAGATGATGGTGCTGGATTTTCTTTTTCTTTTGGTTTCCCCGCCCCGTCCCCCCCCCCCCCCCCCCCCGATCAGGGTAGGTTTTTCATTGACTTCTCTGAAAGCTTTCTAGAAATTAAGTTTTGCTTAGTTGCCCTCTTCCAAAGCTTATTATTGAAAAAAAATGGTGTCACAATCCTAGGTGCACCTTAGATTTCTTTTCTGTTATAAAGCTGGATATCATGTCACAAAGTAATTCCATGGGCTTAAACAGATTGAAGTATTTTGTTAGAAGATAATGAAGAAATTAAAAAGTTTTATTTCTTTGTAATTTAAAAAGTCCAGAAATCATGTTTAGGAAAACAGAAGTGAGATAGGTCACAGAAAAGCAAAACAAAACAGAACACCCCCACAATCCATTGTCAGTTTATTTATTCAAGTGTTGAGAAACTTGCAGAATTGTCTGTGGTCACATTGACCATCTCACTAAATTAGAAGAACCTGTATCATCAGTGATAGGGTCAAAGTTCAAGAACAACTGGAATAAACCAATTGTGTTTCTTGGATTCAGGGTTTTGATTTTGGGGGTTTTTTTACATTTCAAAGTGGAATACTTAACACAAAATAAAATTTCTTTTTTAATGTAGAGAAGAACAAAACAGAAATACTTTCACAATTAAGTTGAGATTTGAAAAAAATGTTGAAGTGGTAATCCAGTTCTTAATAATTGTTTATGATTTGCTGTTACATCATGTGCTCTTATAAACAAATATATTTGTCAACTTTCTGGCTATTAAAACTGAAAATATTTCAGATGTTTTTGAACTTTGTCATTGGAACTGTAATCTTGTTGGTTCAACAAGGCCAAGTATTGTCTGGGTCTTGCCCTTGGGTCACAACAACGCAGGCAGCACTACAGACTGGGGCAGAGTGTCTGGAAAGCTGCCAAGAGAAAAAGGACTGGGGGTGGGGAGAGGGGGGGAGCGCGAGAGTGCTGGTTGACAGCATGTGAACACAAGCCAGCAGTGTGTCCAGGTGGCCAAGAAGGCAGTGACATCCTGGCCTCTGGCAGCAATAGTGTGGTCAGCAGGTTCAGGGAAGGAATCATCCTTCTGTACTTGGCACTGGTGAGGATGTACCTCAACTTAGGGACCAGTTCAGGGCCCCACACTACAGGAGAGACACCGAGGTGCTGGAGCAAGTCTAGAGAAGGGCAACGGGGCTGTCAAGGGTCTGAAGCATAAATCCTGTGAGAAATAGCTGAGGAAGCTGGGGGTGTTTCTCCTGGAGAAAAGGATGCTCAGGGTAGATCTTATGTGTCTCTACCGCTACCTGAAAGGAAGATGTAGCCAGGTGGAGGTTGGCCTTTTCAGGTGACAGGATGAGAGGAAATGGCCTCAAGTTTCACCAAGTGTGGTCCAGGTTGAACATCAGGAAGGATTTCTTCATAGAAAATGTTGTCAAGCATTGTAATGGGCTGCCCAGGGAGGTGGTGGAGTCACTATCCCTGGAGGTGTTCAAGAAACGACTGGCTGTGGCACTTACTGCCATGGCCTAGCTGACAAGGTAGTGATTGGTCAAAGGTTGGACTCAATGATTTTGGACATCTTTTTGGACCTAAATAATTCTGTGATTCTGTAATTATTTTCTATAGTTTCAGTTCTTTTTACTAATTAAGCGTTTATTAGGTTTTTGGGTTTTAGTTGTTTGGATTTTTTTAAGTTATTGAAAAACTGTTTCAATTATATAGTAGAAATATTTTCATTCTTATAAGAATTAAGATATGTAAATTTTTTATACAATTTTTCAAGTTGAATTAGAGCCTCCATTCTTACTGCCAATCTTGGCACAATTTCATACAGGTTAATATCACACTTAAGTTTTTGTCTGAGTAAAGTGAGGTTGGACTGTTACAGAACTATAATAAAGGCAAAATTGTACATGATACACAATGGGCTATGAGAAATGGGAAAGCGTGGAAATACATTTCTCCAGTAGTATGTGATAACAATATTTATTTCCATAGAAGTTCAAAATGAAAAAAAAATATTTCTTGTGGTACAGAAGGAGCGTCTAGCAATACTACATGATTTTAGCTTCTGTATTGCTTAGTTACATGTATTAGCCATATTTGATGTTACATACCATGTGGTGTCACGCTCAGTTTGTAAAGTGGGGGGAAGAAGAAGGAAGAAAAGGATGTTTGGAATGATGGCATTTGTCTTCCCAAATCACCATTATGCGTGATGGGGTCCTTCTCTCCTGAAGATGCCTGTACATCTGCCTGCCCATGGGAAGCAGTGAATGAATTCCTTGTTTTGCTTTGCTCACATGTCTTTTGCTTTGTCTGGTAAAGTGTCTGTATCTCAATTCATGAGTTTTTTCACTTTTACACTTTTAATCTCCAGATTCTCTCCCCATCCTGCTGGTGGTACAGTGAATGACAGCTGCCTGAGTCTCAGTTGCTCTCTGGGGTTAAAGCACCACAAAATCTCATCTAACTGTTCAGGGGACAAAACAGTGGTCAAATGGCTGTGACCACTATTAGATATTAATATAATTTCCCAGTTGTGCAACTGTTTAACCCATTTAAACTATGCTGCCTGGTGTTTTGTGTTCTAAACTGATCTTTAATTGTTTACACAATCAAGTATTGCATTATTTACATTTGATGCTGTCTTCATATAATGTTTTAAAACTAATCCACACCGTAATATGAAATAGACATTGAATAAAGCAACCTGCAATGATTTCAACCCTATTCAATTTAACAAAAAGAACTCCAAACCAAAATCAAACAAAAAAACACAAACAAAGAAACAAAAACAAACAAAAAACAACAACAAAAAGAAAAACAAACAAACAAAAAACCCAACAAAACCTAACAAAACAAACAAACAAAAACACTAGAAAATTATCCCGTGTCACTTAGAATATTAACAATAGAATATAGAATATAAACAAATAGTATTAATATGTCAAACCTTACATCAGCTTTATAAAAAGATACAAGGTATTTAAGCTTACATCACTGAAGCATAGCTTTGAACATGGAAAGATGCCAACTGTATGAAGGCTGATTGATCCATTGCTCTGAAGTGCAACAGAATCAGCAGTTTAGGAAGGAGTGAACAGTTTCTTGGGCACTTCCTTGGAGATTAAAAAAGGTAAAAAAAAGTTTACCTTATCTTTGTTTACAAGTACATCTTTTAATTACAATGAATTCTTAAGCAGACGTGTGAATATATTGTCCTTTTTTTTAACATCCTGAGACTTCAGCATTAGCCAAACTTTAAAGACTACAACAACAGACAAGTTTCAAAGCTCTTGTTGCTAACGTGTAAGCTAGATGGAAAAATACCCAAAACTATCTGCAGTCTTCTATTGATTCCTTTATCGTATTTTTCTTCTTGAAATTACAAGAACAGCAGGTGTAATGGTTTGGATTTTCTTATGCTGTGTTCTTTGTGGAAGATAAAGGTCTGTTTATGAACCTCCCTTGATCAGTCACAATAGGAGCAGGTTTTGACAGTTTTCAAACTTTTCTATAGCAAAATGTTTATTAGAAGCAAAGCGTGGAAATAAATAAAAATACATGGGGCAGTATCTCTTACCAGAATTGGTCTGTGTTATGTTCCAAGGTGGAAGTGTTCGAGTGAGTGTATCCTTCTCAAAATATTAAGAACCTATCTTTTACTTTTTTTTTTCCCCTAAATCTGGGGGAATATGTAAAAGAATGCAGCTGCCAAATACAGACTGGAAAACATTGAGATATCCAGGTACTGAGAGAGTCGCATCAGGTCCATGGATCCTTGAGAAATGTAGCCATAAGCATTGCCTTGATTTTGAGTCCAGTTCTTCTCTTTAAAGCAGGATCATGTGTAAGAAAAATCATTGTACTTCTTGTTTTGTTTGAAGTGTACTACTGTTTAACTCTCTCCTAGTAAGTTCTGTAGCATGTAAAACATACCAGGCAAGACATAGTTCAAGCAGAAAAGATTGTGGAAGCCAAAAAGTGTTGAAATATATTACGATGCAGAGCCTTGTTAATTTAGGCTGTATGTTCTCTAAGAGGTGCTGGCCTGAATAACGTACCATAAAAGATATTGCTAGTATAGAATTGCTAGTATAGAAGTACTGTGAAGTACTATAGAAGTACTAGGACTAAGCCCAGACATCTTAAATGAATGCACTAAAAGGACTTCTGTAAAGATTTACTGTTCTTTATCTGACTTTTCCATTTCTCCTTCAAATGATTCAGGTAAACTTCAGCAAGACCTGTAGTTATGCTTTTAAGCAATGCTAGACAGAAGTGTTACAGAACAGATAATGCCATTTCTTTAGAAAATATTAAAGCACTTGGCAAAGAGAAGCCTGGTGGAGTAAACTGTGACTGCACATTGAGTCACGCAGCTGTGGACTCTGGACATTCTGGACCTCCAAAACTGTTCTTGATGATATGCATTTATATCATTAAATATAAAATGCGTGCGCGCACGCACGTATAGGAAAAGTTTTGTAAGCTTGTAAGAGAACCATGAACCTCAACCATTTCACCACTGGAAGTCCAGAGGCTCCCAGGGCCCCTGTAAGTTCGCTGGTAAAATGTTATTTTGGAACATTTGCTTTCGGTGCCCAAAATACCAACCAGTTTTGAGTAAACTGACCATTGTTAACATGTTTTCCAGTTTTTATGTTTCCTGTGGGCAAAATGAGACTGAGGTTTTACCTTCTGATGAGCTTGATGTGAATCTTTTGACAGTTTCTAACACTCCATGATTGTGCTGGATGCAGACGAAAGGGATTTAAAATAAAACTGACTGCATAGCTGAAAGACATAATGCAAGCTGAGGAGTTCTGCCAGATATCTTGGGGAATAGTGGGTGCTCTTAGCATGCAGGAGACAGGTTTGAATTCCTGCAGCTGAGAATGTTTAATGATCACTAGGGTGTGATACAGGAAGTGGGCACGTAGTTTCCCATTTTTGTCCTTCAGGTGAGGAATAATCTAGTCTTCTATCATACTTTAAGTAGTGGTTTAAACAACAGAGTATTTAAGCAGGTCGAACTAAATGTGTGTACGTGATCTGCAGGTAGACTAAGAGAGGCAAGACTACCAAACACCCCTTGGAAACATTTCCTTCCAGCTGATTTGAGTGCCCCTTCTGTGCCTTGGGCATCTATCACAATGAGATGATGAGCTCACCCTTTTTGCTGTAATGAGCATATAAACATCTGATTCTCAAAAATGTTTCCTGTTCCTGATGGGAATCCTTCAACTTCTCTGGGAGTTTGTTATTTTAGACAGGTTTCTGTACTTCTTCTACATCCATGTATTCCTAGGTCAGATAGTTGTACCAGGATCATACAACATAGGCATTCCTGAAGTAAGGAGTAATGCAAGTCCATATTTTCAATAATTTGGCAATGCTCTGTGAAGTAGTCCTTAATTTGCTGCCAGATCTCAATGTACTTTACTATCCATGTAGATTATTCTCTGCCTGTATTTCTTCTGTGTGTGTTTGTCACTCCTCTTACATTTTTGAAAGATTCAGCTATATCTCAACTCTAACTCAACTGCATCTATGGCGTTTTTCAGTGGAGTCCAAAGTGTGTGTAAAATTTGTAGAATTGTCTTTAGTGTACATGTAATTTTCTGAAATTGCCTTCGGCAAAGACTGTAGCTGTGTGTCTCCTAGAAAAAAACGTGAAGTGTTTTATGGTGTAGCAGAGTTTAATTGTCTTTAGTGAGTCTTGTCATGGTAACCAAAGCCAGGATTATGGCTTCAGAAAATCAACAATCACATTTACTGTTGTAAAGATAAAAGTACAGAGCATTGGAAAGGCAGCCTGTGTGTTTGAAGTGGTTGAGGACATGAGCGTATAGTAACAACTGCCATCTGATGATCCCTTTTGTAGTACTGTCTCCCTCTGGCACAGATCAGTAGGTGTATTTTGTGCCCACTAAGTCACTAGTCTGGCAGGACAGCAACACACCACCTGACTGTACCCTTGCTTTTCTGAGGGTATCTTCCTTGGGGCAATCTCACAGGCTGTAAAGCACAATGAGCTAGTTCTACAGGAGATTCCACAACTCCCCCAAAACACTGATGCTTTTGGCTTATGA
This sequence comes from Lophotriccus pileatus, assembly GCA_035583135.1. Lineage (NCBI taxonomy): Eukaryota > Metazoa > Chordata > Aves > Passeriformes > Tyrannidae > Lophotriccus > Lophotriccus pileatus. Next base: position 48,176,332 of record JAWWES010000094.1, read on the forward strand.
AGCTTGAGTCACCTTTCCATCTGTGTGAGGAAGACATGCTGTCCAAAGATATGTTATTAATTCTGAGTAAGATGACATGCTGTACAGTTTTTTGGAGACAGTGTCTAGTGCAGGTAACTTTCTTCACTTGAGAGGACCATTAGTCCATTTGCTCATGAACTTTATTTTTCCCTTTCAGGTCAGCCATTTATGTCAACCACAACCTCAGCCTTCAGCATCCAATTATTTATAAATTACTTTCTCACCTGTGTTGTCAGCTGTAAAAGAACAAAATGTATTAGAGGCATGCTGTTCCCTTGGGTTACCTCTGACTCTGTGAATAGAGAGGTACTCTGGGGAATAGTCAAAAAAAATCACAGCATATCTCTACACACTGATTTGGCTTTCCAGTGCCAAATATTTCATATCTTGAGTATAGAATGGGTAGAGCGCAGATTTATGCTGAGAAACCCCTCAGCTAAATGGTGCTACTTTGGAATCACTCGCTATATTAAACTCTTACTAATGTGAGTTACTCACTTCAAAAATGCAGAACTAATTTTGATGTTGATTTGTGATTAGTTGACCTCTTGCTCTGGATTCATACTGCATCTGAAGAGGCAGCTTGCTTTCTAACAGAGTGAGAAAACTGGACCAATATTAGTTGGTTTCATAGCATGGAAGAATGGAGCAGGAATTGGAAAGATCTGGGCCATCCTGACTCCCACACACAGAATTCACAGAGAACACAGCCAAGCGTGAGCTTGTATAGGTATTATAAAACCACATTTAAACAAGAATTCCAAAGAAACAATACTTAGCTGAGACATGCTGCATTAGGAAGGTCAGCAATGTCCACTGCTGAAATGGGCGGAATGAAGCACTGAACCAATGTAACTATCAGAAATCAAGGTATTCAACATCTATTTGTAAGCCTGGGAGAAAGGACTCACAGCCAGTTTGCATATAGAGCTGTAACCTGTGAGATTTAATTACAATTTATTGTTTATATATTTATATTTATATATTTATTTGGAGGAGTGAGGTCTGATTTCTATCTCATTATATACATGTTTTAATCAAATAGTGATATACTTACCTGTGGCATGCCTTTCAGTGCTGTCAAAAAATCAATTTAATTGAGTGTGGAATGGGGCATGAGGTCTCTGATGTTAGCTTTGGAACTGCTTCCAGCAGTCAATATTCTCTTTGCTCTTAGGTCAGCCATTTTGCCATAGGGACATTGAAAGTGGTTTTGCTCTTCCCCTGTCACAGATTCGGAAGGCTGTCTGAGGGTACTGTGAACTTGAATGTTGTCAATGGTCATTGTTCTCCTGCAGTTATGTTTAATAATCATTGTGTCCATTATGAAATGTGATTTGTCCTAGACAGAAAGCCAAGAAACCTCATTTAGAAAAGAAGAGGTAAAATTAGGCTTTAACTTCTCGTGTGTGTTGTTTTCCAAAGTTAGTCAAATTTCTTTTGAGACCCCAGGGCAGGTGGTAATGTCATGGCTAGTTTTTTTTCTGAGGATGAGACACCCAAGCACAAGTCTCTGTTTTGAAAGAGTCTCAAGAGGTTCTCCCATGTGAGTACCCTGCTTCCTGGACTGTCGACCATTGTAGGTTTTTCTTCCTCCTGCCTCAGAGACGGCTTCCCTGAAATCCATGCATTCCAAAGAAACCTACCTGATGAATCCTCCTTGTTGCAAAGACAGATGTTTCTTAAACGACTCTTTAATTATATTGTGAAATAACAAGAGGTTTCAGGAAAATGTGGTTATATTCCATTTCAGAATAAAACCATTCCCATGTGTTAAATGGTTAGGTCTGTGTTAGTGTTTCAAGCAGTGTGGTGACTCATGGAAGAAGTGGAGTAAGTGCCATGTTGAATACCTTGCTGTGGCCTCATTTCAGGCTGCTTCATTCTGCCTTAGATTGCAAAGTGAGGGAGGCAAGGATAGCAAGACATCTCAAACTCTCAAAGAGTTTAAAACTCTTACCTTCTCATGGACATGTTATGGTGGGCTGCAGCTGCTGGACAGCACTCCACCCCCACGGAGCTCTGGATGGCAGCTGCAATGCGCTGGTGGAGACCTGAGGTATCTTTTGCTACCTTTGTAGAGTTTTGTACAGACATGAAAAAGGTCAGCTGGAGTACTATAACAGTGTGGTGGATGGTTAGAGAAGAGATGGATGAAGTGAACATCTGAGATGGGCTAAGCAGTGAGACATCACTGTTCAGGTGGGAAAAAAAAAACCATAGATCCAGCTTTGGAGAAATGGTTGTGAGCTGGAGGGGGCCAGCACAGAGAGCTGTGACAAAGGGAGTGGAAATGAAGGGGCCTGTGGGTAAAGAGGTATTTGAGGGGGAAAAAAAAATCTGTTTTGGTGGTACAGGATGCCTGTGACACTTGTAAGTCTTGAGGAGATGTAACGTCTGAATCTGATGATTTCTGTCCAGATCTTATAACAGCTGCACAACAAAAATTTATCTTATTGCTCAGTGCTAAACATCAGATTGACTGATGCAACAGGAAGTGCCTAGATGGTGTTCTGTGTACAAAGATGTAGTAATGTATCCACTGCTACCTAAAGTCATGTAATAGTCTGTGATTGTCTGTTTTAGTAACGATCCCATCACAATGGCAGAGAACTCCTTCTAAGTCTTGCAATTAAACATTTGAAAGCAAGAAAGAAGTAGCTAGTATTTCTCTAGACAAATTGAAGACTCCTAAGCAACTGCCAGTTCAAGCTCTATATTCTCTAAGGGGTGTGGGGGGGAAACCCTCTTACCTTCATGTGTTTTTTTTCTGCTTGTCAGAAGTACTACTCCAGACAAACTGTGCTTATTTGTTGTAATATCCTGATAGTTGCAAGAAGAATGTTGGTAGCTAACTCAGTGCTTTTACTATAATACAGGAAAGAGAGCTTGTTGGGAGGATCTTGTTGCCCTAAAGACAGTTTTTACCAAGGGTGGGGGGAAGGTACTCTACCGAAGTCTAAAATAACAACACCAAAACAACACCAAAAAAAATCGCCAAGCAGAACGTAAGAATGAAAATTGTTCTAATATGGAGACCCTTCTTGTATAACTGATTCTGGTATTCTATGATCTTCTGTGATAACTTTGTGTAATGACAGGATGCACTCCTTTATTGCAACCACAATTAGAATATTGCCAGCAGAGGATTCACAGGGTGTGTTACCTCTGTGGGTCTGGTGCATAGGAATGAACTTAATCTTAGTGGTAGATTTTTCTTTCAAAAGTGATTTTGGATAAATATTACCACTTTATTTGGTGCAACAGTTTCTTTGATACATTCTGGCATTTTTCTTATTTTGGTGTGACAGAGCTTTTACTCCTCTGGTCCTTCAGGTGGGCTTGGACTGAACAACACAACTTAAGTTTTTTTCTCACACTGTTAGTGAGTTAAAAAAAGATGTTTATAGATATTACTTAAGACTCACATTCAAGACAAAAGAAGTTTTAAAAATAATTATTTAAAATGCTGTCATTTTAAGTTAGATTCTGTGCATCCTGGTGTTAGGGATATCGGACTTCTTTCAGGTTTATGAAAGTGAAATATCATAAAATTATCAATAGCAGAAGAACTAGTGGTGTTGATCAGGCCTCCTCAACCAGAAAGGGTGTCTGTTTGCAGATACACATTAACGAGAACAGCCAATGCACATACAGATCCTTTTTGGCCCTTTAGCATTTTAGTGGTGTAGGGACTATCCATACAGTTCGAAGAGTGCAGTATTGAACTATCTTCAAAGAAGGTATTCTTTTTCATGGGTTTCACCAGATTTATACAAGAGGCTATTTTTAGATCAAGGATTTTTTTGCCCCCATAGAGCTATGAGACAGCTGTGGCCTTGCCTTAGATTTGAAAAATCTGCCTTGCTGAAAGTAACTCCTTTAAATTCATCCTTTCATGTTTCCTTTACTGTTATTTTTTGTTTAGTTGCAAATATCTGCAAATCTGCAGATAGCTTAAAACTGAAAAGGGTTCTGTGTTTCTGTATCTCACATGCAAAATCTTATCCGAGAAAACTGTTTTCCTGCATGGTTGATGCAGGTGGTTGCCTGTCAAAGGATGGCCCTTAATCACCATGCTCACGGCTTAATCTCTGATGTCAATACATAATGCAGTTCACCTATCCACATGCATGTTTACAAAGTGGTGTATGATGCATGTATGTTTTTTGTTCTATAGTCTGTTAAATGGCAAATGTGTAAAGAATGTCTTCTTTGTTTTATTTGGGAACACGTCGTATAGCTGCACAGGATCCACTGGAACAAAACGAAAGAAAATGGATGCAGCTTGCTCTCAGTTGCAAGGTGTTTCTGTTTGAATTGCTGATGTTGTAAAATGGATACCAGATATATATGATCATCTTTGAGTTTAGGCTGGAGAGCTACTCCAACAAGAGTGCTTATCTGCAGATTGGGTGAGCCATCTGCTGGTGTCTCTCCTCCAGTTTTGTTTGGTTTTATTCTCCCCCTGATCCTTCCCCACCCACCTACCCATTTGACCGGTTGCAGAGAGGTTGCCATTGCTGAGAATGGGATCAAAGCAGGATACAGTTAAATGTGTAGACTTCTTTGTTCTTTTTGGTCACAGTTCACATCCTGTGACTACCAGCTGCCATGTGTCTTCAATCATTCTTTCTCACTCTGAAGGAGAGCTGTTCTCTATCTATTCTAAGTATTATCTAAACTGATTAGTATTTGACAGTGTAGGTATATCTTCTTTTCTGCTACCAGCATGCATGCCATGAACAGGAAAAACCAGGGCACAAATGTGTGACACAGAGCAGTACCTTCATGCTTCCTATCACAGAATTAAGCATAGAACAGGGAAGAGCCTTCTGTGCATCTTCTCTGACCTCCTTCCAAACTTTTGCTGCTTGTCTGCTCAAAAGGTCTTGGCAACTGACTCGTATGCCAATGGGAAGTTAGTGAGAATTGGATTTCCTGTTTATTTGAAAATTTCAATTCAAAAAGTTAAATATTTCAAGGACAAAATTCTGGGGAAATGTTTCAAGTAAATCAGAACTTACTGTAATCAGTCTGAGATTCTGTTTATATTTTGATAAAAATGTTCACCTGTTACTACTTCTTCTAAAAGCTTTGTTTTTAATAAATTAGTATTTTCTGGTTGCTGGGAGGATCCAGCTGAAAAATTTCTCACTGTCTGGCACTGATAACTTCACTTGATGCTGCAGTGCAGAGGTCCAAGGACATGTTACCATAGAGATACCCACAGTAGTTCTAAAACTACTTTAGGTTACTAAAGTTTGAGTGCTAATGATTACTGCAACATCAGCTGTAGAACACAGACTGAGGCTGGATATACGCTTCGTCAGCTGACTGTACTGACTACACCTAACTGGAGCCCAACAGTGTTCCCTTTGGAGGCTGGAAGAGTAGGACTGAGATCTTACAGCTCTTGCTGAGACATAGCCAGTCTTGTATTAAGAGACATGAGCAGGTGCATAAGCACCACAGTTGTGCCACTATTCTAAGGGAGGAGTGACTTTGAACAACTGGGTCAGCTCTGCAAAGGTACAGTGGCTCCACAGATGGGATTTCAGTGCTTGCTGCTGCTCTTCCTCCTTACTTAGTAACTGACATGGGCTTTTTTACTTTTTGGAATGATGTTCCATCTTGGGCAGACATTGCACTGTCAGATCAATATTCAGGATGAAAAATAAAATGGGTGATTATTTACTCTCCTCATCATTAGCCATGACATCATCTGTATTGTTACAGATCTGATTTCACTGTGTGTGTTTAATGATTGCAGGTGTGTTCAGTGAGCACATACAGAAATGAAAATCGATTGTCTTTTGAAGGAAAAGGTGAAGTGGAACACTAAGGTGAAGAGTTTAGCAATCAAACTTTAAATGTGATTCCGATTTGGTATGCTTCTGACCCCAAATCAGTGAAAAGAAGCTAAGCAAGGCAAGTGAGTGGGTTGTTACCAGTTATGTTGTCATTATGTTTCTTTTCATAGAGTACCTAGTCATATGAGGCAGCACATGAATGAAATGCTTACCTGATATTGCTGTCAGTAACAGAAAAGTGAGAAAGGTAAAGTGAATGACAGCCAGTCGTGTATGTTCTGCTGTACATGTAAATTAATGAAGACTTCTGTACTGCTTCATGCTGTATACATTTCAGTGATAAGTTATAATCTCAGGCAGAAATGTCTGCAGTCTACCTGTCAAGAGAAGCATAGATAGTCATTAAACCAAGCAATCTTAAATAAGATAGGCACTCTTGCAGCTGTTTTGTTTTCTCAGAATTGGTCTTTACAGTAGAGCTCACTTATAAATCCTTTCCAAGTAGAGTGTATTTATTCTGTTTGTACAGTCACAGCACCTGCACTAGTCTTCCAGGGAAAATAAAATTATTTGTGGTGGATACCAGTGGAATTACTGTGTTCATGGTAAAATCTAGTTACTTCAAACCTGTGTAAAATTTCACTGCAATTTTTATCAAGTGTCTTATGCAACAAAAAAAAACCTCAAAATAACTGGCCTGCATGAGAAATGGAGGAATAGTTTTTATTTGCTGTGAACATAGGTAAGGTTTCTTCACTTTCTTAATGTGATAACATGATCAATAACTACAAAAAAACCATTAGGTTTTATTACAAGTAGAAGTAGGGTAAAGTTTTTTTATGATCTGATATAGGAAAAGCTTGAGATTTCAGTGTCTCAAGTTCTGAGATGGCCCAATGCCTTTAATGATGTGGCTTTTGCTCTCCCGAAATAAGTGGCTGCAGAGAGATTTTCTGCTTTGTGTTGAGAATTCCTGCAGCACCACAGAGGTTGTCTCAGTGTTGCCAAGTGGGAGAAAATTCCAAGCTGATGCATCCTTAGCTGAAAGGATAGTTCCCAACCCAGAGATGAAGATCCCATTCTGTAGAAAAATGGAAACTGTGCCTAGTTTTGCTTTTAGTTATTCTTTGGAGACTTCCAAATATATATTTCTTAGCTTACTCATGGTGTTTTGAGGCAATCATAGTTTAAATGTGGTAAAAGGGACTGAATAATGTAAAAATATCTCTGCATGCATCATGGTTGAAATTAAAATACCAGGTTAGGGAATGACTTTTTTTAATTTTTATTTTCAGTGGCAAAGGATGTTTGTTGGGCAGTTTTAGTGAAGTGAAATATAAAAAGAATACAATGAACACAGATGTATTTCATTGGAACTTTTACGGAAAAAACTCTATCTGCAAATCACCTCTCTACTGGACGCTGCAAGAGGAATTTAAACACAAGAAGCTTCTAAAACATGAAATATTAAGCATAATCCAGCACTTAAACATTTATGGGGAAATGGTACTTTTTCAGCATTTCATATGTATTCAGTACAAAATTTTTTTAAAAATTGATGCTGAAGTGGGTCAACAGTTCGTGCTTCTATAAACTCCCTGTAGTTCTCATCACTAGCAAAATGACTTCTCCCCGTCTTTCTCATCTTACTGCTAACTTTTTGAGGGGCTCCTTTCCTGAGATTTCTTTAAAACCAAATTATGTGAATATGGATCCGAGAAGCAGCAGTCTCAGTTTCTGTAGGGGAAAAAAAAACCTACTGGACAAGGTGCATCTAAGTGGTGTGTCATGGCCACTTGTCTTTTAGAGTACACGAGGCAAATTGCCATTTCAGAACAGATCTGTCTGCACAGTAAGTCTATCATGCTGACTTTAAAATTGCCTTAAAGTCTATCAGAGCTGTTGTCTCTGACCTACTGCAGATTCACACCTACTGCAGTGGTGTGTCAAGGCCACTTGTCTTTTAGAATACACAAGTCAAATTCCCATTTCAGAACAGATCTGTCTGCAAGGTAAGTCCACCATGCTGACTGTAAAATTGCCTTCCAGACTATCAGGGTTGTTGTCTCAGACCTACTATTGATTCAGAGATATGTTGCTTCACACTAACTTTGAAAATATGACTTTATCTACCTTGAGGACTTAAAAAATGGCTTTGCTTTATTTTTAATAAAAAGTTTTCTGAGTAATCTGTACCTGCTATATGGCAGTTTCTGTGAAAAACATAATGACTGCAAATTGCAGAATGTGTCAGACTGTGCTGTGTTTCAGAGCTATATATAAAAAAAGGAGCTAGTGTTCCATGGAGCACATAGCATGAGTTCACAACGACTCTGCAAAAGTAAGTAAAAGAGGGATTTCAGGGGGATTAATAACTAAGAAAATTACTTCTATATATTTTGGAAATTTCTTAAGGTCTGCAGTGGGGAATGGATGTGGGAGGTGTCACACTTGCTTATTCTAATGTGATACGTATTATCCTGTGTTGATCATTTTCAGAGACATGGTGTTGGTTTGGTGGCTTGGTCTGACCCCGTGCAGCTGTTATTGCATGTTTGCAATCCTGGCCTTCATTGAAGCCTGACTTAGCAAAATATTTAAGCACACGAGTAGAACCATCTAGCTTGACTGGAAAAACCAGAGCAGCAGTTTAACTTTACATTTCCACAGGGTCATTGCACCCAGAAGTCTAAAACAGCCTTAGGGTGGTCATAACCTGTGTCTGGCAGCTAAATATAGAGCATTTGGTAAGCTCCATGTAACTACAAAGGTCTGAAAAGGAAAAGTAGTATTTCTGCAAGAAGAGCTGCGTATGTGAAAATTCATTGTTTTAGTAATAAGCAGATCTGAAGACTTGAGGTATAAATTCTGTAAGGAGGAGTATATTTGCAGTACCATAATGGAAATAATCAGGGATGCTGTTATGTTAGTGTGAGAGTCCAGAAATCTGTGTTATCACTTTGTTACAGGGTTTCTGCAGATGGGAGCAGTGAGCTAGTCAGGCTGTTTTATGTGTGCCTAGAAAAGTACTTTTTATGTTCATCAACTGTAGCAATTACAGACAATTTAGTACAGATGGGGAGGCCTTCCAGCCCAATGTCTCTTACTTACTTTCAGGAAAGCATTTTAACTTTAACAGTAGCTTGCTATGTGAAGTAAAATGAAATTTCTGGACTCTTGGGTCAGAACTCTGGCCCCTGCAATTGTAGGAAGCCACCTTCTGTATCTCTTTCGGTTTTGTCAGAGCTTTGAAAAAGTTTGTTAGGTCTTCTCTGAGTTTACTAATGGGAGTCTTAAGCTGCCATCTCTGCTTTCTCTGTTGTATTCAGCTAAAAAGCTTCTAACAGATAACAACATACATAAGTAATAGTGTGCCTCTCTGTGTTGTTTGAATTTCAGCTCATTTCTAAGGCTCATGCAGTCAAGGTTCTCGGCTACCCTACCTATCTTGCAGTGGCTTTTTTTTCCTGCAGTTTTTTTAATAGCTTTGCCTGTGGCATTCCAACAAATCCCTTTCAGCAGTCTTGAACAGGACAGGTTTATTAATTTTGCTAGACAATAATTTCTTTTGTATTTTATATGTTTTATATATTTTATATGTTTTTATAAGTTTTCAGATGATTTTATCTGTGCTGTATTAGGGTGGCCCCGTACCTTTTGTAAAATGATATTGATTATATAACTCACTGTCTTTGTTCTTCCATACAACTATGTCACAGACTTTTAGCACGAATGGCCTGAGTACCCAGATCACTTTTCCTGATCTCTTGGCAGCTCATTTCCCACAGTTTATGCCAATCAAATATTCCTTAACTTTGAAAACTGAATGTGACTCGGTAAGAAACTTAGAGAAGTTATTGTTTCCTGTCTTGTGATATGCACTTGTGAATAAATACAATATTAACAGGAAATAAAACATATTTCCCTGCAGAGTCCATCCAAAGACAGTTGTAAAATAAAGATATATATGAGAGAGATATACAACAGAAAACTTCAGGAATATGCTTTTGTGTTATAATCTCATGGACTGTAGTGTAAGAGTGTAAGTAACATATGCATAAGCAGTTATTCATTGGAGTTGTACATGATATGGAGTGTAACCCACTAAAATGAAGAGATCATGCCTTATAAAATCTCTGTTGCTGAAAATGTTTGTCTGTGAATTGAAACTAAAATATTTTATGGCTTTCAGAGATAGTATTTCTAAATAAAGGTATTTGGAAACTGTCAGACTTTTGACTATGCATGTGATCTCTTGGAGAGGAGATTAATATTTTTCTATGTTTCATGATATGTATATAGTTCCTATTGCTTAATAAGTGTTTAATTCTGTGAAATGCTGAGCATTTGGGCCATGCTGCCTTTAACTGTACAAGAAGCCCTTTTTGTCTCCAGCGATATTGCTCATAAAATAAAACAAAATTATTGCTGAGCTGAATTTTGTTTCTGCAATATAAGGTGCATTGAAAATAGGCAACTGTAACTATTCTTCAGGGAGAGAAAGTTTGGGAGTTAACACTGCACTCAGCCAGAACTTACAGTTTCAAGTGTGGATGTTCATACTGTGTGTGTGCAGAAGCTACAGGAGATGATTGGTTGTCAAGATGTTTACAAGAGGATTGTGCTTCACTATCTGTGGAGAATATAACAGTGCCATTTTTTTATCTTCTCAGTAATGTGTTGGTAGTAAGTTGTGTAATTACATCCTAATGATGGTGGACTAAAATGACCATATTGTGTTCAAATAGATGTCAGTACACATAAAGACTGGAGTAGCATTAAGAACTCTCTGTAGAACATTGGCATAACTCTTATAATGCTGGGTCTGAAATGTGGCACTTAACTTGAGGTGCTTCTACTTGTTAAAACTGGAATAAAATGTCCAAAAGAACTTTTTTTTTTCCCTGAAAGCTTTTAATTTCACACAGACACACTGTGTAAATAGTGATGAGTAATACCAAAATTGATTGCAACTGTATGCAAAAGTTAACTGTATGCAAAAGTTAAACACTAAAATTAGATGCTGATCCTACCAGCATTTACATGACTAGAGTAATGGGAGTGAAATTATCATGACTGCCTTCAAGTTTGTAAGACTTAGTAATTAATTTTCCAGATTTATCAGGCCATTTCTTGCTTCTGTGAGGTATGAATTCTTCAGATGCATCTATCACTGGCTACTCTGTTTCTCTGGGTCGGAGCTTCATCTTCCTCTGACCTATACATACCTACCTTGTATAAATATTGCTTCGACTTTTCCTCACTCTTCATCCATATTTGGGTAGGACTTATAGAATTAGTCAGCCCATGTGCCCTATTATGTGACATATTATAAAAGTCAGAGGTGATCTCTGTCTGTGAGGATTATAAACTAAAATAGGTGAGACAAGCTTCATAAACACTTTAGTCTTCAAATGGCAAAATACAGAGGGTGAAAAATGCTGGGTTTGGGTAACATCTATGTGGCTTAGTTAGATGACTCACCAGTGGGCAAGACACTGTGCACATCCCAGAAGGTGATATCTGGATATCAATCTTGGAGTATTTGAGACATGACTGCTGCTGTCTGGATTAGCTGCAGTGGCTTTGTCAAAACTAGAATAGAAAGTTAAACTGAATTAAATGTGATCATGAATTATTCAGTCAGCATGGGAACCTTGGATCTGTTTATTTTGATGAGAATTTGGCTTTGATTTTTGTTGTCTGCACATTTTTAGTGTGAGACATAGCAGAGACTTTCATGTTGATAATTTGTAGTTGCACAATAACAGATGGTACAGCATCACATGTGATACTTGAGATGGTAGGGTCTACTCTGGGAATAATTCTATTTATGGATTTCTAATTAAAAGAGCAATAGCAAACTAGTTAATTGTGACATATATTTAAATGCTATTTTTGGATTTCAGATTTTCAGTGTTACATGGTAATGGGAAAAGTGCCCATGTGTAACTGTTATCCTAAAAACTTAGGAAGATTTAATTTTTGTTTTATTGGTATTTGTACCGTGTATTTGCAATTTGGAGTTGTTGGGGTTTGTGTTTTTGTTTTTGTTTGTTTGCTTGTTTTGATAGAGTTCCTAGGTATAATTCTAAGACATAATCTCGCAGATGGTAACATTTTAATTAAAAGGCCAAACTAGTTGTTTTCAGCTGGCTGTCCCAGGACTCGAACAGACAGGACAGAAGTGCTATAAAACAAACACTGCCTGACTTTGAAGGAGCAGGGAAGAGGCACCATTATGTCTTCAAAGAACATATTCCTGTTCTTTAGGTACAATACCCTGTTCTTTACTGGAGCTTATTTTGATATTTTTGCGAAATGTAGATCCAAGTTCAGTGCTGAGTTTTTTTCTAAGTGAACCACAATTCAGAAAACTTCAATAAATTACTCACTCTCATCAGAACATGTTTGTTCTGGTTTTTTTGTTGTTCCCCCCGCCCCTTTGTTCCCGCAAGAGGAATGTAGTGTTTTATAGAGGTTTTAGGCTGATATAGTATGTAGATGCATTGCTGTAGTTGGCAAAAGAAGATAGGAGCAGACCTCTTCGAACCAGGAAAAAATTTTTTCAGCTATGTCTACCCAAGAGAAGAAATAAGAGGAGGTGATACTAAGCCAAAGCTCCGATGGTGACGTCCATCATGCATCTCTGAAAGAGCAGCCTGCTACCCGCTCCAGCCTAAGGTTGATATTGATAGCCAGTAGTAGTATCTACAGTGAATAGTGTGGGAGAAATGGTAGTTTGAAAACATAGCACATCCCTTTGGTCAAAAAGTGTTTTTTTTTTTTCCTTTTAACCCTTGGAGTAGAGTCCGGAATGCCTATGTGTGCACTTGCACTCCAGTATTTCAGTCTGTTCTCAGACTATTGAGGGGCATAGTCTTAGTGATTTTGTTCACTTTCAGTAAAATTCTGTATTGTTTATGTTAAACAGAAGAACAACATTTATGTCCTTCAGCAAGAAAACAAGTAGGTTATTTACTACTGTAACAGTAGCATGGGAGCCCCCGGTGGCCTAGTGGTTAAGACGCAGGGCTGGTACCCTTGAGACCGCGGGTTCGATTCCCAGTCAGGGAGCTCCCCGGG
>JAWWES010000094.1:48195479-48211826 GCA_035583135.1 Lophotriccus pileatus
AGGTTTCTCCTGGGTAAGACTTGTGGCCCCTGTGGGGGACCCATGTCAGTATAGCTCATTCATGGAGGAGTGACCCATAGGACAGCAGATTGGGAAGAACTGCTGCCTGACAGATGGACTGATGCCATAGAGAGTCCATCAAGGACTATCTCCCGTGGGAGGGACCCCACGGGAGAAGAGAAAGGACTCCTCTCCCTGAGCAGTGGCAGAAAAAACAACTGACCGTAACCAGCCCCCACCCTCGCCCCGCCATCCCGCTGCGGGGGGAGGAGGGAGAACATGGAGGGAAGGTGTTTTTAAAATGTCTTCTTTCTCACTCTTTTACTGTTAGTAATAAGTTTATCTTATCCTGTTAGTAGTAAATTTAAGTACTTATCCCCATTTTGAGTCTGTTTTGCCCGTGAAGGTAATCAGTAGGTGACCTCTCCCAGCTCTTCACTCATAAATCCTTAGCTGGTTTTTTCTCTCTCTTCTGTCCAGTTGCAGAGGGACAGTGAGAGAGTGGCTTTAGTGTGTACTTGGTATCTGGCCAGGGTCAACCCACTACAACTTGCTTCACTGTTTGGTTGGCTGCAGCTGCAGTTGTTGCTCTGGAGCAGCACAGAATCACGTAAGAGGATTTTTCTGTAGTAATTAGTCAACACTAATTACAGTGGTGTGTTGGTAATTATTGATTATTCATAAACTGGAGGGACTGTAACTCTGCAGTCATAAGGGGGTAAAGATCTTTGTACTCATAATTTAGAAAGGTGAAAATTTAATGGAAGTAGTAAGTGCATTTTGCTGAATGTCACTGCTACAATAGTAAGGTAATTGATGATCACTGATTTACAAAAAAGCATAAGAACTAAGAAAGTGCCATTGACTTCGCCTAATTATTTCATTTATAACTGATTCCTGTGGAGATTGCTTAGGACATTATAATGAATATTATTGGGCAGCTTAAAATGTTAAACTAATTTTTTTCACTTTTTTTTTAAGCTTTTATTGTTTCCTGGTGGTTAGTTTAGTTTTATTTCTTTGCTTCCAACACTGTGTCTGTTCCTCTGCTCACTGAAACTGGGGATTTTCTCGCTGACCTCTTTGGAATCAGGCTTATCTCTGCATGTTTTACCAGAAAAGTTTGTTATGAGATACTACACTGATTGATTTAGATTGCACATCTATTAACAGTCCTTCCTGGCAGTCAATCAAATAATGAGAGTTTCATTTAAATTAGAAGTCATCAGCAATGTGATATTCACTTAAGTGAGGAAATGGACAGTGGTATGGTCATAGTATCACTACTATGCAATGTCCACATAGTCACACTCTTCTGGAAGTTCAGAAAATGTGGATTTTTTTTTCATTTAGGCCAATGAGAGATCCATAGGATATTTGTGAAGGCCAGGCACATGTCATTATTCTTCCTGCCTCCTGTAGCTGACTTTTGAAAGAGAAAAGTGAATCAATCACTTATACCCACAGTAATTTGGGCATATAAATCCAAGGGTCTGATTCTGCTTGTGAAATAAAACTCAGGAAGGAATATTTCAGATGTACTTTTTGCTATATTTGACAAGAAGATTTATTTATCCTTCCCATACTCAAGTTCATTACCAGTCTTAATTTGACAGTTTCATCTGTTTCCATGCATTGTGTAAGTAATGAAGTTAGGCATTTTGGAGATTTAAATGGCAATCTTTCATATATAACAGCACCTATTTTGCATCCTTCTGTGTTTCTGACTCTATCATGTCTGCACAGAGCAGGACAGGGGCAAGTTCACCTACATCAGGCAGCTCAGATTTCCTAATTTTCATCAAGCTTTCCTGCTGTTAGCAAAGGCAGGAACACCCTAAAACTGGAAGGAAGGGAGGAAGAGAGAGAAAGACCCTGATTTTTATGTTCTTCTTTTCTAGTGTTTTTTATTCATGAGGCTAACACAGAAGCAGCAGGGAGAAAAACTCTGAGTCAGAGTCTGAGTGAGTGGATTATTTTGTTGTTGTTGTTCTACAATAAACAGGATAAGAAAAGTGGCTAATCTATAAAGTAATCTCTGTAAATGATTTGATAGACTTGCCTGCATTGATCTATGTCTTGGAGACAGTTATTCCTTTTTTGGCAATACAGAATGACTAATGCTGGATGTCCTCTGAAGTGGTAGTAAGTGGAAGGCATTAATTTACAATGTGAATTCCCTAGTATTTCCCTAGCATTAATAAATGGATAATAAAATAAATACTTTTGTTCTAAAGTACACGGATATGTCTGTGTTCTTCTTTTGTTGAAAAATCCTAGGCTCTTGATACACACATTCTGAGACAATTTGAGCTGTGCACTGTCAAAAAAGAAGCTTTTGCTCTGTCACTGACTCGGGTCTGTTGTGTAGTCTTACAGATTTTCTAAACCTTTTTTTTTTAATCAAAGTAAATCAAGATAAAAAATGTACTGAAGAGTTTCCCATATAGTACCAGTGGAGTGTGAATGTGCTGTTTTAATTTATTGGCTGGGGGAGAAGAGAGGTTGGGAGCTTTCAGGGAACTGTTTCTCTAACCTTATTCTTAAGTCATGGTTTATGACGGGTGCTGACTTTCTGTTCAGATGCGCTTACAGGCACTAAGCTATATTCTGCTACAGTGGGAGCTCAAGTGGGAAGTGAAGCTTTTCTGTGAGAAAGGGAGAGGTTAACTACACTTATATTGGGGGCAGTTTTTGCTTTGGAGAACAGTGGCAGGCTTTGTAGTTTAATCTTCTGGAGTACTGCCCATTACCACCTTCTGACGTATATTGTTGAGCTGAGAAGAATCGATGCGCAGTGGTGCATGAAAGCCCAACGTGCCAGTCTTAGTTATACATAATACCACTGTCTCACATGTAGGAAAGGCTGTTAATACTTAACACAGTATTGTATTGTTGAAAGGTAAAATGTTGAATGCTTGTAACTTCAACCATTTTGAATGTTGTTACATATTCCTTTGAAAAACACATTTTTAAAGGATTAAGTATTGTCTGTGTAAAAGGCTCAAACTTAGCGAGCATCACAGAGCAAAATGCCACAGAAATAGTGCTCCAGGATTCCTATGTGTCAGGGAATAGCTCTGGGAATCTGTCTACAATTAGGATTTTGGTCAA
Source organism: Lophotriccus pileatus (assembly GCA_035583135.1). Classification (NCBI taxonomy): domain Eukaryota; kingdom Metazoa; phylum Chordata; class Aves; order Passeriformes; family Tyrannidae; genus Lophotriccus; species Lophotriccus pileatus. The sequence continues at coordinate 48,198,594 of JAWWES010000094.1, forward strand.
ATTACATGTCTTGGAGGGTGTTTGCTTTAATTTGCTTACGCTAGGCACATGGAGTAACCGGTAAGCAGGAAAGCAAGAGAATCTACCCCTTTGGAGATTGGTAACTTGCAATTAATTCTCCATATGCATGAGGGGAACAACATTTTAAGGGTTCAAAGACTCTTTTTCTTAAGTAGGTGCATCTGTGGGAGGACATATGTATTGTTCTGTTGCTTAACAACCTTCTGTAGCTAATGGTCTGAAGTGAAACGTATCAGTAGTGTACCGGAGAAGTGTATTGAAATGTATCAAGATACAAAAAGTACTAGGGTAGTCCAACTCCTAGGAAATATAACAAACAAAGCAGCCACCGCCTACATCAACTGGCTTTCTTGCAGTAGGTTTAAATTATGGTGTGCTTCATGTCTTCTGAAAATGTCATGGCTCACATGGTAGTGATGTTTTTACCTGAAAACTCAAGTTGTTCTGGGAAATGAGTTTAAATCTGCAACTCAAATAAGTTCCCTTGCCTGAAAAGTCATTTTTTTCCTAATCAAACTCACTAAAACACTATTATTTAGTGTATGTCACAAGACCTTTAATACAAGTTCTGTATTAAGTTCAGATGAATAGAGCAATTTTTGGCCAGAAATAAATGGCTTTCTGTAGTCTTAAGCAACATACAAGTCCTCCTATGTAACTAAAGTACTTTTTCGAGGAGAGAGGGAAAAGGAAGTGGTGTTTCTTGTTTCCATGTTTAAAACCCTACGATTTTTAACTTGCAGGCAAATAAAGCAAAATTAGGAGTTTGGTGAATATAATCATGTAAGATACACTTCAAAGCAGCTAAATTAAGGCTGCTAGTCATATGCCAGCCTGCCTTTGAGCCTCTTTCATGGTTCTGTTTGATCTTTCCTTCTTGCATGTAAAATGCTGTCTTATTAAGACCCGGACTGAAAAAAATATCTGTGTTGCTCTTCTTTATCAGGCTTCAACTACAGAAATACAAGTTGGGCCCATGAGACTGACACAATACCCAATTCAGGTAAGATGCTCCTTCAGGTTCTTGATACAGCCAATTATTATTATTATCTCCAACATTTATTACTTCCAAAATTCAGTGTTAATAGTTAATAGTTATATTTAAATATCCGATTTTCATTTCACTTGTGCAAGGACTGTGAGATGGGTAATAGGTGTTTTGCTGTATCTGATTGCTAGAGAAGAGATTTACAAGTAAATTAACTTGATAAACAAGATGCTTAGATTTCCATTAACATCCCATCATACCTTTGATATGTCCTGTCAGTATGAGCGTGTGTGTATGTGCATTAGCAAGGGAAAGATCTTCCTCTATGGATATTAAAAACTGTTCTGATATAGCAAAGCAGAGAGCTTCACGGAGTTTAAGAACATGTCCAGTTTTTCTGGGGTTTGCACAACGGGACAGAGAACTGTAACAGGGAACACAGAGAACTGTGCTTCTACAGATCACCAATCCAAGAAATCACATCACCTCCGACAAAACAGGTTGAACTTCAGCTTAAGGAGCAATAGCTGTCACCCATACCTGCTTCTTTTTCTGCAGATTTTGTTCCTGTGACAGGAACAAAAATGTTATTTTTTTTTTTTTTAGTTTATAGTGGGTGTTGGAACTCTCAGATTATAGGAAATTAAATAGTTTTAAGATATAACATTGTTCTAGTGATACATAATTAATTTGAATTAATCTTGGAGTTACTTAATTTTGTTAAATACGGAGACACTTAGTTACCATCACCTTTTCTGTGAAAATTCTACGTGTGAAAAAATGCTACTTTCAGGAAAATTAAATTGTGTATATGCGTCATAGAGCTTTACATTTTTATGTCTCTATTAAGCATATTAATTAGGACTTAATCCCATGAAATATTTGTTGATATTGTAATAAGATGGTGGAACAGGTGCTTCAACAATAGAACAGTCTTTGGTTTTGCAAGGAATTTCAAGAAAGTGTGGAACTCTTCACAGAATAATGTTCTTTAAACCATGATCATCTCCAGAAAGATGCTCAAGCAGATCTTTAGCAACTACAAATACTCTCAGTACTTATGTCAGTGTGTTGCAGCATAGAAATTGGATTTGCCAAAGTATCATCATATCAGTGTTAGCTGTTACAAGTGAGGATTTTTCATACAAGAAGAGAAAGGGGGATTTTTGTTGTTTTTAAACTGACATTCGTCTTGCTATCTTGTCAGATGGGGATGGTTTTTTGTCCCTACATAACAGAAGTGAGAATCAGCGTAAAAATCTGTCTTAAATAAAGCAGAAACTATTTTTTAAGTAAAATAATTAACTGAAGAATTTTCCATGTTGCCATACACTAACTTATTTACAATAAAGGTAAAACACTTTATGTAAACCCACCTCCTTTGTTTGTGGAACGTGCCATATTGCCTCAGATAATTTGGTAAGTGTTACACACATCCATACATTTAAAACATGTGTGCTAATCTTGTATTCCATCTTGACAGTGCAATTACATGTTTCTCTGTGCAGTGCAAACAGCTACTGAATATCACATTTTAAATGTCTATTTGTGGGTGATTAATAATGTTTACAATTGTCTGAGAAGCAAATTCAGTTTGTTAAAACAACTGCCACTGGGACTTTCCTTAGTGAAGTTCATTTCATTCTGGTGTGTGTTTTATGCTGTTATGGGACACCTGTGCCAACCTTGAAATGGCACACATTTTTTGTCTGAGAACTGACCTTACTTGTGGCTGTGACCTGCCATAAACCTTTTAATAGATTCCTCACTGGACTTTATGACCATATATGTTGGAGAAAAAATCTGGTTTGGTTTATACTGGATCATGACCCAGTTGGTTCTGGCCTTAAGAGGCAAGGGGGAGAGTCCAAAGTAAATCAACAAGCCGCAACAATCCTAAAATGCCACATACAGCTTGCACATCTGCCCCAATTTTGTACCAAGGCTTGCAAATAGGAATGATTTGATTCTGAGACCTTAGAAACAGCCATGATGAAAGTACATGTACATATGCCCTCTCTAGAGGACAGAGGAGATAGGTAGTTTTTATAAACATTTAGTGCACATAAAAAAGGTGGTGTATCCTGTTGCAGAAGTGTTTATTAGGGCTGGTAAATGTTTGGATGTGTCCCTGTTCAGATGCTTCATTTTCTTACTTTTTAGGACATTCATTTGCCATAATATCTTTTCAGCATTGACATTGAACTCAGTTTCTGTTCTGATGATTGTGAAATTCCCTGATGAGCTGCAAAGAATCGTGTTGATGTGCAGCATTTTATTGTTTCCTCATGCCAATTTTTGGAATAAAAGAGCTCCTTCGTAACTTAATTCAGGGATACTACGTCTTTTCTACCTGAAGACTCTCTTACTGGGATATGATGGTGTGAAAATAATTAAATAACTTCTTAAGTTGCTGTAATTTTCTCTTTCCTTTGAGTACCCTATGTGTCCTCAGCTGGTGTCCCTTACTTTGTTTCAAGCTCTTTAGAGCAAATTTCTATCCATTTTCTGTATTTCTATAATAAACCGGAAACAAGATGTGCAATGGTTGTGTGAAGCAAATACTTAGAAAGAGAGTAAAAAGTACATCACCAAAATTATAAAGGTCTCCACAGAGGAAGTTTGTGGTGCTCTTAAACTACGGCAGCACTGACTTTTACAGCAACACTGGCAAATTATGCAGCAAAAAATAACTACATGCATTTTTTTTTTGCCAAGGGACACAGATCAAATTCAAGCATTTCTTTGATTGTGTTGTTTATATGGATTGTTATATTTTTATCTTGACTTTGAGAGAGTATCTTACACTATACGTCTAGTTAGGTTATGTTTTGGTGATTAATAGTAAGCTTCATACAAATGTTAATGAGAAAGCATAGTAGTAAAACTTTAAAACAACTTTTAACGTTAATATTCTCAGAAGGATTTGCACACTGATAATTAGCTACCAGTTTTGGTAGCTAATTACCATAATTTGGTAGCTAATAACCAGATTGGGTGGTTTAATTAAGCTGCATTATTTTACAGTTGGTAAATTACTGCATTTTGCAATCTTTTATTTCCAAACTGGGAGTGCTGAGAGAAGGAAGATACCAAAAAATATGCACATTCCCATCACAAATTTTTCTGAACTATATTGTTTCAAACTAGTAATAAAATAAAACTAATGACAGTTGGAACCAAACAGAAGATTGTATCTGAGTAGGGACTTCACCCAGGAATGGGCAGACAAAGTCTGTGGCTTGAGCACATCACTGCTTTCCATCACTTTGATGGCTGTAAAAAAAAATCAGGTGTTAGGTAGAATGACAACACTTATCATGAATGTTGTGTGTCAGTAAACCAAATCTAGTTATTATTACTTGCAATTAAAACTGTTTCTAATAAATTGAAATTTCCAAAGTTGTTTCTTAATACTTATGGAAATTCTGAGCATATAATTTTCTTCCACTGTTTAGTGAAACCTTGACTGGTTGTTCTATCACAGTAACACTGATTGATTTTTTAATTGTTTAGAATTCAACAATCCAGACAGCTCAAGATAAGAGGAAAGATATGCTCACCTTTTCTGTCTTCTGGTGTTGAAATTCATGGGCTGACACCACAGCTGCACAAAGCAGCACAGATGAAAGGTTACTGACCTTTCTTATGGGCATTTGGAGCAAATTTTGTGTATTTTTCACAGACAGGTTGTTTTATTGAAGTCAGGGATGACTTTTGTTTGTGAAATGAACAGGATTTTGCTTTATATGTGATTACTCTCTGGCTGCTGCCTTTTGGTGTAATTTAAATAGCTGTGGATAAACTTGACTTTGTGAGCCCTTCTTTTTCACAGTATATTTGCACTAAATTAGCCCTTTTCTTCATCTGACACACAAAGCAGCATGGTTAGTTACTATGGTAAATTAGTTAGTCGCTATGGTAAATATATGCAAATTGTAATGAAGAATGTCTGCATGACTTGTGTTCCTTGATGAATAAATTCTACACTGATAATATATGTATTATAGAGCTGGATGAAAAATTTATTCTCTCCTAAAAACATTTTATCTCACATGAGAAGCACAGAAATACAGCTGCGTGTCAGTTAGCAAACAGGTTTCCTACAGCATCTCCTTGCTTCTCAGAATGGCATCTCAGTACACATCCTATCCAATTTTATGTGAGCAGTTCCTTAGTGTTCAGCTGAAATTGTCAAAACTACCTCATATATTCAGGACCAATTTAGGGACAATTTGGGACAATGTATTTGCTACAAAACTGTGATGTTTGATTCCCCACCCCCCCAACTAATCCTATCGAAAATTGTTCTTTTCAGTTTTGAAATAATATTGGTTATGAACAAACAGTGTTCTGTTTGTCCCTATTCAAGGAAAAGTGATAATTAGTTGCATTTCAGACAGTTCCTTACAATACAGTGTGTGTAGCTTGGATGGCCTGATGGGAGTGGCAATGATGTTTGAACACGCTGGGTAGTTATTGAATGAACTGGAACAGGAGGCAGGAAAGAATCATCATCTAGCAAACTAGTTTTGTCCTAAAAATGAGACCTCAATTAACTATTGATTATCTATTGATGACCACTGTATCCATTAAGAAAGCTGTACTACTGCATCAGCTGCTTTACAAGCTGTGGTTCAAGCTTCCCGCTTTCAAAGCAGACTCAATCTTTCATAGAGTAGAAGTGTTTGTTAAGATTTGCACCATGCAGAGGACTACTCTGTGTGTTTAATGTGTTGCTGCTGTTTTGCATCCTTTGCAGGTTTTGCTGGTCTTTGCAAAAGAGGACAACCAAAGCAATGGTTTCTGGTGGGCTTGTGACAGAGCTGGATACAGGTGCAATATTGCCTGGACTCCAGAGTCAGCACTTGAATGTTTTCTTGATAAGCACCAGGAAATAATTGTTATAGATCACAGGAACTCCAGAAATTTTGATGCAGAAGATATCTGCAGGTAACCTAAAGAACCTTATGTTTCTCTTGAGCTTCAGAATATATTGTACGAAACAAAACCTCCTAATTTTATAACAAAAATAGTGAAACAGAAATGAACAGCCAAAATTACAAGGAAGTGGAAATTTGGGAACTGAGACCAGAAGGTTTGCATACATTTATAAGAGAATAAAAATATGACACCTACACTTTTGTCAAAGATGAATTGCCCAGGTCATGGGCTTCTACCAGAGCATAAGCCAGAGTTGTTGTGAAATTATTCCCTGCTGTCTGTGTCTGTTTCTTTCTTGGCTTACTGCTACAGCAAAGTCTGAAGCTGCAGACTTCAAAGGAACATGTTTGTCCACTAGGTCAGGCACTGCCAGTTCTTTGCAGAACTTCACATCACTCTTCTGGTCCACATGATTCTGTCTAAGCAGCATTAAGATTGCCAGTGCTTAGTGTTGGGATTCTTTGCTAAAATACACTGTCTCAGCTGAAGCGTACATTTTGCACCATATTGTACTTCTAGTCTACCATGACCTGAAATTTGCCATGTTTGTGAAAAGGGGCATTTTCTGAAAGACCAACAAACAAATATGAAGACTGTTCTGGTAGTTGGTTGTATTTTATTGTTTCCCAATACTATGCAAGGTGGTAAAATTTGGTGTTTTTTCAGCAATTAATAAATGATAGTCTGTCATAATTTGCTATACCCACTTTTCTTACTTGCATGCTTCAAAAGCACTTCTCACCCTCTAAAGAAAATTTTCGAATTCTAGAAGGACAGTGGTAAATATGAGAAGTGGTAGAGATTCTTGTTTAAATTAGCTAGCGGGTATTGAAAATGTTCTGGATTTCTCAACTCACACCTTCAGAGCAGTCTGCCCCAAATAAGTTGAGTACACGGGGCAAACAAAGAGTGGGTTTGAAAAGCCGCTGTTTGTTCTATGTGTCTTTGGAGCTCTTGCCTTCTGCACTACGTAGAGCAAAAGGAATCTAGGGGCAAAATGAAGATGGTTTATCTAAGTGGGGATAGGTAGGTTGGGCAGTGCAATATCCTATTTTCTAGCCTCAATGTGTCTTTCAGTCATGATTTCATTTATATTTACAGTGAAGATACTCAGATTAACATTGAGAAAGCATTGAGCGTAACTGAGAAATTTTTGTTTCCTCAGGTCCATTCGTGCTGTGGAACCATCAGAGCACACTGTAATACTTGCTGTGGTTCCACACATGTAAGTATTACTGGTTTGTGAGAGATTTTTATTTTACTTTATAAGAATATTATGCATAATATTTATCTAATAACAGAAAACATCTTACTATGAAGTCTAATAGAGTAAGTTTAATATTTTTCACCTGAAATGGGCTAGTGATGTTTTATGTTTTATTTGAGTGTTTGATAACTTTAATGCAGACTAGTATTATCCCTATCACCTTCAGAATGATTTGCATACTAAGAATATTAGAAAGATATATGTTAGAAAAGAAAAAAAATCCAAACCAAAACCAGAAAGGTGTATATTATTTTCTAAAGGAAATAACTAGGTCAATTAACACACTGTGGTTTTTAGGGAACTGGGTAATGGAGCAAAATTCAATCCTGTTGATGCTAAACTTAGAGAATGTTATCCTGAAATTCTTATTCAGTAATTCATACTCCACATATTCAGGGAGAATTCTAACTGACTCAAATACATCTTCATCAAATACCTTCATATACCCTGATTAGAATTCTACACACTACTGAATCCATTTTCATTTTATTAATTTCCTAGATCAGTTAAAATATTAGAAAATAGAGTGATAAGAGAACTATTCCTGCCAAGATTCAAAAATAGACTAAATTTGCTGCTGAGCAAGATTTTACAACTTGCTTCAGCTTTTTCTTAATAACTTTTTTTTGAGATTATTTCTAAGAGCATATCACAGTATGTCTTTTATCCTCTTTCTTTTTGTAATGCCCTGACTGTGAAGAGACACAGGACTTCTGTATAGGATCTGTCAAGTTTGCTGTAGGAATAACTATCAAGTTGTAGTAATAGCTGCAGATACTTATAAGACTGAAGCATCAACTTCTGTAACAGTATGATTTTATGTATGCATTTTATGCAAAACTATTCTCACTGAGTTCATTATGTTAAATAACTTGTCAAATTTATACTATCTAATTCTTAAATGTTGTGTGACCTTACAATATACTAGTCATGTTTAATGTCTATACTGATCATCTGGATGAGGAGATTGAATGCACCCTCAGTGCAGATGACACAGAATTGAGTGGAAGTGTTGATCTGCTGGAGAGTAGGAAGGCTCTGCAGAGGGATCTTGGCAGGCTGGATTGATGGGCTGAGACCAATTGTTTGAGGTTCAACAAGTCCAAGTGACGGGTCTTGCACTTGGGTTACAACAACCCCAGGCAGTGCTACAGGCTGAAGGAGTGGCTGGAAAGTGGCCCAGCAGAAAAGGACACCCCATGGGTGCTGGTTAAACAGCAGCTGAACATGAGCCAGCAGTGCTCAGGTAGCCAAGAAGGCAAGTGGTATTCTGGCCTGTATCAGAAATAATGTGACCAGCAGGACCAGAGCACTGATTGTCCCCTTGCACTTGGCACTGGTGAGGCCACACCTTGAATCCTGTGTCCAGCTCTGAGCCCTTCAATTCAAGGAGGACACTGAGGTGCTGGAGCCAGTCCAGAGAAGAGCAGAGCGGGGGAAGTGTTTGGAGCATGTGTCATATGAGGAGTGGCTGAAGGAGCTGGGGGTGTTTAGTCTGGAGAAAAGGAGGCTCGGAGGGGGGATCTTATTGCTCCCTATAGCCACCTGAAAGGAAGCTGTAGCAGGGTGAGGCTTAGTCTTTTCTCTCAAGTAGAAAGGGATCTGACAAGAGGAAATAGCCTCAAGTCGTGCCAAGGGAGGTTTAGATTCAATATTATGAAAAATTTCTTCACTGAAAGGGTTGCAAAGCATTGGACCAGGCTGCCCAGGAATCACCAACCCTGGAGATATTTAAAAGACATGTAGACATGGTACCTGGGACATGGTTTAGTGGTGGACTTGGCAGTGCTGGGTGCAAGGTTGGACTTGATGATCTTAACAGTCTTTTCCAGCTAGAATGATTCTGTGATTCTGTGATTTTGTTTTGTAGATCTGCTGACCAAGAAGAGACCTCTGTTCTTCCCCTTCTTGATGCAGGCTTTGATAGGGTAAGTATAAATTGCCCATGTAATATGGAAAACATATAGTAACTTCATAAATTACAGACACTTTTACTTCCTCAAACTGAAAGCTATACATCCTCTTCTGACAACAAGTTATTGATAAGAAACCTGTGGCAGTTGATTTGGTATTCTTTTCTTTTCAACAGTGTATTCAGAAGCATGTGAAATAAGAACCTCTGTGATATAGCTAATCCTTTCAGAATAGCAAGAGTACTGAGATTAATTTCTTGTGGTCTGACTGGGTGGTGGGTGGGTTTTGTTTATGACTGCATTAAAAAAACAATGATGGGAGACTCTGATTAACATGTGCTGCATATTGCAGCATGCTGACTAGTCACCCCAACATCTCTGCATGCCTCAGACTGCCAGGATTCCTCTTATAGTGGGACTACACACCTGGTCCAGCTCCTGATGTGAAGAAAAATTTATTTTTTTTCCAGTGAGGTCTATTGTCCTGATTTGCACCAGTTCTTCTCAGGACAGTGTTAGAGGCTGTCCTGTACAGGCAGCAGAAGTAAACATAACTGTTCATACTGTTTCTGAAAACGGCTCTGTAGGAGAGAGCAGAAAAGCAGGAGTTCTCAGCTCTAAATTCTACGTTGCTTACCCTCTTCTAATCTTTGCGTGAGTGGCTTTGGATGAATGTTATGTTGATATAAATCAGTAGTATTATTTAAGTTTATAAGGAGTTATGTACTTAAGTTATGTACTTAAGCAACAGAAGCACATCAGTGGACACTGTAGTTAGAGAGAATTAACTATATATATTAACTATATATTGTCCTAAATATACATATATTTAGGACAATGAATTGTAGTAAGGAATGTCAGGGAAGGAATGGAATGAACTCAGGTAGAATCTCATGTTCAAATGCTCAAATGTTCAGTCTCTGAGCTAACTCACATTCAGCCCAAGTTTGTTTACATAGCAGAACATGCACCAGAATTACCATTTTCAGATCATCTCGAAATAAGTAGAGGTACTAGGTCTTGTCTCTCCTGCAAGGGTATTGTGGGGGCAAATGTTTTGAAGGCCAAAGCCTTTCTAAAGCACACAGACACTCTGCAAATTGGAAAAGGTGAATCTAAGAGAAAGGTCAGCTCAAGAATGCCAGTGCTTTCTTAGTGCTCTCTCTCCCAAAAAAAAAAAAAAAAAAAAGACTTTAATATTTTTCTAAGAAAACTTTATTACTTCTCAGTTCTAGTGTTTCATTTTATAACGATGCAGGACAATATGTTTTGTGAGCTGGATTATAACTGTAGGTGTAGCACTGAGTGAAACCAGAGGAGACACATTCCAGTGGCACACTTTCTGCCTAGGAAAATAAAATCTTTTTGCACCTGATAGATGCTCTAATCATTCCCTCTTCCTGTCCCAAATTCATCAGAGAGCTTGCATAATATAATAATTCCCTGTTGGAATTATCTTCAAGACTTTAAAACACATCTGATGTCAAACATTCCATTTTTGCAATAGTATGGACATAGGAATTATTTCTGCTTGGATGGGGATCAGGAGGGACTAAATCCATTAACACACAAAACTGCCCCACACAAAAATTTTAAAATACCCTTCTTCAAGAGAGAAGGGTATTTGCAGGGAATCTCTTCCTCTGGAGCAAAAATGAAATTTGTTTTTGAAAAATCAGACCTGTTTAAATAATAATTCCATCTTGTTTACTTATTTCTCTTTGTTCTTCCTCCATCTCAAGAAAGTCTACTTTATTGCATCTTCTGATTTTCCCCCATATCATTAACTGCTTTTGTGTTTGTGTATTAATGCTATGGTTAGTCCAGTACATTAATTATGCTGATTTTTTTTTTCCTCTCAACCTCATAAATCTAATAGTGGTGGCCTACTTAGGATGGACTAATTTGAATAAGTGATTTAGCTTCCTGACTGATTTTTAGCTATGAGTTAAATCAGCAAACAGGAGATCTGAATGTTTGCAGTTATTGAATTACAGCCTTGTCTTGTATTTTAAACTTCTTTTCCTAAACAAATGTTCATTCTCATTGACCAGATACTATTAAAATGTTCTGAATTGGAATAAAAGAAGTCTTTAGTGTTAAACCTAATACCAATTGCTAAGCACGAAGAATAATGCATTTCTACTACCTAATGATTCTAGTGGCTTTTGTCAAGTTCTATATAGAACAACAGTGGAATCCAATTATAATGAAGTAAAAAATGATTTAAGGGTATATGTTAGTTAAATGAAAATATACTTTGTAAATATGAAACTTTTAAAAAGAAACTGTTGTTGTCTGTGTTGTAATATTTGAGAGTTAATAGATATTCTTTTTCTTGTGTCACATTAGGGGAACAGATTAGAAAAAGGAAACATTTCCTGCTATTTTCAGGTCCCAATTGATTTCTTAGCTTTGAGTCAGCCAGTGAATGAATGGCATCAGCACTATAAACTTAAACAAACTGAATATGTATGTTTGCAGAAGACTATACAACACTTAAGAGCAGGTTTAGCACTTCAGTAAGCTGCAGTTCTTGGTTCTTAGCCAAAGTTTTGTGCCAAGAGTTTTGTCAGTAAACAGCAGTGGTTAAGTTTTGTCAGTAAACTGCACTGCTTTAAAAGCAGTTTATAAAGAGACTTAATATATTCCAGTAAGTCTAGTTTATAAAATAAGATTGCCATCAATGATAAATTTTATATTATTGACAGATTTGGTTTTACATTGTTTTAAATTTAGCACAAATTTGAATATTTAAAAGAGCACCCTAAAACTGAAAATATAAATCTGCAGTGCTATAGAAGAGAAGTTTGTTTGCAGAAGTTTGTTATGCAAAAACACAACACTACTTGCACCTTTGCTTCTGCCAACTTGATATTGTGCCTTTTGTTTTTCCCATGCTTTCACTTAGTATGTGAAGTGAGAGTTACAGAAATACTTTAAGATCTTTGCATTAAGGAGTGAAACAGACCCAAGCCAGCAGTTATTTTTAATTTTACTTTTTTAAGTTTTGCTTACAGCTTGGAATTAAGCCATTGGTCCCCTCAGTTTTTATACAGGAGAGAAGCACAGATTTCTTAAAAGCTATTCTTTGTTCCTTGGAGGTTTGCATGCTATCTCTTGACTCTGCATGCAGCTGTGCTTTGAGAACTAGTGACAACACAGGGTATTTCACGTGGTAATTAAAGTCAGTGCATGTGATTATCAATAACCTTCATATTAAATCAAAGAATCTACTTCTGTTGTAGCAACATAGAATTTCTGATTTCAGCAGGACCAAGCATAAGACCTTTTAGACTACAATCTGTGCTTGACAAAGAGAGGACATTCTCTCCTGTCTGGAATACAAGTTTATTCACTGTTGTTAGCATGCTCCTTACATGACATACTTTTCTGCACTTCTGAATTCACAGTGACAGCTCAGTGAGATTACTTGTGAATCAAAGTTACTTCTGAGCCTTAGCTGCAATATTTGCTTGGAAACAAATCCCAAATAATTTTTTCCTCTATATTTTTTAGCATGAATGTTTTATGTGTCTAAGGTTTTTCTGAATTAAGGATAGATGTTCCAAATGAAACATCAAGGCAATACTGGTTTTGTGTAAGACTGTGCTGGAGGTTTTTTTTAGATTTTTTTGTTTCTAACTGGATTGCTAAAACCAAATGGAAAAATCCACAGTTGAGGTTTTAGCATGTTTTTTACTTGTTTTGTACTTCGATAGCCATGTTGTCTTAAAAACTAGGAACTCATTCCCGAGGAACAGATGATTATTCAACACAAAGCGTACAATAAAAGCTTATTTCTAGAGAATCAAAAGATGGTTGAGGTTGGAAGGGTTCTCTGGGGATCATCTTGCCCAATCTCCCTGCTGAAGTAGAGATATCTACGTCAGGTTGCCCAGTACCATGCCACGCAGCTTTTGAAGATCTCCAAGGATGCAGATCCTGCAACCTCCCTGGGCAACCTGTGCCAGTGCTTGGTCACCCTCACAGTAAAAAAAATAGTTGCCTGATATTCAGAGGGAATCTCCTGTGCTTCTGTCTGTGCCTATTGCCTCTGGTCCTGTTATTGGGCACCATTGCAAAGAGGCTGGCTCTGT
>JAWWES010000094.1:48222640-48235871 GCA_035583135.1 Lophotriccus pileatus
CAGAGAGCCAGGACTGTTGGTAAATGATGGAGAGTGGCTTGGCAAGCTCTTTTGCCAACTCCCTCATCACCCTAGGATGGATCCCATCTGATCCCACGGACTTGTGTGGATCCAGGTGGCTCAGTAAGTCACTGACTATTTCCTCCTGGAACACAGCGGGGCTATTTGGCTTCCTGTCTCTTCCAGCTCCAGAGGCCAGTTGTTGTGAGGGCCACGTGTCCTACTGGTAAAAACTGAGGCAAAGTAGGTGTTAAGTACCTTAGCCTTCTCCTCATCCCTGTTAACTCTGTTTCCCCCCAAGTCCAACAAGGAATTGAGATTTTCTTTGCCCCTCCTTTTGCTATTAATGTATTTATAGAAGCGCTTTTTGTTATCCCTAACAGAAGTAGCCAAATTGACTTCAGATTGTGCTTTTGTCTCTCTAATTTTCTTTCTGCATGACCTAGTTATATTCCTAAACTCATCCTGAGTAGCCAACCCTATTTTCCACCATCAGTAAGCTCTGTTTTTATCCTTGAATTCCTTCAGAATCTCCCTGTTCAACCAAGCTGGTCGTCTACCCCGCCGTCTTGCCTTTTGGCACACTGGTACAGCCTGTTCCTGTACACTCAAGACTTCCTCCTTGAAGCATGTCCATCCCTTCTGTACCCCCTTGTTTTCAAGGAGTTTTTTCCCAGGGTGTGCTCTGGACCAGTCTTCTGAACAGGCTGAATCTGCCCTCCAGAAGTCCAATGTGGAGGTTTCATTGGTGGCCTTCCTCACATCCCTGAGTATTGCAAACTCTATTATTTCATGGTCACTGTGTCCCAGGCAGCCTGCAACCACCACATCTCCCACCAGCCCCTCTGTGTTTGTAAACAACAGGTCTAGTGGAGCCCCACCCCTGATAGGTTCATTTACCAGCTGCAGCAGGAAACAATCCTCTATACACTCTAGGAATCTCTTAGACTGCCTCTTCTCTGCTGTGTTGAGCTCCCAGCAGATATCAGGCAGGTTGAAGTCACCCAGAAGAACAATGGCTGGCGAATTTGAGACATCTGCCAGCTGCTTGCAGAATAATTCATCCCCTTCATCATCCTGGTTGGGTGGTCTGTAACAGACTCCCATTAGGATGTCAGCCTTGTTATCCTTCCCCCTGATTCTGGTCCACAAACACTCAACCTTATCGTTTGTGACCTCAAGTTCTACAGAGTCAAGAGATTCTCTAACATACAGAGCCACCCCTCCACCTCTCCTACCCTGCCTATTCTTTATGAAGAGCTTGTAGCCATCCATGGCAGCGCTCCAGTCATGCGAGTCATCCCACCATGTTTCTGTGATGGCAACTACATCACAGCTTTCCTGGTGCACGATGGCTTCCAGCTCCTCCTGTTTGTTACCCATGCTGTGTGCATTAGTGTACATGCACTTCAGCTGGCCTGCTGATTTTACTCTTAACTCGGGCTTTTCATCCCTGGGCTTCTCTTTGGAGAGCCCGGATTCAATCCCTTCCCCCTTCAAACCTAGTTTAAAGCCCTCCTGATGAGCCCTGCTAACTTATGGGCTACAGTCTGATTTAAGAAGACTGGGTTCTATGGAGTTTGCCCCATGGTCAAAAAAACCCAAAATTTTGATGGTGGCACCAATCCTTTAGCCACCTATTGAAAAGGTAGGCTTTCCTACTCTTCTCCTCATTCATCTCCTCATTCATTCCAGTAACTGAGGAAATACTACCTGTGAGCCTGTCCCATGAACTGATCTACCCACTGCCTTGAAATCCTTTTTGATTGCCCTGACACTTCTTCTGTTAATATCATCACTGCCACCCTGGATTACCAACAGCGGATAGTAATCTGAGGTCCGAATTAGTTCAGGAAGTCTCCTACCAATGTCCCTCACCCTGGCTCCGGGAAGGCGGCAAACCTCCCTGTGGGATGGGTCCAGTTGACAGATGGAGCCCTCAGTTCCCCTCAAAAGGGAGTCACCTACTACAGTTACCCTCTTTTTTTTTTTTCTTATAGCTGTAGTTGTAACCCATCTGGTAGACAGGGTGCTGCCTGCAGACTGATCTTCCTCTTGCCTAACCTCTACTTGACTTTCTGAGTCTAGGGCCCCATATCTGTTCTTCAAGGGCACCCAGGGACGTGGTGGGAGGTCAAGAGGGTGTTCTTTTACCTCTCCAAACAGGGACCTGTTTCCATTCCCCCCTGTCCACACGGTTTGCTCCATCTGCCTAACAGAAGGAAGAGCAGGGCATCACTGTCTCCTGCTGGACTTCCTTGGGCGTAGAAAGGGTGTGACTCCACCAGTCTATTTCCCTTTCACTTCCCCTAATACTTCTTAGCCTCTCTACCTCTTCCTTGAGCTCTGCTACCATGCCCAGCAAATCATTCACCTGCTCACATCTCACATGGGTGCCTCTCACATTGTCGTCTGCTATAGATGCCAGGCTCAAACAGTCCGCACAGAATTGAATGGCTGCATCCTTCTTGGAGGGTTCTGTCAGTGTCAACACACTCCTAGTGGTAATCATAGAGATGGCTTTCAATTTTTTTGAAACCATTACCGGTTTTAGTTGAAACGTGAGGGGGAAAGAGAAAGAAAAAAAGAAAAAAACAAAGTTCACCTGAGAGGCCGAGGAGGTGGCTGGGCCCTGCCTGTGCAAACTGCCGTGCCACGCCCTCACTGACGTGCCACATCCCTGTTTGTCTGCTCCTGGTCGCTGCGCTCTGCTCCAGGTCATTCGTGCTCCCTGGAGATGTTTATATACCCGTCTGAGCACCCAACGAGCCTGGCCCACCCCTCTCCCACCTGAGTGGTTCCCGAGGAGCGGCCAAGCCCAGGCAGGAATTCTCAGTGTCTCTGTCAGCTGTAATTAAATGTCACGTGCTAATTTTGGAGGGACGACTTGAGGAACTGACATTTTTGTTCAAGTTTCCTATTAACAGCAAAACAAAATACTTTCTTGTAACCCTGTAGCAAAGGAAAGGGTGATTAGCAGGTATTAAATTGTCATGAATTGGACAGTGCTTTCTTTTCTGAGCAGAATGGGAAAGCAGAGGAACATTTAATCTGTGTTATTGTAGTCTAAACAATGTGTGTAGATTTTAAGATGATAGAAATATTCTATGTACATTCTAAAAAAGCTTGAAATACCTGTTGTTGGAGCTACCCAAGATCTCTCACAAGCACAAAGAATTAAGATTTTGTGGTTAACTTTTTCATTAATGAGAATTATTAAAAATTACTTGGAAATAAAGTTCTGATGAATGACACTTCCCTCTACCCCTCATTTGCTCGAGAGTTGTTTTTATAACAGAGTTTGTGAAGTCCAGTTTATTAGTGACCTATGATAGGATGCATGAAAAATTAGCTTAAATAGTGTTAACAAAACACTTTTTAAATTAATGTTTTGGGATTTATTTTTTGCATTTCATTCTTTCAGGTTCATAAGCAATTTGCTCTTAGAACAACACCTAAAAAGAACATCAATTCTCTTGCAAACACAGGCATTAAACAGGAACTTAGTATATAAAAGCACTAGTGTATCTGTGACTTTTCTGCATGACATATCTCTTTCCTTTCATATTATTTCTCTTCATCTAACTGCACCTAAAGAAGAGTCTTTGCCAAACACCTTTTTTTTAAAAAAAATGAATGGAAAGTTCTCAATAAGACTAGTGTTGAATGTAGCCTGTTTAAAGTATTTTTGTATTCTTTTTCCTTACACATATATTTTACTCCAATCTTCAGGTCTACAAGAGTCACCATGAAGAGAACTACACAGGAGACAATTCTCAGTCAGGTTAGAAAACTTTTGCCTCTACATGCTGCTGTGCTGGAGGTGGTGGCAGGATTCTTTGCTGGTGTGAATTGTTGTTCCTTCCCTCTGTCCAGTCAGTAGTCAGAGCTGACAGCCAGTGATGGATGCCAGCTGCCACTGATGTCCCCCCAAGAATTGGATTTATAATCCATAACCAATAACCAATAATAATACAATCAACAATAATTCAGTCTCCTGTGCAGAGCTCTTGCTGTGCATTTGAAGTTAGGATGCATTGCTCTTCGTTGTATTAAAACACTGTCTGATCCTGAGGCTGGTGTAACTTGGCACCCCTTTGTGTTTGAAATGTGGAATGTGCTGATTTGTGCCAGCCCACCTGCCCTAGCGTTTCCAAGTTTAGGACCTGTCAGCAGGCCACTGGTTTGGCCCCAGCACAGGGCTAAGACAGTTGTCTGAGGTGTCCAGGCCTGAACTAGTCAGTTTGTCACTGCTGAGTTGTTGCAGGATGTCTGCAAAACCCTTGCCCTGTGTTTCAGGGGGGTTTACTTACTTGCAGACAGCACATTCCAGCTCTCATTGACTTCTACAGACAGCTTTTGACTAAAAGTGTGGAGCATAAGGGGACAATCCCTTCCTCCAGTGCTGTGTAGTGTTTGGATAACACTTTTGCCTGAACAAGGAGGCACCAAAGGCCAATTTTAAGCTTGTGACTCTAGTGATGTCAGTCAGACACAGCACTGATATCTTACTATGAGTGAATAGGTTCTCATGCCCTATTACCTTCTGGCATTTGAGGCCCTTCCTGCTTTGAAAGATGGACAATGTTGCTGAACAATGTCAGATAGCTTCTTTCACATGGGAAGAGGACATAACATACCACGAGCATGGGACGTGACTGTTTAACATCCCCTGCTTTTTCAAGTAGCCTAGGAATACCTACAAACATCAGAGAGCTTTGTGATGCCCAATAGCAGTGAGCAGGGGGAAGAAGAGACAATGTGTAATTGGTTGCTCTCATTCCCATTGCTGCCATCAGAACTGATCCAGAGTATGTTAAACTGCTTACTCCCATGTCCCTGTAATAAAAGCAGATTTTCTTCTCACTGTTTCTTTCCTGCAAACAAGAAGGTAAAAAAGCCTACGAATTAAGCTGGAGGACACTTGTTACTAGTTAAAACATTTGCACTGGCTTACTAATATTCTAGGTTTGCTCATTTTTGTGACAGATTCACACAAGACTGGGAATCCCCATCGCATTGGTGCAATGTTGATGACTAAGGTGCAGTGAATGCAGGAAAACTTAGAGCATTTGATGTAGGTTATCCTTCCTTGTGGTCCATGGCTGTGCTCCAAGAATACATTTCCAGAACTTATCCATGGGCATGTACCAGTATGTGATGAGCAGAGGAAAGTAATCCATGAGTATTGTGCTGTTTGTGATGGTGTGATTTGTAACAAATCAGGATGATGAGATATTCTGCTCACCAGGTGAGCTTATTTAGCAATTGAAATATTTACAGATGAAATTGTAGAATGGCAGAAAGTAGCTTTTAGGAGCCTGGGGCTCTTGAGTCTTTGGCACTAGCAAAGTTTCCAACTTGCTAATTGGCATTTATCACAAGAAAATTTGTCAGCTATAGCCACTCACAGCTATGTGTAAATCCTTGCTCCCACTCTAGTGCCTTATGATAAACTAATCCAAATGTTAATGCAGGAATGGGGTTTCTTAGAGGAGCACTATGAAATGAATAAATAAAATTATTTAACATGCATTAGTTATGCCCTGCTGTCAGATATCAACAGAGGAAAATGCTTTCAGTTTCTCCAGTTTGGACTACAACAAAATAAGAAGACTCAAGCTGTTTTATAAATCTGTGGTAGAAAAAGAGAATTAAGACAGAAACTGTATTTCAGTAATTTTTAAGAGCGACAAACTTTTAATTCTGGAGAATCATATATTAACATTTTATTTTGCTAAAGACAGGCTGCCTACATCCTGTCTTGTGACTTGTTCTTAATATTAAGAATATCAATGTAATTTCTGATTCTTCAGATGGCTTTATCTGCTTTGAAAAGCTTACTGGGTTCTCCAGTCCTTGAGTGGTATTTCAGACACTCTGGAAGTAGGTCTTATAGAGACTCTTCCAAAGAGGTGAATAGACGCATGGTTGCTGTTTTTCAACAGAAGGGAGACTGAAGATTGTAATGTTCTGGAAGAAAATTAAATTTTACCACTTTTTTTTTGTCTGGATGTGATAATTCCTCTTGCTTTAGCAAACAGTAGTTTTAAGAATAACAGCTTTTTGCATAGTTAATTTTCACAGCAGCCAAACTGCTTGTTTATAATCATTCTCAGCATGCTGGATTTTTCTTTAACACAGGGTACAAAAAATTACTGCAAATAAAAGGAAAAGCTGTCTGAGTCTGAATTATGCTTAGGCTAGAAGAGTGTAGACTGAGACGGGACTTTTCTCACTTGGCTAATTTAGCCTGTTAGGCTTGTTCAGTGGCTGGCGGAAAGCAAAAGGGTCTTGCCGGAGGGGTTCAATAGACCTGCCTGAGACATCTCTCCTGAAGCAGGTTCTCTGATAACCACCTTGGACATCAACAGCCTGCAAGACTGCTGCTTTTAGGAAGCTAAAGTTAGGTGAAGCAAGCCTCCTGTTCCATAAGGCATCTTGACTTCCTTGTGAAACACCTTTCCAGGTGACTTCAGACAAGTTACTTTAAATTGACAGACACTGAGTTTCTTGTTCTGATGTGCAGAGATTACAATATTTCCCCCTCTATGTCGTATTGTTAAGATTGTTTAATTAAATTTTCATAACTTTAGATGGAAGAAGCCTTGTAGATGTTTTATTTGATGCATTTTTAAAGCTTTTGTTTTGTATATACAGAATCCAATTCCTACAAGTGCAAGAACAGAAGGGAAGACTCAGTTGATGTTAAGTCAATAACATCTCAAAGTAGTGATGGTAAGAAAGTAAACTGTCAAGAATGATTATATATTGATATATAATATTATAAATATATATATTTACAAATAAATAAAGAACACTTGGCCTAGGCAATAAAACTGCAGAAGATGAACCAGATTCATAGCTGATTAAAGAGAAATTACTCCAGGTTTTTATAACTGCTGCAAAATTTCTTTCTTCCAATTTGCAAAACAGTGCCCCAGCATGAGTACCAGCATGGCTATATGATGCATGGCAGTGCAGACTGCCTCCATAGAGAGGGGTGGCTGTGCCAAGGGGTGGGAGAAGCCTGCTAAAAGAGTGTGTGGTGAAGTGTTAGTGCCACCTCTCTTAGAGAACTTCAGCTTGTGCTCCTGAATCGGTGTTTTTGTTTTATTAGTGTTGAACATGAAAGGATTTATTGCTGCTGGTTACTTGAGAGCAGTACGTCTGATCCCATTTGTGACTGGTTGCTGGGGCTGGGACAGTGGTGGCAGAGATTATTTTCTGCCCCTCTGTGTAGTAAGTGAAGGACAGCTTATGGGGAGCAGGAATAGGTTTCATGAGACCAGCTGTATCACCAAGATGAGGGACATACAAACACACTCACAGGAGGAGCCATGTCTGACAGAGACAACTGGCAGGTACTGAAGCAAAATAGGTACAGCTTCATTCCAAAGTGAAGGATGGATGGAAAATCCAATAGTAATAGTGATGGGTGCTGCCAAGGAGGTCAACAACAGAGAAGAAATGAAACAGTAAAGTAAGAACTTGTAGGAGGAGAGATACAGAAGCGGCACATGAGGCTGGATTCTGTTGTGCTGTTCCCCTGACTTCTGCTCTTTAAATGCTGTCATCTGATTTACACCCTGTGGCTCTCTTGAATGGCAGCTCCAAGTTTACAGACCCGACGGTACTCTTCAATGGCAAGGATTCACTCAATGACCATAGAAGCTCCTATCACAAAGGTGAGTCCTGAGCACTGACTTTTCCACAAACTCAGAGTATGGAGTTGCTCTCATAGGGAAGTATGTAGTTGGTGAACATACAACCAGAGGTTTCCTGCACTTTGTATTTAACAGGTTAATATAAATATCTTTTTTTTATCCTTACTACTTTCTACATCTCATCATTGCATTCCAAATCCTAGTCATAAGAAAGAATATGAAAAAGGGGGAAGTTAGATGCACTGCTGCTGGCAGGAGGGGGACATTGTTCTGTTAGGCTGTGTATGTGTAGGATGTGCTTCCAGTCTCACCTTTGCTCTTGCTATTGATATTTATAAGATAGCATGCAGAGGACGGAGCACCTGCACCATGTTCTGCCTCCTCCACTTTCCTACAGTCTTTTCTTCACTATGTGTGTTACATAAACTCTGCTGTTGCAAACCAGCTGCAAAGTCACTTGTAACATACACCAGAGTGCCAGGTATCTCCCACCCTCGTTTTTTCCTCTCTCCCCATCTTTTTTTGCTCTCATCAAGTTCTTACTTCCCAACACTACTGTGACTGTAAGAACTTTTCCTTATCCTCAGTCATACCTGTAGGGAGGCTAGTAGTGCCCCTGCAGCAGCCTCTCATTGCTGGAGAAGACAGCATTGGGGCTTTCTTACTCTCAGTCCTGGCAGACTGAGGAGCAGCCCTTGGTGCTGCTGTATCATTGCTGCATTCCCAGATTGTGGCTGAGGCACAAGCTGGATTTCAAAGAGCCATCCTCTTCTACAGCCAAGCTCTTTCTGCTCTCTGCCCTTTATTTTTGCATATGGAGAAAACTAAGTCTTTACATCCTTTGTCAGGATATCTGAGTCACATCCAGGAATTTACTTGTTTGTTTGGGTTTTCCTCTAGGGATTGAATGACTGCTTCAGAACAGAACTGGATATGCTGAAGGACTGGGACATTGCTAGTTTTTGGTCCACCCACTTGCAACTATTTCAGATATTTCACACCCTTCTGCTTTCACTTCCCAAGAGCCTGACAGTTAAAAATAGTAGATGGATACCAGGAAATCTGAGCACAAATTTACATTTTCAGAGTTGTACTTAAAGGGTTGGGAGAATTGCACTGCATTTGCTAAATAAGAATTAGCATAATCAAGTCAGGAATAAAGAGTTCGTAATAAGAAAAGAAAAATGTGCCATTCACTTTTCTTTGCCTGCCTCCTTAATCTGCTTTCAGGTTATTAACATAATTAATGCTGCCCAGGAGAACAGCCCCATCACAGTAGCAGAGGCCTTGGACAGAGTTCTGGAAATCCTGCGGACAACAGAGCTTTACTCTCCTCAGCTGGGTACCAAAGATGAAGATCCTCACACAAGTGATCTTGTTGGAGGTCTGATGACTGTGAGTAAAATTAGTAGAGATGAAGTTCCTACTATAAGTGTCCTACACCACACTTCAGTGCTCTGCTGTGCTAAAATGTCCCAAGCAATGGGAAGGGGATTCATCACCATTTCACGTTGGGATTTTGACCTCTTTATCAGCAGTAGGCACTAAGATGTAGTAAGTTATGGCCACATCTCAGTCCACTGGGTGCATTCATCCTCATAAGTAAACATGGTTGCCACTAGAAACTATATCATCCAGTCTGACTTGTCTCAGGAGATACTGAAGGACCTTTTAGAAACTCCAGAAGCTTGGATGGAATTAGAGGGATTGCCCTACAGCTGGTTCAGTGTATGAGTGAGGTTGCTTTAATCATGCTCTCACTTCGGATCTGTAACAGCAGCAAGAGACAGACTGTCTACATTTCATCATGGATTTACTAATTTTTTAATGTACACTGAGCTAATTCCTACCAAAATGATATAAAGAAAATGAAAAATAAATTATAGTGGCTAATTTGAACGGTGAAATCCTGCAGATGCCAACAAAAGGGTCAAAGAGGGAAATACACTGTATAGCTAATAATATCCTTTCTGGAGATCTCATACCAGTCTTCCTTGGATCCTTTCATGTCTATTTTGAAAAATCTTAAAACAAGGATGGTACTTATAATGCTACAGTAATAGCAGTGCTTTTAGTACCTGGAAATAGTAGCTAAAGACAAAGTGTGTGTCGTGTTTTTGCAATTAGTGATACATGGTCCCTCTGCCTAAAACTTAGGATAAACTTATTTTTTTTTTTCCAGGATGGCTTGAGAAGACTGTCAGGAAATGAGTATGTGTTTTCTAAGAGTAAGCCACCGTTTTAAACTTCCTTTGCATGTGTGACTTCCTTTGTCAATGCTGCTGACGTAGAGCTTCAGGCTAATTTGCAGTGGGATATATGTCTTTGGAAATGTTGGCTAAATGACTGCAGAACAAGTGCTAGACTGCCTCCACTTTGGAGTTGAAGCAGGTTCAAATAATTAAAAGAAGGCATTTCAAGATGTCAGCAGAAAAATGAATTGTCACTCAAAGAAATGTTCACTGATCTTTTTGGTTAATGTTCAAACAATATGTAATAAACCTTTTATATTATAGGAATTTACAGACTTTTTCATGTAAGGAAAAAGTTGTTTTTATTGAAAAAGAGTTGTTTTCTAAATGGAATTCTGCAGGGGGTTGCAGGAGTGTTGGGGGAATAATCCAGAAATGTGTTAATTCCCAAATTCCATTTCAACAGATCTGAACCTGAGCCACAGTCACCTTCCAGTGCCAAACACCATCAATGATGTTCCACCCTGTATTGCACAGCTCCTAGAAAACGAGGAAAGCTGGGATTTCAATATTTTTGAGTTGGAGGCTGTTACAAATAAAAGGTACTGGACTCCTTTCCCTGGGTGCCCAGAGAACGGCTGCTGAGGAGCTGTAGCAGAAAGCGCTTTGCTCTGGAAAAACTGAAGCAAGGCATAGCAAATCTGTGAGAGCTTTTTTGCTTGACTTACCTCCACTCTGTCCAGGTGACACTGTTTCATATAGTCTGATGTTGCTACATGCTAGATGTCCTGCAGATGACCATTTTTCCTGCTCACGTGCAGATGATCATGCTGGAAAAAGCAAGCCTCTTCCCTCCTTACCTAAATTATCCTGATTTGGGAAGGTCTGAGGCAACTGTGGCTTTTAATTATAGGAATAAAAAAAATGGAATGGAGGATAAACCAGTGATAAGACCAAGAGACTCAGATCTTAAAGTTTATAATAAAAACAGACATCAGTAGTTTTGAGGTCATGCAGACTACAAAACTAATCATGTCATCCACAGAGAAAAGCAGTTTTCATTCCAAGACACAAAGAATCAGAGACTACCCTGTCTTTTGTACTCTCTTTGCAGAAAATGGCCATTTTAGGAATGTGCCTGGGTTTTATCTGCAGATGCTGGGTTTTGATTATGCCTTTCTCAGCTCAGAGGCTCTGGAGATCAACTTGTATGAGTGGGAAATATGACTGACAGACTCTCTCACAGGCAATGCAGTGTAAATGACAACCCAGAGTGGATCTGGATTTAAGAACCAAAAAGATTACAGGTTTTATATTTACTGTTTCACACATGAGCCCCCCATCATTACACACAAACACACACATACACAGTTTACATTTGATATTCGATCTTTTTTTGTCTTACGGCTTTTTAATCTTTGGGGTATGTCCATGTCATGTTCAAAGACTGCTTTTCCTCCTCAGGAAAAAAATAAATGTATTTTTGTTTGATTGACAGATACTAAAACCACAAAAGACCTGGGCTTTTAAGATGTTTTTTTCTGAAGCCACAGGAACTGTTCAAACTCTAATGGAACTGCACCATTTCCACAAAGCATATTAAAATAATGTCTGAAAGGATAGTAGATACAATAATTTGTAACCTTGGCCAGGCTTTTGAGAGGCTGTAGATGTGCAATTTAAAAATGCTTAACATTCCCCACCCTTTTTAAGGTCTTTTTGTTTTCTTCATCAAATATATTGCTTTTAGAACATCACAAGTTCCTATTTTACAACGGTGCTTTTTTCTTCTACTGTTTTTCAGGCCATTAGTGTATTTGGGCTTAAAAGTTTTTTCCCGGTTTGGGGTCTCTGAGTTTTTAAACTGCTCAGAAGTAACGCTGCGGGCGTGGCTGCAGGTCATTGAGGCCAACTACCATTCCTCCAACTCCTACCACAACTCCACACACGCGGCAGATGTCCTGCATGCCACCGCCTTCTTTCTTGGCAAGGAGAGAGTTAAGGTAGAACCCTTACCTAGGAGTCCTCTGGGCTAGGATTTCAGCATGTTTACCATTTTATGTGTGTCATCCAAAAGTCACGTTTAAATAATTGTCCCGCTTTCATAAACTCCCTCTGCTCTTTAAGTCTTCCTGTGAAGCCAGCAAGCCCATCCGGTTTCTCTGAAGTCATTTTATACAAACTTACATTTTTAAGAAGCAATAGGGGTGGGAAGGGAACCTGTCTCTTTTCTCTCTTGGTTAATAACAGCTCTTAATAAAGTTTTGCAAAAGCATTGGAGAGGGAGGTGTAAGTTATTCTCCCTGGTACACAGTGATAGGATGAATGGGAATTGTTCAAACCTGTGCCAGGGGAGATTTAGACTGGACATTAGGAAGTATTTCTTTACTGAGTGGTCACACATTGGAACAGGCTTCATAGAAAGGTGGTTGATGCCCTGAGCCTGTCAGTGTTTAAGGGGCATTTGGACAACAACATGCTTTAACTTTTGGTCAGCCCCAAAGTGGTCAGGCAGTTGGGCTGTTGATCGTTGTAGGTCACTTCCAACTGAAAGTCTGTCCTACCATATTCTAAGATAAAAGGTGTGTAGAGGCAGAGACAGTATAGATGCATCCAGGCAAGCACACACAGAGGGAATCTCTAGATAATCTATCCAACAGAGAATTTTATGCAAAGATATTGCTTAGGTGACAGCATAGTAAAAAGCTTCTTTAGAGAAAAGAGTACATGGGTAGGGGTGGGCGTGAGAGTTTTCTAGTAGTTAATCTGTGGGCACAGTTAATGGAAAATGATTGCAAGGAGGTAGGATGCTTACACTGAAGCTTACGTTTGCGTAATTGAGGGTATCTAGAAATGATCAGAACATATTTACTGTAATTTTTGTACCACATCATAATTTTTCTCTCTTTCTGTAGGGAAGTCTGGACCATTTAGATGAGGTAGCTGCATTAATAGCTGCCACCATTCATGATGTAGACCACCCTGGACGGACCAACTCTTTCCTGTGCAATGCAGGCAGTGAATTAGCTGTCCTTTACAATGATACAGCTGTATTGGAGAGTCATCACACAGCACTGGCATTTCAGCTTACAACTAAAGATAGCAAATGCAACATTTTCAAGAATATTGACAGGTGTGTCTTCTGGAGGAGTGCCCATGTGTGGATACCTTGTTTAGCAGTTTTAGTTTGGGGCAGATTTCCACCCCAGCAGCTAGATGCTGCATGGTGTGTCTGCACAAGGTCCCATGCTTCCAAGCACTACTGCATTCACATGGGGCAGAATGAGTAGTGGCAGATCGACACGAAGCTCTGGGAGATCTTGAGGCTCCCCGTGGCATGCTGTAGCCAGGGAGTTCCATTGTGTAAGCCTA
>JAWWES010000094.1:48236185-48266876 GCA_035583135.1 Lophotriccus pileatus
GGGATAAGTTAAGAGAGAAAGAGATCTGAAAGGGAAAGGGCCTGACCCCAAACAGTGTTGTTTCTGAAAAACCTGAGCTTTGAGTTCCAAGCTAGCGTGCAAGTCAGATGAATGTGTTGGTGCCATTCCTGGACAACTTGTCTTGGTGTTACAGCATTATGCAACCTCGGGATTGATTTTCATTATATATTTCAAAATTAACAGAGCTGGAGGAACCCAGGAAAGCACGATCTAGTCCATTCCTCCTTCCCTAGACTGTTGCTAACTCTGAAGGTGCCAGCTCATGTGGTGAGCCCTTGAGCAGCATTTTGCAGCGCTGTCAAGGCAGGTATGAGGAAAGGACAGAGCTCTGTCTGGCAGGCTTGTGA
The DNA here is from genome assembly GCA_035583135.1 of Lophotriccus pileatus. Lineage (NCBI taxonomy): Eukaryota > Metazoa > Chordata > Aves > Passeriformes > Tyrannidae > Lophotriccus > Lophotriccus pileatus. Next base: position 48,236,554 of record JAWWES010000094.1, read on the forward strand.
GCAGGAACTCTTTTTCTTTCCTAGAAATCGCTACCGGACATTGCGCCAGGCCATTATTGATATGGTTTTGGCAACAGAGATGACGAAGCACTTTGAGCATGTGAACAAATTTGTGAACAGTATCAACAAGCCTATGGCATCTGAGGAGACCAGCCCACACGTAAGTGCTTGGGGAACTTCACACCCTGAGGTATTTCAGTTAGGTTCTTCGAAAACAACTTTAAGTACCATTTTCATTCACCTTGATTAATTTGCATTATGGTAATACCCAAATAACACAACTGAATTTGTGACCCCACACATCAAAGCCTTTTCTCGTTTTCTATGTCTGGCTCTGCCCTTAGCTCATTTAAGGTGAGCCTTGTATAAGCTTTGTCTTCAACACCATCTTGTATTCAAAAAATATGCAGGTGGGTGTTGTTTTACACTAAAAATTCTGTGTGGATTGAAAATGTGCATGGACCCAGGCTGGCACTTGTGCCTATGGTCCTGTCTCCAAACAGTGGGATTTGCCTGAGCCTAGGGTTGTAACTGAGGAATCTACCTTAATGGTTTTGGGTCTGCGTAATCTGGAGCCTTCAGGTCCTGAAGAATATCTTCCTGAGACCTCTCCACTCCTGATTGTACCAAGAGATGTCCAAGCCTTTATTCCTATCAGTTATACACCGTAATGCTCCAGCCAGGGTTTGTTTCATAAGCTGCCTCTGAGTTTCCAATGCCCTTCTTACCTTCTCTTGTTGCCTTTCAAGGCTGAGCATTCAGGGCCTGACAGGGTTCTCCACAGCAGTGTTACCTGAGGAAAGACTACCTTAGCTCACCTTAGTGAAAACAGTGCTTTGTTGGAAACACTGAAAAAAAAATCAGACAAAATTGAAGGTCAAGAATACTAAAAATAAATAGAAGTCATTTCTGGTAGTTATCTGTAATGAGACCTTTGCACTGTAGGGTGTCATGGGTACAGAAATCAGTCAGGACTGGTGCGGTTTATGACTTTAAAAACAGCACTGTTTGTTCAACTGAACTACTTCTAGGAACTGCTGAGCTCCACTCTTCCCAACAGTTTCAGCTGGAAATCACAACTTACCACACAATAAAAGTGGAGCACAGAACCACTTGTACTACAGACTGGTGGTTTTCCCCCAGTATTGGGTTGTTCTTTACTGTTAACAATGGCTCTTTCTATTTTTGTCTTGAACAGCAGTTAAGGTGCAGGGTTAATTTTGGAATCTCTTTGCTGGACTACCCATGCTAAAGAAGAATTAACTGCTAAACATAAAGTTAGAAGATGAATGCCTGAACTGCCAAAAGTCACTGCAAAATATCTCTCCATAAACCACAGTAACATTAATTTAGTTGCCGTGGTAAAAAGTACTTGTGTTCAGTTTTTGACTCATGCATTGAATTTAGCAGTGAAGGGAGGCCATAATCACACAAATATATTATTTTGAGAATAGCATTAATGCCATGATGAGCTGAGGTGTAGGCTTTTTATTATTCCACAAGGAACATAATATACCTGTGCCTTTTGTAAACTGTTCAAGACTCAGAATATGATGCCACAGTGGACTTGTAACAACTACCCTGTCACCTCCACTTGCTCTCCAGAGCAGTTAGTAAGCAGTTTGATATTTTACTGTCTAGAAAATAGATACTTTCTGCAGTCAGTCTGCTGCCCCTGTGTTTTCTTACTGTTACTGTTATAGATTACCTAAAACTGCATGCTTGCTCATAACTAAAACCAGAGATGATTCCAGGCTGAGGGTTCAAACTCTGGCATAAAGAAGGCAGTTTTATGTGTAAGCATGCTGGAACTGAATGTCAGAGATCTGCTTTTCTGCCTATAAAAGTAACAGTAAGTTGTGCAAGTCAGTTCAGCCCCCAGTGCCTGCCTCAGTTTTCTCATTTAGGAATGAAAACCTAACTCCCTAAATGAAGCAGTCCCCTAAAATCATCACCCTCAAATTTAAACACTTAGCAGTGAGGATCATTTATGAGCTAGCAGTTGGTGGATGCGTCCCCCATCATGGTCCTCTGCCAAGAGGACAAGGCTGGGATGCAGAGAAAGTGACTTCCTATCTGATAAAGAGCCTATAGCTCTATTTTACAAACCAAGCTATTAATTCTCAGAATCTTCACAACTGTAATATGCGTTGGGGTTACAATTAGCTACTTAGCAAGGCTGCAGTTCTCAGACATCACTTCCTTCTCCAAATTCCTGGTGCTCTGCATGACGTTAGAAGGCAGCAGACTGGGTGCCCTCTTACTGCCCAAGTGCTGATAACAACGCCCTCACTCCTGCCAGCAGGGGATGTGGCCCCTGGTCACTGTAATCATCTCTCCTTTACAGAGTGAAGGCAGCGACACTGAATGTACAGCCAATATAAAGAATTTTCCAGACAACCAGACACTGATCAAGCGCATGATGATTAAATGTGCAGATGTAGCAAATCCATGTCGCCCTCTAGAGTTGTGTATCGAATGGGCAGGGAGGATTTCAGAGGAGTATTTCGCACAGGTACGTATACTTTTACGATTTGACCACTGTATTATGTAAGAAAATGCACACCAGCTGGTGTGCTATTCCACACAGGGTCTGCCTGGTGTCACCAGAGTCCAGACATGTTTATTTTTGTTCCCAGCCAGAACTGGCCCATCAATTTCATGCAGAAGAATTCACACCAGGCAGTTAGCTAGTTTGCTCATCATGAAGCTCATTGTACAGAATGGTGAACAAGGAAATTTTACATTTTCAGCTTTCTTCATCTGGCCAAATCAAAATCATTTGATTAGTCTTAGTCAATTTAATTGGCTGAAATTCAAGACTGTCACAATTCTAGCTTCTGGTCCCAATGAAGGAAGTATGAAGATCCATGCCTGATGCAGCCCACAGCTGAATCACTGGGATGGCCCTTTCTCTTCTAAGGTAGAACTTGGACTATTGTCAGTGTAGGCAGATGAGTAGTGGAGGCATGGGGCCACTGTACTTATGGCATGGGATCTCTCCAGACAGAACTGAAAGCTCAACTTCACTTTTCCACATTCATTTTTTCTGACAGAAATGTACCTGCTTCCTGAAAGTGAAATACTCTTTCAGTTTTTATTTGAACTGATAAAAATCTTAGTTTTTGCCACTAATGCTAAAGAAATCAGCAGCTATGAGTGGAGAGACAGAAAAGGGGGCAAATTCAGATCATACATCTGATAGTTATTACTAAAATTGTAACAAGTACTTAGGACATGTCTGAATTTCATTTTAATCACGGTGAATAAATTCTGTCTTGTCCCGCGTAAAATCAAGGATCACTTAGGCTGTATCTCTCTAGCAGTCAAGGTATCATGAGCTATCTTTAAATTGCCCAGCTTAGGCACTAGCCAAAGTGCAGCAATGTGAGCTGCTGAGAACTGTTTTGCTGTTCATTCACCTCATCCGCTAATTTTGAGGACTGCTCCACTGCTCATTCCATCATAGGTGCAGCCTGTCCTTCTTAAAATGGGACTTTTTTTGGTTTGTAATTCAGTTCTAAGAAACAGTTGAGATGATCTGATCCTCTACCATACTGAGTGCAACAAAACCAGCCCTGTTCCAGTTGCGGACCCAGAGTTAAAGGGCGTACCTTTACTTCCATTCATCTTATAACTTGATACCAGCAGAGAAAGCAGCCTCAGCAACAGCCTCTTCTTACTTAAAAGACAAATGGTTTGAAACAGCAACTAGAGATGTGGAAAAATGGAGAGACCAGTCCTCCGCTAAAGGACTCTGCAACCCCATTTTCCATTTTTCAGCTGGTGTACCCTAATCACCTGATTAGAGTATTCTGTCTTGCTGGAGCTAAGTGCAATCACAGAACTAAAAAAATAACAGTACTTGTGAAAGGGAAGGGATGTTGATTTCAGTCCCTGTTCCAGATGAAATAACACACATGAAACTGAGGCACTTCACCTCAGGGGTTCTAAGGTTTGTGTCAAATCTCCTACAGCAATTCATCTAATCCCCTGAGCTTTACTACTCCAGAATGAAATTCAGCAAAGCTTTAGTGGCTAATTGGAGTTTTGTCTTCTTAGACTGATGAAGAGAAGAGACAGGGTCTGCCTGTTGTAATGCCAGTATTTGACAGAAACACCTGCAGCATCCCCAAGTCTCAGATTTCCTTCATTGATTATTTTATAACAGATATGTTTGATGCGTGGGATGGTAAGTACTTCTGCTTACTTTTTCTTCCTCGGTCTGAAGCAGATATTCCTACAGACTAAAATGACTCATCTCAAATTGGCCTTGACTCCCCTTTTTTGAGGGTCAGTACCTGTATATAAGCAGTACAGCATAGGATATTGTGCAGTGATACTGCTGAAGTTGAGCACTTACCAGGCAATCTATGTAGAAGAAGAGTAATGGCTTAAAAATAAGCTTTTTCTCATCTGTATTTTTTTTCCTTAAACAATGTATTTCTTCTGAGCAGCAGAAATTAAGACCAATATGGTTGCATGTTAGCATAATTTAATAAAGTCATCCTGCATTAAGAAAGGGATTGTCTTGAAAGAAACACAGTAAAACAAGCTTTCCCCTTTTAGTATTAGTTTAAGGAGCTGAAGAAACAAAAAAAAGTAGGTGAATGACAATTTCAGGTGAGGTTGGGCTGTTCTTATGTCCATTCTGTATACACAGTACAACTGTTTCTCCTGTTCTTTCAGCATTTGCACATCTGCCTGTTTTGATGCAACACCTGGCTAATAACTATAAACACTGGAAAACACTGGATGATTTAAAGTGCAAGAGTCTCAGGCTTCCATCAGAAAACAACAACTGACACAAAATCCAAAAAAAGACCACTTGCTTTGCCAGTTTCACTGTGAATTATTTACACACTCTTGGCTACAAAGGGGATGATATTACCTTTCCAGTGAAATTAAGACTATGTAACAAGAAGGAAATATTTTACTCATAATTTTTAAGCTTCTCTGAATTATACAGAAAAATGTTTTTCAATGAGGCTATATAATCCACAGATGACTAAGTGCTCTTTGGAAATAATATTTTGTGGCAGAAAATGTACTTCTGTAACTAATTTCTAATACTGAACATGCACTTGTTGAATCTTGTGGTTGATACATCTGTATTCACTAACACTTCACACAACTGTTTCTCAGACAGAAGAGCAATGTAGTTACCAGGCGAGTAAGAACAGCCTGACAAATAAGCATAAAAATTTCCCACTTATTCCAATTCTATCAATGTTCTTCGGCTGTCTGAACCATACTTTTATAAAGAATATGCACAGCAGAACAATTAAACCTCAATAAACTGGATATAGTAAAAAACCCAAACCTGGCACCTTTTAAAACAACCTTCTTATTACAGAGATTCTCTCTCAGACAAGCACCTGTTCTTTATTTTCCATATAAACTCTTGGTAGGAGTCAATGTCCCCTAAAACTGATCATATAATGAAGGAAAATAAGCATGTTCTGTATAGCTGGTGACATCCACATGGTTCTCTGCCATCTTACAGACGTTATCATGCAAGATTTCACCACATTTTACACAAAAACTATTGTAGCACTTGATCATCATCCTTTTTTTATAAAGTGGAGTTTGTACAAATGGTCATCACTTTTATTAAACTGATCTGAATTTTATGATACGTTCATATATTGTGCTACTTACTTCTAGGATGAACCTGTTGCTTTTTAAAAAAAATTTCCAGGTTATAATTTATAACAACATAATTTTTACTGCTTTGTCCTCCTAATAAAATGCTGGTTTGTTTTGTGATGTAAAAAGTACTTCAAAATATGTAAATAAGTTAGAAATCAAACACAGTTTTGATTATTATTATCATTAGTTTTAAGATATTAAATTTATGCTAAGGCTTTCAAAGCACAAATGCATATTTTTGTACATCTCATTTAATCACATGCAGAACATGAGTTCAAATTTTAGACTATTCTCACATTATTCAGTTAATAAATACTAGCAGAACTGGTAACTTTTAACACTGTGCGCTCCAGGCTTCAGGCAAGACTGTCAAAGCTGTGGCTGCAGTTGAAGAAGCAGTCCACTTTCCCTATGTTGTATCAAGAATCAAACTGGGTAAATTAAAACCCAAACAAACCACAAAAAGCAAACAGCATTTAGACTACTGTGGTAACATGGTGATAATGCTGTTTACTGCAAGTAGCTTACATTATGTGCCAACCTTTTTTGTATGTTTTGTACCAAGTTCCGAAACAAAAGGAAACATTCATAAAATGTATGTGCAGAGAAATGTATATAAGCTATATTTTTGTTAGACTTGTACCAGATCCTTACTTTTGTCATAGCTAAGGCAGGTTGCTGTGTATTAAAATGCTGCGTTGTGTAAACTCGAAGAACTGTGTTTCTGGTGAAGCGTGTTTCTTCATTCTTTCCTATTATCTATGGCAACATTCTTCAATGGATTTTTATTCATATTAGTTGACCCTCTGTTTTCTAATACTGTAAACTGTTTGCTTTTTCCATTCCTTTATTTAGAACTAGTGCTCTCGGTGGTTGTACCTTAACTGTTCTGGTAACTGAATGCTCATTGCAGCTTGCATTAGAGAAAAGAATTTCCTAAGATTCAAAGCTTTGTCAATTTAATTTGTTAAATACAGCAACGCATCCATGTAAAACATTCATAATTTTTGTCACACTTCTGTCACAAGGAAAAAAATGTGAACAGTGGAAGGAATCTAAAAAATAAAGTTCAACTTGTGAACAAGAAATAATGCCAAGGTGTTAATGTGGAATCAATATATTTGTTGCAAGATCACGTGTTTCTTCCCACAGTCAAAGTATCTATCTAAGTATCTCTGTGGAGACAGGTCCTCCTTAGGAGCAAAATAAATCAGCACAGATTAATCGTCGTCTGCCAGTTGCGTCACATCTCCTACTCTAGTCCAGTGACTAACAGCTGCTTGTTTCATGCTATTGTCAGTGCACAGATGTGTAAAACAGTCACCTCAGAGTTGTAAAAGTATTAAGAGTAGGTCTGATAAAGATATTTACTTTTATGGTGTGAACATACGGAATTCTGTGTTACTGCAAAGTGGAAAAAAATTTAAAAGGACATAAGTAAGAACTAAAAATTCTCATCTGATCACCATAAATCTGCTCACTGCACCTCCCAACAGCAAGTGACAACCTCTCATTTAACAGAGGAATGGGATAGTATACTCTTACTATGCTCACTGTTATGCTTGAAGTCCATTTGTAAAATACCTCAATATAATACTTTCAACTCAACCATCTTTAAAGGAAGAGACCCTTGGGAGATCTATTGCCAGTGGAGTGTATCTGAGAACAATGGCACTTTTGATAGATATAAATATTTATACATGCACGTAGGACTATTTAAGGACAAATTACATCCCTGTCAATTGCACAGGGAGTTTTGTGACTAGAACTGTTTAGTTAAATAGGTCTGTTTTTCTACCAGGTATTCATGTAAAAGCAGTCACATAAAAAGGAAATAGCTGTTCTCATGGCATAAGAAGAGATAATAAAAATATGAGTTTTCTTCTATCTATAATTTGATGATAGCAGTATTCTTTACAAATAATCTAATTTTTATAAGCTTTCACTCTAAAGGTTTAATAACAATGTGTAAACACACTTTATAAACAATAAACAATTCTCAATTGAAACAAGAAAAAGAGCCAAAAGAAAAACTTCATCTCCCCAGCTTGTGCTGGGGAAGCCAAAAATGCAGCACTTGCTGATGAAGACAAGCTGAAATGATGCAGACTTAACATGCATTTCTCTCTCCAGTTTAATACCATAAACCCAGAAGTATGGTATCCTCAGATGTAATCCAAATGCCTTTCCTAGGCTGGTCAAAAGAAGAGCCAATCTGAGCAAAGAACATGCAGCTCAAGTTTTAACACTGATTTAACGTTCTTGAATTGAAAGAAGAAGATAGTTTAACAGTTTCTCCATCTGTTTTGTGGTTTTGAAATAAGTTATTTTGAACTCTCTACTCAAAATAAGAAAACCTATACAAGTTGACTAAGGTAGGAAAAAAATACAGCTCAAAATCTGACTGTCCCTCTGCCCAGCCTTCCAGAGACTATGGTCAGATGCAAGAGGCAAAGCTTGGCTTCTGGGTAGTAGGAGGAAGGCAAGTGCCCACAGCCACTGGAGGAAGGCAAGTCTAAAATGCTCTAGGAAACTAGGGGCTTCCTCCTTTTGCTTCTAATCTTGCCAGGATCTGCTTAGCCCTTTGTTTAAATTGCACTTACTGCAACCACTGTATCTTAAGTAGGGAATGACAGCCTTGTAGTTTCCTGTACTAAAACCAGTTCTCATGGATTCAAAGGGAAGAGATGGCACTCAAAAGCTGCAAAAGACTTAGTCCTAAACCATTAAGTACTGGATCTTCTGAGTAGACCTGAGGACAGCAGCACCCACCAAGTTCCCAAATTCTCCCTTTCCCTAGCTCTTCTCATTCAAATAGTAACCTACCACTCATTATCTCATTCACCCTCACCCTTTCTTTTTATCCGTTCTGGATGGTTTGTTTGCTTTTGGGTTGGTTTGTGGTTTTTTGGCTTTTGTCTTTTTGTAACTGTGTTTTAGGGTTTATGCTGCACATTTTTTGCCATGCCTCCCTTCTGCACAAAGCACTGTGGATACCCCTGTTTTAGTTATAATCCATCTCAGGATTTTCACAAATCTCGACATCCACCCTTGTGGGAACAACATTAGAAACCTTTTTAATGAGTCATCATTATCTTCAGTCTTTCAAGGGAACACCATTTCTGCTGACAGAGTAAGCCAACATGCAACATTCTCCTTTGAGAAGAATAATAGCAACTAATAAAATTTCCAGTATAATACATGACATCAAGTGTAAGCATTACTGGTAGTCAGATTCCCAGTAGCTCAGGCACTGCCTTATACTCACATTTAACACACATCCACTTTACATATATGTAGCATGTGTTCAAGCAATTTAAAGTTTGAGCTGCAAATCACCATTTTGTGCCAATTTTTGAAATAGTGTTAAACTGCGGAGGCTAGATTCTCGTTCACCATCCTTCCACAAAATAATGAGGTGGTCAGCAGAGCATGTAGCCAATCCCAGTTCACCAAAGTACAGGAACATCTGCAATGAAACAATTATTATTACCATGATGCTTGCATGAGATGGTCAACTTGCTTAACTATTTAGTTTACAGTTGGACTAAAATATATACATCTGAAATGGCTTTGCTTATAGACAGGTATGCAAAATTACACTCTATACTGTACATTTGAGAGGTCATAAAATCACTACACAAAACAACTCTTTAAACAGCACTTCATACTGAAAGATCTCCATTTTAAAAAACCACTAAAGCCTTATGGACAGAAAGCACTAAAAGACAGAATCTTGAAGCAACTTGTTCCAAGTCAGCAACAGAAGAGTGAATGACTTGTCTGAACTTCGATCTGGTTTCTTAGGAACAGAAGCATGTTCTGTTCTTTGGTACACTGTCCCCTTCCCTACAACACAACAGACTGCTAGCACCAGCCCGGAAGGCAAGAGCAAACAACTGTGACAGACATCAGCACATACCTGGTCACACAGAGGAAGTCAAACAAGCAAGAAAGGCAACAAAGAAGAAAAATACAGCAGCAGTGGAGGGATTTTGCAAGGCCAATGGAGCTGACAAGCCATGAGGTTGTTCCTGACTTCTGAGACCTTCACAAGGCTGCCTAAAATTAACCACTAACTGCAGTTCAACACAATAGCCAACAGAACCAGTGATGTCCTTATGGCACGCTCACAGTGCCCTGATTCTTCATTTTCTTGAAGGGATCTGCTTGAGGAAAGCGTTCAGGCCAAGATTTACCTGCTCTGGGAATAGCCACTTACTAGTTATGGAGTTCCAGAAGAAATAGTCTGCCAAACCCTCACTGCTCAACATTTTCTTCCTCAACAGCTCCAGTCTGCCCATAGTTTAAAAAAAACCTCATGATTTTCCATATGTAGAAGGCTGCAGGAAATCACATCCACCATCATCTCCATTACCTCTTCACTCTGCAGCATCCCAGCCAAAACCTAACATACGCCTCCCACCTTTCATGCTGTGTCCCTTGCTGAATTACACACTATGTCCTCTTTCTTAGATAGCAACTTTCCAAGTCAATAATAAGACCCCTTTCAATCATTTTTCAAAAGAAAGATAGCAGAAGGTTCACCACTTTAGCTTTTAAAGAAAATCTTTCAGGTTTTGGCAGCAGCAGTTCTGAAATCCGGTCAGTCTCGTCAATACTTGTGAGCAAAGCTACTCCAGAACCACACCACTCCTCTCTATCTGCCTGTCCCCCTGCTCCTGCCAAGAATGTTTATAGAAGTCCAGTGTAAGAAAGTGATTTCTTACTCCAACAGACTGTCAAAGATAGAAAGGTGTGGAGGGAAAATGCCATTTAAAACAAAAACATACTATATTAGGCATACAGAAATATGGACTGGTAACTGATCTAACATTAAAAGACCTCCTTTACGCTCACAGCACAGAAGGCTAAGAAATTACTGAATGTGTTTTGTTTTGCATGACCCCTTGTTTAGATTGTGAACTTAAGATGAAATCTGGGTCACATATGTGGTTCCCAGTTGTATTGTCTGCAGTCTATAAAAGAAACCAAATACACTACCAGATTATCTGTACCATGTATGTACATATGTGCACACAATCGTCAGGCATCATTGAGCAAGTTCTCACTAGGATATTAAGTCAGTATGTATTACAGTTGTCATACTGCCCTAAATATACCACACAATGTGCTCCCAGCCTCCAGACGCAGACAGTCAAAAGTTACAGCTTTACAGCTGTTTTCTCAAATTTATGCTGTCAAATTTACATTACTTACTAACATTCACTTTTTCTTGTTCCTACTAAAGCTGACCTACCTGCACAGCTGATGAATGACCAATCAAATCACCAACCAGCTCCAAGAAATACATAGGTGTATTCTCTTGCACCTTCTTGGCAGCTTGGTTTGCCTGCTTGTTCGCCCTTCCAAAGCCCCACATGTTGAAAAACCCTGGGGGAAGAAAAGTCTCTTGTTTTGGCAAAAATAACAAATACAATTTATTTCCTCTAGCTGAAGAGCCACATAAAATCTAAAACCAGGACAGTCTACATGGCAAACTGACAGAAGCATCGTACTGTGCAGCATTTATACATCTGCATTATTCATCTTGAGGGAGGAATGAAACACAGCTACTTGTCCTAATTAGATATAATGTAAAGTAAACATGCTGAGTTACACACTTGAATGAGACAATATACAGATTTGAGAAGAAATACAAAGACTTCCTAAATGAACTAACTGAACAGGTAGATGCAGGACACTAATGTTCACCTTTGCTTTGTGCTCCTAAACTATTACTTGTGCAAAGAGGAGAAAAATGAGGCACCAGGCTCTCCCATGTGTCCTGCATTAGAGCACTGAAATGTTGGCCCATTGGCTTCTTCATTCAGATTTAAAACCTTCAGCCAAACTGGAGTGTAAAGATAGTACTTCACATGTTCCATTTAGATAGCACAAAAATACACAGCCACAGCCACAAGGGGAACTATGCAATAGTACTGACAGAAGTAAGAAAGTTGGATTCTGTTCATAGTGCAGTTCAGACTTTATTCCCAACCCTTCCTCAGCCCCACCAGCACACAAAACTAGAAGTGTGCTAAACCACAGCCCTGGTGCAAGGGAGGTAAACTGGTGAGATGAACAACCTCTCAGGGGATCCCTAGAACAAAAATAGAGCAAATCATCAGTAATATCTCACTATGGTTTCTTTCAAACATCTTGATTCACAGAAGTTATAAATTTCCAACGTGAAGCCAAATACCACTTGTCACCATGTAGATAAGCTGTCACCAGCAATACTGAAGACAGAACATTTCTCAAAAAAATGCTTCTAAATCAAGCCAGGCAGCAAAAATATATTTGCAGAAGTTACCAACAGGAGATGAACAGCCAGGTAGACAAGAAAGACTAGATAAGTCAAGAAAATTGTTCACACCTTGAATAAAAATATTCCTACCAGAGAGCAAGTCAACTGCTGTTCCCAGTCCTTAATACTAATTATATTGTCCAGAGCACCAGTCCAAGGCCACAACTGCCAGTGTGCAGAGAAGTTGCTGGTCTAGTCAAAGAGTACCAAGCACTACAAAGGAACTCCTGTCATTGCTCAAGCATGAGCAGGACATACAGGAAAAAGAAGCAGGGTCGTGTCACTTGGAATGAATATAGAGAGGCTCTCAGAACAAGTAAATAATGTGAACCCATTACTAAATGGAGGGGGAACCCTGGTAACAGAGGATGCAGAGAAGGCTGAGTTACTGAGCTTTGCATCAGTCTTCATTGACAAGGCCAGCCCTCAGGAATCTCTGACCTAGGAGACCAGGGTAAAGGAACGCTGGAAGGAACACTTTCCCTTAGTCAAGGAGGATTGGGTTAGAGAACACCTAGGCAAATCTGAGATCCACAAGTCCACAGGCCCTGACGGGATGCACCAGGGCTGAAAGAGCTGACAGACCACAGCAAGCCAGCTCACAATCATCTTTTAAAGGTCATGGAGATCAGGAGAGATGCCTGATGACTGGAAGACAGCAAATGTCACCCCAGTCTTCAAATGGGCAAGAAAAAGGACCCAAGGAACTACCAGCCAGTCAGCCTCAGCTGAAACCCTGGAAAGGTGATTGAACACCTCATTCTGGAGGATATCTCTATCCACATGGAGGACAAGAAAGTGATCAGGAGTAGTCAGCATGGGCTCACTAAAGTCATGCTTGACCAACCTGATTGCTTTCTGCGATAAAGCAGTCTCTACCTAGATGATGAGGGGAGAGCAGTGGGTATTGTCTACCTCAACTTCAGCACAGCTTTCAACATTGTCTTTCACAATATTCTTACAGGCAAACTCAGGAATTGTGAGATGGATGAGTGGACAGTGAGGTGGATTGAGAACTGGCTGAACGGCAGATCCCAGAGGCACAGGGGTCTGTCACTAGTGGTGTCCCCCAAGGTTCAATACTAGGCCAGTATTGTTTAACTTATTCATCCATGACTTGGGTGAAGGGACAGATGCCTTCTCAGCAAGTTCACCAATGACACAAAGCTGGGAGTGGCTGATACCCCAGAGGGCTGTGCAGCCCTTCAGAAGGACCTCAACAGGTTGCAGAGATGGGCAGAGAACTGTCTGAAATTAAACAAGGACAACAAGGTGTCCATGAGACAGCAGTGAGGCCTTGTGGCCAAGAAGACCAGTGATATCCTGGGGTGCATTAGGAAAAGCATTGCAGGAGGGAATGCTGGCAGGTCAAGGGAGCTGATCCTGTGCCTCTACTCAGCTCTGGTGAGGCTTCACCTGGAGTATTGTGTCCAATTCTGGACTCCTCAGGACAAGAGAGACATGGAGCTCCTGGAGTAGGTCCAGCTCCAAAGATGATGAGGGGACTGGAGCATCTGGGTAGGCTGACGGAACTGAGCCTGTTCAGCCTCAAGAAGAGACGACATCAGTGTCTAAGTAGCTGAAGGGAGGGTGCCAGGAGGATGGACCCAGGCTCTTCTTGGTGGTGCCAAGCAATAGGACAAAAGGCAATGGGCAGAAACTGATGCACAAGATGTTCCACCTGAGTATGTAGAACAACCTCTTTACTGTGCAAGTATGGAGAGTTGTGGAGTCTCCCTCACTGGAGATACTCAAGTATCATCTGGACACAATCCTGTGCCATGTGCTCTGGGATGACCATCCTTTAGCAGGGAGGTTTGACCAGATGACCCACTGTGGCCACTTTCAACCCGACCCATTCTATGATTCTGTGAATGTCTGTACTTGAGGAAAATGCTCCCTCTAACACCAGCAACTCGCCTTGAGGACTGCAATGCGCAGAGGTAGTATGCAAGTGAGGTTGTATACAGCCTCAAAGTGAGTCCCAATATCATTCCAAGTTCAAAGAGGAGATGTGGAAAACACTTCCTTTTTTGTGCCAGCTGCTCATCTGCAAACTTTTCTAGCTTTCTGCACAAGGTTCTGCAACTATTTAATCATGCATGGTAGAGGATTCAGCACTATTTGCTGCAAGGAGGGAAGAGTCAAGGTTCATCAGGAGAGGTCCTAATTTTTGTTAAACTGGCTGATACAACTGTAAACTTTACATAAGCTTCATGACAAAGAACTGCCTCACCTACACCTTTTAATGTCCCATATCAGATCCTGATGAGCTTGTATACCCTGGCTTCTTCAGTTTCCCTTCCACACCTGTTATCAGTTGGTTGAATGCAAGGCATTATCTCTTCTTACAAAGCCTGAAAGCCTCTCTATTCCTATATGGTGAATACTGGGTTTCCTGTTATGTTTTCAAATGTTCTTTTCACCCCCCACTACTTGCAAACCTGTTGGAACTGGTTCAGCTGGCAGCTGCTGCTTTTCCCTGAGTTCCCAAATGCGCACACTGCCATCTTCTGAGCAGGAGATCAGCTGCCTGTAAAAACAGTTGATAACGAGCACTAGCGTGGATATTTATCTGTGCAAATCACCTTTTGATCTTTCTATGAAAGATACAGAAAGTTGCCTCAAACAAAGTGCATCTGTAGCAGAACAAACTATAACAGACTTTGGAATAGGTGGAAAAAATAAACATTTTCAACCCCATTTTAAAAGCATAAAACTATGTAAAACAAAACAGAAGAAGCTTACGCTCTGCAAACACAGTTCAACTAAATGGTGTTCATAAGCTTATTTTCATTAAGCAAAAACCTTTTCTTATGGACAAATAACAAAAGGAAAGGTACCCTATTTCATTACACACTTAGAACAGCACACACATTTACACAATCAAGGCCCTAATTTTTATCTTCTGATAGACTTTTGCTCCATTGAACAAGAGTATAAAGGGATCTAACACAACTACTATTAGAATATATATATATACACACATATATATGCAGCAAATTGTCCAAGTTGGCTCTCAAATCAATTTCCTTATAGAAATTCAGCACTACCGAACAAAGGCTGGGAGTTACTACTTTTTGTTGAAACATTTCAATTGTTACAGAATATTTAGTGAAAAATGTTTACTGAATATGCCATATAAAATGTCACGAAGCTGTATTTTCACAGTGTAGACAGAAGTGCTTTATCTGGTCTGATTTTGAAAATAGCTGAGATACTTTCAGCCTGTGTACCAGTCAGATATACTGGATTATAGTTTTTTTCTGTTGAATTACAATGATGAATTTTCAAAAACCAGATCAACAAGCTCTACCTAATAAAAGCAGACCAAATTGCAGATAAGTCCCTGCCCTAGAAATCAGATGCAGCTTTGTAGTCTGTCTAGTCACCCTACCAAGTTTTGCTTTTCTTCATTGCATTAACAAAATGTACCTGTTTGGAAGCTTCTCGATGTGCAGCACAGAGGAGTCATGAGCAGTTCTCTGGCAGGCAATCACACGCTTCATTTGAAGATTATACACGTATATGCCTTTCCCAACAGCAGCAAACACACACTTGAAAAAAAATTCAATGGAACAACTTGCAGAAACAGATACTGAGAAATCATCCTGCATGTAACAGATTTCCAGAGATATTATGATGTCATCTAGCCTGCACTACCCAGCCTGTTTCTGTCCTCATGTTGCTGCCTTATCCCAAACATATGAAATTAGACATAGAAAAACTACGGATTTTTTTTGAGCAAATGTGGGATATTCTCCTACACTCTAAGCAGTTATTTAATGTCTGTATTTCTATAAGCAGTAATCAAGGATACCAACAAATAATACACTTCTGCAATTAAATGTTTACGTTCTTATACTAAAATAATGCTCTGTGTTTTGAAAAACTTTTGTTTTATCAATAAAGCCTGAGAATACAGGAAGCTGTTCTGCATTTTTCCCTCTTTCTGAAATTTACCTGAAGCTAGACAAAGAGGAATTGCTCAAGTATTTCAGCTCTACCAAGTATAGAAGAGGAATTCTGTCACGGGAAAGTACTACACAATGCTGCATTTTGCACTTAATGCTTTTCCTCTGGAGAGTGCATGCATTCCATCTCACAACCACCATGACCCTAAGAAGCCAGAAACAGCTTACACATCTTTGGATCTAGACCCTCTTGAGAGTTGTGATGATCTTAGAGTGGGCAAATGTACAGTACGCGTGTATTACATATGACTAATATTCAGTACCAGGAGCATGCAAAATGCTTCCATTCAGTACATTTTTTCAGTTTTGAACATACCTTTTTTAGGTGCTGGTATGCTGGAACACTTCCCTGAATGGCCTGCTTCCACTTACACAACCCAAACATCAATGTCTCATAAGCTGTCCAAACTACACATCTGTCAACATTTTGTAAAAATTGTAACCTACTCTTTTTTGACTAAGATTTCCTATATACATTCAGTAATGTTTTGACACTGTTCAAAACTCTTTATTCGGGTTTTTGTTCAGAATTCTGAGTTTTTTCTTATGCACATCTGTGGTGGAAGCACTGAAACAAAACAGATTTCTGGTAGCACCATTACCAAATCAAGAGGAAAAAAATCCATTGAGCCAATTTGTATTATTTTCCTAGTTTTGTATGAGGTTCAAATTCAGTGGCCTTCCACATCACTCTTCCACTATGAGTCACGCAGTCTTACAGCTTTGCAAAAGATGTTTTTCATGAAGCACTCTTTTTTTTTTCACAAGACCTGGCAAAATCCTGGTCATCTCAAACCCCCAGAAAATAAAATATGATGAAGCATAAATTGTACATCTATCTGAAAAGGCAACTAAATAGAAACACACACATATCAGGGCAGTAGATGCACTCCCTAGCACTGTTTCCTAGTACTGCCAAACCTTTACCACCCCATTTATTTCTGTAATCATGTTTTGCCTACAATCTCAGTGTCAAACTAGACACGTGCATCTTCTCCACCCACCCAAGTACCAAGCCTGGAAAACAGAGAAAACACCTATTTTACATTATTCTTTTTTTTAACATGAAGAACAGTGTTCTGCTTTTAGACTGCAGGTAATAAAATAATACATTATACAAATACATTTCTTCACCTCTTTTTAAGTAGGACCTTTACAACACAGACAGCTCTGCCCTAAAACACCTTCTATTTCAGGATTTAACACTAGAACCACCTTTACTTCTCACCATTCAAAATTATCACGATGAATAAAATTCACAACAATTTGTTTAGTTCAGTTCCAGGCATGGAAGAAAGCCTTCAGTAGCCTCAGATTCCACACTCAATGTTTTAACAACTTCTGACCTTCTCAAAATTCTTTTCCTCTCCCTTAAAACACGTCTTATGTAGCTTTCAAACAGATAAAAGTATTTTGAAGCCAAATTATAGATCTTACTCTAAATAAAATTTGCTTTTGACTCATTGTAGAAATAAGCATTGACAACACTGGAAATCCTACCTTTAGATATAACCACATCTCTTTTTTTGCCCACAACCCAAAACATTTCTCCCTCCAGGGTTTTAGGAATTCAGGTTTTTCCACAGCTTTTATTTTGTTATAGTTCATATCTCTGAATCCATTTCCAGGAATCCCTTTCTTAATCATTCTCCAGTTACTGACCTACCTGACAACTGTGAAACGTCTTTTATGTTGCCACTAACAGTTGGCACCATTTCACAAAAGTGAGTAATAACCTGAGGACTTTTAGTGTTTGCTGAACAATAACTGGGTTCTGACAGAGTATTCTGATCAAATGTCCAAAGCATTATTACCGTAGCCTAGATCCTGGACACATATTTGAGTATACAATTGAGTATTGCCCATCTGAACAGAAAGAGCAATATTGATTTACTATTAAGCATAGACATATGCCTATTCTTAAATTCACTCTATAGTACCTTCAGATATAACTGTTCAAAGAGGTGCATTATTGTGAAAACTGCATTTCCAGAAGAATGGAATATGAAAGATGTATGCCATCAAAACACATACCTCCTATTTATTTTTTCTCTACTGGTACTGTAAACAGCTAATCAATCTTTGTCAGTCAAAAAAAAAAGCTGTTATTGAAAGTCCATTATGTTAGTTCCCAACATCCTCAACATATTATAACCTTCAGTTAGCTCAACAGCCAATATTTTACATAAAACCTATTGACTGTATAGAAATAGATGTGCACATTTAGAAGTCTCTCATACTAAAACAAGGAAACTGAAAACACAAAGCAGTTGGTCTTCTATGGTAAGGTCATCCTAGCTTACTTGAATTAGTTTACTCTATTTAAAGCTTATTACCTCCTCATCAGATGTTAGGTGTTGAACTGAAGTTTCATTTGGGCTTTGGGATAACTTTATTTCTGGCTGTACATCTGGATGGACAGAGGAGTCCCAGAAGTTGCACTCAGATGCTTGCTTTGTCCAGTCAAGTGCATCCCAAACTATTAGCTCACCTACATGAGAACCTGTCACAAAAGTCAAGTCTGCAGGGGGGAAAAAAAACATTATATTGAAAAACCAAATTTCACACAAAAGTACAACCCTAGAAAGGTAAAAGTGCCTGTTTTCATGTCAAGCTATGTATAATGTGCTGTACATAACTGACTGGACTAAACCCCCTCTCTTTGAGTAAATACTCATTTTATTACCTAATACAGCTCAAATGAGCAAAAGGAAATGAGCTCTCCTGTAAAATTAAAACCAGGAAGGAGAACATTCACTGACCACAGTGCACAGTAGTGCGTAGCAAAGGCAAGGAACACCATCAGAAGTATGTACAAGTACTTCAACTCCATTTCTACATAAAACCCCCCTCTATTCCTTGGACAAGTAAGTGTTTGGACACTCCTCAGAAGCAACAAAGTATGTCTATGCCATAAACAGAACTACAGATCGCAAATTTAAGTGGATGGCAAGACTGAAGAAGCTTGTCATGAATTTGTTGTTCATACATGGGAAGGAACCACTTCCTAGCAATATTTAATGCAGGTAGCATATTGTGTCTTTAAGCCAAACACTGCTTGCTCTTTGTAATCCAAAAGGAGAAAATATTGACAACAGTTAAGCTCAGAAACAAGTATCATAGAATCCAAGTTTTCTTTTTTTTTTTTTTTCAGCTTCTTATTACCTCTGTAACAAAGCCCCTCTGTGCCAACCAGACCAACACAGATACACCCAAGGACAAATACACACTCTGTATTACACCAGTAATAACTTGTTCTGGACTCTGTGCCATAAAAAAAGGGAAGAACAGAGTAGAAGGGTCTGGATTTCAGGTAACAGCTCAGTATTGCCCTAATGAGCAGCAGAGACTGTATCATCTTGCCTCTATAATCTCTATGCAGGCCCACATTTGCATCCTCAGAATCTTCCGTTACCTTGGGACAACTGCAAGGAACATATCCCATTTTAAGAGTCAGAAGAAATAAGGGAAAAAGTAGCATTTTTAACTTTCCTAACAGAAAGAAGACTCAGAGCTCCATTTCCATCAATGACATTACCTCTCTTCTACACTGCAACTTGCCTGGTTTCATCTTATTGTTAATTCATAAACAAAGCAATTATATTTTGACATGTCACTACCTTTGCAGCTATACAAGATGGTACATCCACTAGTTAAGTAGTTTCACTCCAGTTAAAACTTTGGTCCCAAAAAAACTCCATAGGTTTATCCCACTGGTAACTAACAAAAGCAGTAACATTATAAAACAACTCTTACCATTGATGCTGACTAATGACAAAATGTTATCCTGATGGTCAACAAGGCGCTTTACTTCAAAGACATTCCAACCTTCAGACTCATTGTTAGAATCACTCAACCTAAAAATTACTTCAAAGAAAGAGAAATTGTCTAAATAAGCTCTTTCATTCAGAATAAGATGGAACTATACTTAAATAAAACATATAATTTTCAGAGAGACACAAACTAAAACATAAGTGAGGCAATACAAGAGCTATTTATGGTCACTCATGACATCAAAAAATGGGAATGAATTATTTCAGTGTTATCATTAAGGCCTCTTTCTACTGCAACTCTAGGATAAAAAATTTCAGCCTAGTTACTCTGAAATTTAGAGAATCGGTCAACATCAGAAGCTGTAGAAAGCAGAAGTGAAAAGTATTAGACATTTTTATACATAAGTGAACTAAAAGTGAAACATGTTTCTTGAGGACTCATCTAACTGAAAAATTAATATTCAAAGGATACAATATTCTCTAGTAAGGCAATTGAGAACATCAGGAATTAAGACTTTATTTTAAACAGGCTAAGAATTTCTTTTCTACCTCAAGGATACTGCAAAAGAAGCGTGTATACCAATGTCTAAACACAAGAGGACTATTCTTAATTTGTTCCCGATTCTTCAGTCAAACTATCAGGTTGCTAATTCTTCAACTATGTATTTAATCATCTTGAGCAACATCTGCTGTTTCACTGATACAATCCTCTACTTTTGCTCCTGGATTTTATTCGGTATTTTGAAATTTCAGTAATTTTACACAGCACTCATCAAAAAGACTCTCCACCAACACCTAGCCACAGATAATTCTGTCTCCAACTGAGCAACAGAAATCATCACACTGTCTCATTATAGCTTCTGATCCTGGGATAAGGAGGCTCTAGAGAACCCTAGTATCTGACAGCTCAGATAAGCAGTCCCAGACCTTCTCCAGTAGAACAAATGTCAATTGCCCCAATCAGATCTGGACAGGTGTCACTAACACTGATTGAGCTGGCAGAGGAGCTTGCCAAGCCACTCTCTGTCATTTATCATCAGTCCTGGTTAACCAGGGAGGTCCCACTCAGCTGGAGGTTGACCAGTGTGACATCCATCTACAAGACAGGTCAGAAGGAGGATTCAGAGAACTACAGGACTGTCAGCCTGATCTCAGTGCCAGGGAAGGTGATAGAAAAATTATCTTGAGTGTGATCACAGAGCATATGCAAGACAACCAGGGGACCAGGCCCAGCCAGCATTGGTTTAAGAATGGCAGGTCCTGCTTGACCAACATGAGCCATCAGTGTGCCCAGGTAGCCAAGAAGGCAAATGGCACCCTGGCCTGTAATAGCAGTGCAGCCGCAGGATCAGGGCAGTGATTGTCCCTCTGTACTCGGCACTGGTGAGGTCACACCTCAAATCCAGTTCTGTCCAGTTCTGGGCCCTTCACTTGAGAAAAGACATTGAGGTGCTGGAGTACATCCAGAGAAGGGCAACAGAGATAGGAAAAGGGTCTGGAGCACAAGTCTTAAGAGGAAGGAGCTTGGGTAGTTTAGCCTGGAAAAAAGGAATTCAAGGAGACCTCATTGCTCCCTACAACCATCTGAGAGAAGGTTGTGGAGAAGTGGGGACTGGCATCTTCTCCCAAAAAGACAAAAGGAAGTGGCCTCAAGCTGCAGCAGGGGAGGTTCAGGTTGGACATCAGGAAGAAATTCTTCACTGAAAAGGTGATCAGGCATTGGAATGGGCTGCCAGGAATGTGCTGGAGTCACCATCCCTGGAGGTGTTCAATAAATGACTGGACATGGCACTTAGTGCAATGGTTTAATTGGTGGTGTTCAAGGCTGGACTTGACACCTTGAAAGTCTTTTCCAACCTTGATTTTATGATTCTAAAGATAGAA
Organism: Lophotriccus pileatus; assembly: GCA_035583135.1. NCBI lineage: Eukaryota > Metazoa > Chordata > Aves > Passeriformes > Tyrannidae > Lophotriccus > Lophotriccus pileatus. Next base: position 48,258,147 of record JAWWES010000094.1, read on the forward strand.
AAGTTTCATCTATAAGATTCCTGAATGAGACTAGTATTGTCTCCTCTTCATAAAGAAATGGAAGAAGGAAAAAGGTTTCTGATCACACTCTAATACCATTTACTTTTCCTATACAATTCCAGCAGTATGTTTTTTACACATATCTCTGATAAGCAGCTGTTATAGCAGAACATGAACACTTCACAGAAACGCAACATACTCACTTAGCTCTTTGCCGACAGCTGCTGCAACACAATTTTTAGGCAATTCAACCAAAGCACTGATACCTTTGAAAAAAAAAACAGGAGATAAGGGAGGAAAGGATAACCACTGGTTATAACACAGCAAACTATTAATTCCTTACTAATAAAGTTCTTAACAATCTTTCTTCCACTTAAAAGTCATAATCAAAACAGAAGCATATTGCCTGAAAGTTAAATGGCATCAGAATTGAATAGATTATCTCAAACAGAGGCGAAGTTAGGACTTTTGGTCCTGAATCCAGCAGAATTCTGAACATCAAACTTGCAGTGAAACTGAAAGTAACTGATCTTTATATTTTAAATACAGTTAAGGTATTTATGTCCTAATGCTGGACAGTATTAAGGACACCGTGGCAATTATTAAGATTCTAAACAAAGGCGGTACCAAAGTTATTAGATACTGTACATATCTCAGTACACACAATTCTAAAATACTGTGCAGAGCCAGCTGAAGAAGGGTAAAGCCTGAGATAAAATGTCCAACTTGCTGTTAGTCTGTCTTAATCCTGCACAGAATTTTCACAGTCTGTGCCACCACACCATTAAAGAAAAATTCCCCAAGGAATAAGCAATCTCTTTCTCCACAAAGGAAGCATGTGATTAGGATAGAAGACAAGGCTACACATCCCATTGACTCCTTGTACCGAAGTTTCAACAGCACTTCACACAAAGCACCACAGCACCACTTCCGGCTGGCATTTAGCATAACATTTAATACTGAATCAAAAGAAGTATTAATATCCTCAAAGATTCAGAAGGCTTTGCCAACCACTACTCTATTCTATGATAAAAATAAGGACAATATTAGTTTCACCTTTAAATGTGATTCACAGCTTCAGAGGTATCTTGGTAAAGCACGGCAATAAACATGTGACAATTTTCTTCATATGGATATACAATATGTAAGTTTATTAATATAAAAGCAGTATTGACATTGATATCTGATTAAATTTATTATATTCCTATCAAAACTTGCATTTTCTACATAAAAAGTATGGATTCTTAATAATAAAAAGTAATCTCTACTGTTCTACAACTACAAAGCTCACTTAAGAGTAATCTCATAAGACTAGTAAACTAGATCACACAAAAAGCCAGCCAAAGGATCTGGTACATGTTACAGTGAATATATGTGTTACACATAAATACCAGCATCCAAGGTCTAGCTCTCTAAGTCCAAGCTATTGTACAGTTACTCAGATTTGACATATTCTAAAATTCACACAGCACAGGAGATTAAAAGCAGCCTTAATTCTGAAACTATTAAGTCTGACATTTAAAAAAAGAGCAAGTGGCTCTAATACATAATGTTATCATTAGAATTAAAGGAAATTTGCCAAGTTGGTTTTGCATCATTATACAGACCCATTTTACTTGCACTTTAACAGCTATAATGAGTCATTTACATTTTTACCTGCATCAGTAAGATGACTGGTCTTACACAAGAGATCTAATTTTCGGTTCCAAACACATAGATCACTCCCTCCAGACAACCACACATCCAGTCTTTGAAGAACTGTCAAACACTGCAGAACAAAAATCAGATATATGTCTCCAGCAAAAGTTTTACAGTGAATTTCTCAGTAAAATGATCATGAGCTTTAGTTAAATAAATCTGTAAGTACTATGAAGCACAGTATCAAGGTATCGCTTCCCTGAAAAACACAAATTTATTTACATATGTTACATTTTTCATCAACAATGCAAAACCTTATTTTTTCATTGCTTTTTTCCTACTGTTAACAGTCAAGAACTACTTTAAATGTAGGTTGTCTTTTGCAACACCGCAACAGAACCAAGCCATAAAGTTACCTTTGTTCTACCTTCTTTCAAAAAGAAAATTGAGGTATTAAGAGTTCAAAAAACAAATTAAGATTTATGCCCACTTCTCAGCCACTCATTATGTACCACTGCTCACACCAAACACTGCTGTTCGTTTTAACACACCTGCCCATAGGACCCACGAGCCATACATAACAATTATTGTATATAACAACATAACAGACATTCATAGGGTTTCTTTAGCATACCTTTACAGTAGAATGGAAACACGACACTTTCTGAACCTGTCTGCCACTACTGCAGTCCCAAACCTGTCTTTATTCATTAAGGAAACTGAAAGGTTTCTATGCATTATAAATATAAATGCTGTGTTTGTGACAGATTGGGAAAGAGGTATGCAGAGACTCAGTCTTCTAAACTCTGTCTTTTCAATATTTGGCCTAAATGGCATATTAATAAATTAAATTATATTAATATTAATAAATTAATCCATAATTGATTAATTTTAGTAGCAAGGATTGTATCTACTTGTGAGCAATAATTAGTAAAACTCCTGTGTAACCCCATTACACCTGGTAGGTATTATTGGCCAATACGTTTTGAGACAGGCTGCAGCCTGTCTCAGTGCTACCTCTAAAAGAAAAAAACACAAAAAGCCGATTGAAATTTTAATATTCTCCAGATCAAAGGATACAATAACTGTTCTATCAGCTGAGGCTGTTATAATCAAATGGTTTTTTTCTTCAAAAGCATCTGATGAAGAAAATGGTGCTATAGCTGTAATTTTGTGTGTGTGTCCATGAAGTTCAAAAAGTTTTTCTCCAGTCTGAAAAACAGAACAATGGAAAACTAACTGTAAAATATGGAAAATGCTTAAAATAGCATAAAACAATGATATCACACAACTTTTGAAAGCAAGAATTTTTAAGAGTCTAAAATCTTTCTTTCTAAAGTAATTTATGGATTTGTTTCTAATTTCCTTCAATGCTATTCAATATTAAATAACATACTAAGTGTAAGTTTAAAGGACATAATGCAAATACTGGCCATTCACCCATGAATAGTATGGTTGACAAACCCTTAAAAAAGTCTTTTTTTTAAATCACTAGAAAAACTTGACCTATATTTATGCCAAACATAGTACTGTCAATTTCCTGCCAGCTTTATTTAGTATGTACATTATTTATCGATTCAAGATGGTGCTTTAGAAAACTGGAGCTACTTCTGCTGTGTTTAGATGGCAAAACTCCACAAACAAACGCGCAGAAGCATACTGGCATTTTAAACATGCAACTAACATAAGGGTTATTTTAACTGCAAACTTCTTTACAGTTAATGGGTTAATGTTTTAAATTAATAAAAATCCTACAGAAGTAGAAAATGGAACTCAGTTCATAAGCTAAATATCTAGGTGAGTTTTATATTCACAAGCTGCTCAGAACACTGGGTATATATATTCACATTTATGAGTTTTAATATTCAAAACTCCTTTACTTTTCCACCCTATAGAATTAAAAAATTACTAAAGGCCGGCAACAACAGCAAAGCACTAATTGAAACTTCTCAAAAGAGAGAAGTTTCAAGTCTCCCCTTCTGTTTTTTAAAATTACACCATCATAAATATCACATAAATTTTTAAGAAGATTTTTAAAAAATTTACAGTCTGATTTTTTTTTCCCTCAATTTGAATGTTTGATACACTTTAGACAGGACAGCATGTCTCCCCTTCAGACTTCTTATTGAACAATGTATAACAGACCTCCTTAACACGGGTCTAATGCTCATCCCTTCTACAATTCTGTCAATGACAGAGAGACACAGAGCAGAAGACCAGAACAGCAGGTGTCACACTAACAGAGCACCATTTCCATGATAAAACTGATGTCTTTGTAAGGTTTTCGAAAGTTACAAGATTTTTATCATAGCAAGCAACTAAGGCCCTGTTCCTGCACCTCATGAAACACTTAACTTCTACTACCTTTGGTTTCTTTCCAATACATTTTTGTGCTAGCTTGCAATTTAGCCTAATCAGTTACACTACAAAGAGCTATTACTAGTAAAGCTACTGAAACGTACTTAAAACTTAAGTTTATATAAAAATCCTGGCAGGTTTGGGATCTTCTTACATATTTGTTGAGTTACTAGTCAATGTTTTGGTGTTAAGAGCAAACACAGAACACACTTTTAAAGAGTAACTAAAGGCACACATTCATACACACTTCTGCTTTTCACATTATCATTTCATCTAAAATCTCTCTAAAATCACTATGTCTTTCAAAACATTTTAACTTTCAAAACTTATCCTTCTCTTCAATTCACATAATTTTTCATATCCTAACTCTCCTCTGTAAACTAAAATTTAACAGGCCCCCTCCACTTGTACATTTTCAAATAGCTCTGCAGCAATTCTTATTTATTCTGCTTTTTCATTGCTAGACACTTCTACCTCCTCTCCACAACTTCTACCCTCTTCAGAACACACAAGCCAACCCCCAAAAAATCACCTGACCTGAGCATTCCATAGACATATGATTCCATCATCTCCTGCGGATGCAAACCTGAAGAAAAAGAAACAAACCACCACAACAAACTGAAAATTTCAATACAGTGTAAGGTAATGGAAAAGCAGTAAACAGTTACGGAAGAAAAAAATACTTACAAGATATATCAGACTCTGTCTTTAAAGAATAAATATGTATTTGTAAATCCCAATTATAGTTTCTAAAGTCAGTACATTGGAGTAGGTATTTACCAACATATACTTAATATAAGAACAAGATGTAAGAATTCCAATACGTACTATTATAAAAAGAACCCTTCATAAAAGAACCAATTCTCTTGTTCACAAATATGAGATCTTAAACACCAAATAACAGTGAACTCTAAAACCAAATACTATTAGTCAGAGTCAACTGTAAAACATCTAACAAGTTACAAACCGCTCATCTGAGTTCAGCTCAGGAATAGAGTAGACCAGGATTTACCACTGTAATTTAGAGTTTGGCTTAAAAGAACTTCGAGGGGCAGCACATTTAAAGTGCTAAATTTGACTTCTGACAAAGATCCACACGGAAGGCATACCATACGAAGAAAACACAAGTTCAGATTAGCATGTTAATCTCCCATGAACAAAGTGGGACTTGAATTCAATCTTTTTCTCTAGGTTACAATGAGTATCGAACCATCTGCCTACATATGCTCCTTATGGGACACCTCATTCTTTTCCAGTCAAGATCACCATTATCTATAACCTTGTCTGTTTCCTGAAGGAGCAAGGAATGGTCAAATGAGCAACAAAAAACCCTATTCTTAAAATGTGTTATGAACTCTGTTTAATTTAATGTGTCAAATGCTAGAGCTTTACATGCAATTTTATTTCAGTCCACTTTTTGGAAGACTCTTGCTCAGGCTTAGTCTTCTTTAGTGAGCTTCCAATCAATATTACCCCTACTTCATGTTCAAAAAGTACAAGAGCAAAGGAGAAAGAAAAGAAAAAAAAAGAAAAAAAAAAAGCACACCAGCTTTCTGTTACATTCATACAGGATTTATTTAGTATCTTCAAAAACCAATCTGAGAAAATTTTCCACTCACTGGTTTTAGCTGAGCCACTGAGAAAACAAGAAAATCCTTCTGCAAAATTCTCACTAAGATGATATTATCTAAAGACCTGAAGCGTGAAATTTGGCTTACAATAGTTGACAAAAAGCACACAATGGAATAGCTGCAGAAACTAAATAAAAACATTTCAGAAGCTGAGTAACAATACTAATTTTACTGAAAAGAATCAAGTGAATAATATTATCAGGTGTTTAACAATCCAGAAAATACCATATTCTTGATAAATAAAAACACAGAATTACTGTCCAGTAAAGCAACTCTATTAAACTCCTCAAACTCTCAGAATATCAACCAGCTATATAACTTACTCCCTATCCATATGCTATTTTACAGCCTATTTTAAATGCAGCCACCCAGACTTTAGCTTTACAATGATTATCATTAGTTTAGCTTCAGTAATTTACTCACCACCAAAGAAAGGAGCCCAAAATGGTAAACAATTTCTTTGTATCACAGCAATTTAAGAATACTCTGGTATTGCTATAAAAATCAATTACATCTATTCAGTATGTGTTTTGAGAAAACATACTTTGATAAAGAATTATTTTAATTACTGGTCTGGGAAAAAAAGGACTGAAAAAAAGCCACAAGATTCTTCTACTTTCATAGGAATTTTCTGGCAGACTATTACAATGAAGAAAAATAAATTTTATGGTAACACATGTAACTTTCCTGATATATATGTTTATGACATTAAGAATAAAAACTGACATGCTGAAGATCCTCCATGGAGTCTTCTATGAAATTTATTTATATTTTATATATATATTACGAATCTTACTAGAGAACAGGATTCTGTGGGCATTCCTGAATTTGAAGAGATCACCTTCATGATTTCTTCTAATCAATGTGCATGGGGAAGGAGAGAACCTTCCTTCACAAAACACCTGCTACACAGTGTTAGGATTAAAACAAGCTGTTATCGATGTTAACTTTGTGTAGTATGTTGATGAATATATTAGAAATTCCCTTCTGAGTCTAATCCATAAAAGATACAAGTTACTGCAGTTCCTTGACAGAAATATTCTTGCCTGTTACTTACATTCTTAATGTCTAAACGTTTTCTATTTTATTCTCCACATCAGCCAAGAGTCACTACATTTTATTACTGACTAAAGAATTCACAACCTTAGTTTTAAGGCAGATAATTATTTCTTCCCTTGTAGGATTAAGTATAATTAAAGAACATGCAGGGATTATTTAGAGAAAACTAGAACAGAAGCCAGCTGTAATGTACAGCTATCATATTCATTCTCTCAGTCACACTTCCAAAGTGACAAAGGTAAATACAATTACTTCATCTCTGCTTACTAACCAGTTTTCCAGTTTTTAGATAACTCTGTCCTCAGAAGACAGGTAACTCAGTCTTCAGAAGAACAGAACAGATAAAGATTGTCATGGAATATACAAAAAACTGCACACAGCTGAAAACTGAGCAAGAGAAACAAAGAAACAATCAGGTTTCAAAGAAGTACAGCAAGTTGAGTCAGATCAAATTGGAAAAAAAACGAAATGCAGAGATTGGGCATGTGATGAATTTTGCTGAGCAGTCATTCTGAATAAAGTGGTGAAAATCTCAGTATTTAAGAAGTTAATAAAACCTGCATTAACTAAAGCTCAACTGAATTAAGTACTATAGCTTCGGAAGAAAGCGCAGCAGAAGACTGGAAAGAAAGGAACAGCAACCAATGTCATGTCTAATTGCTACAGTGTATCTGAAGGAGCCTATTACATTCCTTCATAGAACCAAAAGGTGAAATAAAAGCTATTCTCAGTTCAGAAACACAAAACACATGTATCCTCTCAGAGCAGAAGCAGACACTACTGCATGTTGTCCCATGAGAAAGAGTCCATATGCATGTACAGAAGGGAACACTCAAACAGGAACAGACTAAAAAGAACAGTTCTTCCAAACAAATGACTTGGCACCAAGAAATGTAACTCATTCACCATTATTTTCTCATTGAAGTAAAACTTACAAGAGAAGCCAAAAGACATAGTAACATACCAAGAAAAGGGAGCGTTCATCCCTTGCTTTTTTTAACTCCAGTTTTTCCTGCCCTCCCCCCCCAAAAATAAAAAGAGAAGATTACAAATATTACTATATTTTCACAAATATTCTCTGAAGTATTGCCAAGGACACTGTGAAACAATTTGAAATGGCATTTCATACCTGCAGTCATCTATTTGCACTAGAAATCGTACTATATCTTGATGACCTTTCAACACAAGGACCTCCGTGTAAGGATTCTGTATTTGTTCTTCACCAACTGTCTGTACAGAGGATTTCTAAAATTCATAAAAAATTAGTTAAAATTTGGTAATGACAGAATTTTTTTCATCAGGTCTTTGTAACCTCTAACAATCTACATATAGACTCATGCGTGAAATTCCTGAAATACCATTTTGCCTTAAAGAAAATCATTACAAAATATTTCTTATTATTTCAAGTAAATAATGGCTCTCTATTGCATGCATTTTAAATTATAATATGGCATTTTCTGTTTAACGAAACATTTTGTACTGCTTTAATCGCTGATATAGCATGATGAAAACCCAGTTTGGTTATGAGCTGTCATGTGAAGCCAGCTTCATGACTCAATTCACCATACACTCAGTTTTTCATTAAATTACACATCTTATGAGAGGTCTGTGAACCTCTCATATCTTTCATCTGCTGTTCAATTTTAAAATCCTATATAAAGACAACATATTTAAAACAAATAAGAACAAATACTGTTCTGTTACATAATATATAAATCATCCATTGCTACACTATTCAGAAAATACCAAAGCCAATCGGTTAAAAAGAAGTGGAGAATGATTAATCATTTTATAGAACAGCATTTGCAATTACCCCCACCTAGACTATTAATTAAAAGGACAATCAATCACTTGGAGCAAGCTGATCATCAGACAGGGTCAATAAAATACTGCACAGAACTGCAGTTTCAAGGAATAATAGTTCTGCTAATCTCAATCATCAGTTTGTTTCAAGACAACTTTTTTGTAATTAAGGTCTTACACATTGTGGAACAACTTACTATTAGACACTATTTAAAAAAAAAAAACAACAAAACAGCTCAAT
>JAWWES010000094.1:48280929-48308701 GCA_035583135.1 Lophotriccus pileatus
TGGTTTTAAGCTGTGCCAGGGGACGTTTAGGTTGGATATTAGGAAGAAAGTTTTTACAGAGAGAGTAATTAGACATTGGAATGGGCTGCCCATGGGGGTGGTAGATTCACCATCTCTGGAGGTTTTTAAGATGAGACTGGATTTCACACTTAGTGCCATGGTCTAGTAACCATGGCAGTGCTGGTCAAGGGTTGGACTTCATTCTATGATTCTATAATTCTATGATTTTGTGATTCTGTACTCTTGCTCTCTACCTTAGCATCTAGGCTGTCCTTTCCTGATTTCTTTACTATACTAATGCTGTGAGTTTCCACACCTGTTTATACCTCCTCTTTTGTTCACAGACTTGTGAGAGCACAAATTCTGTGGCATAGTCTCGCCTTGTCTCAGTAATAATTTCAATTAAGTAAGGAATCAGAGGATGGTGTCTACCAGAGCCCATGAGTAATTTTGTGAGAGGATTGTACTTGAGGAAACTTACATAAGTAAAAACTGAAATTTCTGAGATGACTAAACTATAGGCTTTCAGGAGAGATGGTTTTAGCATTTTGTCATGCAGCATGCAGCTGAAGAGACAAAAAGCCCTGTTACTGCTTTTTGTGGGCATGAACTACTTCTTTACAAGGGATCACCAGACATGCAGCCTCAGCATGACTGAAAAATTTAGGGGAGAAAAAAGGCATGTTCCTGCCCTGGATGTACACACAACTCCTGTCTCTTGTGAAGGAAGGGGGAAACACCAGGCCCATTGCTCCACTTATGCCTTTGAGGGCCTTCAAAACTGATGGAGAAGAAGCGGTGCTCTTGGATAGATCAAAATTATGTGGCCCAGTGGCTTTCTTCAGAACCCTTGAAGGCTCAAGGGTAGTCTCCTGGGATGAGCCAGGGAAAGGGTAAAGGCGAGAGAGAATTGGCAAAGGACTCACTCAGTCAAGAGCCTAAATAGGGAAATCTTTGGTCTCTTACCCTTCTCTGCTAGACATCTGTTAGACATGTTTTCCATAAAGAATACCAAGGGTCTAAATGCCAGTAGACTGTTGAAGAACAAAGCTGAGTAGCTTCTATCTTGAACAACCACACTTTGGAATATTTTGGTGTGGGGTGCCAGGCTATAGATCCACTTCCAGAAGAGCTGAGCACTGCCCAGCAAAGGAGGGTGTCGGTGCCAACTGTCTCTAGAAGACACAACAAGAGGGTTTTCTAAACAACCAAAATACAGGAATGGCTTTTGAAATGTGCAGGTTTCCAAAGCAGACATAGCAGCTCTGCCACTAACTAGCCAGATTGCTGTACTGCCATTCAGGCCTTCTCCAGCAACAGCTTTTAAAGTCAGGTTGTTGAACAATTTTATTCATGGCAGTTTCTGCAAATGCTTCTTTGTGAATATGGGCTTGGAATCACCTTTTTTTCTTGTAGGTGTAGTTACGCCCATATGGTACCTTAGCTGGATCAATTCTGGATCCAAGTGATAATTCAAGAGAAACAAAGGAGAAGGATGAGGTTGTTAAAGGAGAAGCCACTGTCCGAGCCTTCTCTCACCATTCAAGGATTTTCACACCTTGTCTTTTGCTGTATGGACCTGAGTCCCTTCACAGCAAGAGCTCCAGTTAGCCAATGCCTGCCCCTTTTAATTCCTTCCAGACACTCAGGGGCACTTCCTCTTCCTTTAGGGTTGATCCTGAGTTTCCCTCAGCAGAGTCTCAGATTTACAAAAAGAGTCTCAGGCGTCAGATTTATAAAAATAAATAATTTAATAGGTTTGAACAGCAGCAGGTCAGCTCAAGCTGAGTGCCTCCAGGGAGAGACCCAAAACAAAGAAATCCCTGGGCAATACACCCTTACGATATATGTACCTGCCCTTTCATGCACTTTTCACATGCTTTTTAGTCCAATGGTGATTTTTGGTCAGGGGTCTTCTAACACCTTATCAGATTCTTCCTCTGCCTCCACATAGCCAGATTGCAGCTTCTGCTGATGGTTGCAGCCTCCTTGTCTTCTGGCTTGTGCTCCTTGTGCACTAGGCCAGTCAGCAGATCACAGAAATTAAAAAAGCCCTAGACTGGAATAAAAAAAGTCCTAGGCTGGAAGTAGCAACACTTAAAACATCAGTGTGTTATTAATATTCTTCCGAAACTAAAGAAAAAATGCAGCACTGTACCAGCTACTAAGAAAATTAACTCTGTTCCAGCAAATCTTGCAACCCAAGGCTTTAAGCAAATCCAGTTGCTCATGCTGAGCAAGTAAATCCAAACAAACAGGAGACTAAATCACACAATATTATAACTATGACTCATTCTATTTAAAACTTACTTATTTAAGCTAAACAACAAACATTTCTCAAAAGAGGTAAATTCTTCTTTTTTCTTCCTACTCTAGCCAAAGGGCAACCAGGGTCTCCAGTCTGCACTTCCTAGATATCCATCCGGATTCCTCTGCATATTCACCTGATTATGCATGCGGTTATCCAACTTAATAGTACCTGAAGTTGATGGTGTGGCTTTTCTTTTATTTCAGTGTGACTAAAACTTTACTTAACTTCTTCACGGAGTCAAGGAAAATTATGTATGCATTTTTGGGAACAGACCTCTGCTTTTTTATGCAAGGTATTAGAACTCATAAGGGTCAGTGTATGTTATAGAGAAGACTGGTTCCTAGGCATGGTCTTTGTCAAGACCAAGACACCCAGCTCAGTCTTCACACCAATGTGTTGCTATGGTTGATATCAACTCTGCCACCATCTGCATGCTGGTCTCCATGGCAGCCTGTGAGTGAGATGTAGACTCAGGGTTTAGTGGATACCCTTTTGCTTTCTTAGGTCTGGGTTAGGGACAACCTTTTTGATTAAAACAGCTGTGAAACAAAAAGGAGTTACTGGATTTGTGCTTCAAGGCCTACATTGTGTCATACTCACTGATACTGACTCAGGCTACTGCTGCTCTTTTCCCATAGTTGCAGGCAATGGGAAGTGTTTGCCCTTGACACAAGCAGCCAAGAGGTACCAAGAGCTGTGCAAATATAAAATGACGAATACATGAAGCTTGTAGGCAGGCATCCTCACCTTTGCCAGACACTTCATCTCCTCTTGTCATCTCCCAAGTTAGACAAAGAGCCTGTCAAAGTCAAACAGATTGGTACATTCAACAAAAGACCCTCTGACCCACTGTCTTCTCCCAAGAGGATTCACATCCTCGCAGCTTTTATCATTAGCACTCTCACAGCAGCCAGGAGGTCATTTCTAATTTGTGAATGCCCTTGGACCACAAGCTGGGATTTTTAATTTGTTTACCTTGCATATTAAACAGTACTTTCAAAGGTACTGTCAATAAATCCTCTGTGAATCAGATCTTCATTCCAGACCTTGTTGTTACTTTAACTTTTTCAATTTGTTTAGATAAGATTAAAAAAAAATTCCTTGAGGGCCATCTCAATCACCAAACACAGTGCCATCACCAAAACCTCCAGAGGGCTGAGTACAAACCTTTCAGGCTTTGTGACAAAAGGGTTTGCAAAGGAGAAGTAAAACCAAGATCCTACTTCACATCAGAAGTGGGGAATCAATTTGTAGGGTTGTGGCAGTGAAAAGTGCCTCATGGTAGAAGCTCATGCACAGCTTCTGCCCATCAGGAGGCATAAAGGGGGCTGTGTCACCTTGCCTAGGGTACTGCCAGGAGTACCTAAACCTGTGCTATCAATCCCCTTCATACCACACACAAAGAACCAACAGGGAAATCACAACTGGTTCATCAGCTTGACCTTCCCTCAGGGCTTCATTCCACCAAGAAGTACAGCACTCAAAGCAGCTGTTTCTCCAACAGATTTACATCTTCATGAAATCTTATTTGTAAGCTTGTCCAGGAAAAAGCAGGAGGTCTTATTTAGGTTTTCAATTCACAAAACAGCTTTATTAAGCTTATAGGTCAAAAAGGGAAATATTTGCATATGTTTGAATGTAAATGCATGACAGTAGATAAGTAGCCCTCGAACTTTCTCCCCCTCTTTGGCTGATAAGTTGTGTTGCAGGGATATTGAACTGTGGCACAAGTGTCACATTCAGAGTCACATGGAACTCAGCAGTTTCACAGGGTTTGTACTAACCTTGTTCCCACTTTTAGCTCCTGGGAGGTTTGCTCACACGCGTAGACCAGATATGAGTTTATGAACATCTAAAAAGCTGGAGCAAAACTAAGCTACTAAGTCATCTGTGTTCAACTTCTCATGTAAACTGTGTCAAAGCCATCAAACATTTATTAATATGTAATCAAATGGTCATTTAAAAAAAGAACAGTCACAACTTCCCAGATTTGCTCCTCTTTAATCTAAAATTAATTCAAAATTTTGGTCCATTTCTCTAGGGTGTGGAAATTAGAACAAATATATAAGGACACAAGAGATGCCCACTGAGCACAGGTGAGTTAAAGATAGATTGGCTTCCTAGTCCTTCTGCTCTGGTACATCTCAGTGGATTTCACCAGCTGTTTCACAGAGAGCTGCAACAGGGAAAAGAAAGAAAATAAAACAGTGAAAGAAAAGCAAACCAGAAACTACCTTATATGACTTGACCATCTCCAGGGTAAGGGGTAAGCTACCTTTCAAGTAAGTATTTTTAGAGATTACCTTACATCCTGAAACGTCACGGATGTTCCATATCACAGCATGGGGAAAGGCAAGTGTGTAGTCAAACTACACACAAACTTGAATAAATACTATCAGCTGAGGGACACCTACAATCTCAAAAGATAGTTTACAATTTCAAGGAAAGATGAGACTTGTGGTAGCTGCTATCACATAGGCAGCAATGGATATAAGCAACTCCTGGACTTCCCCTGTGCTTGATCATGAGCAACTACTGCAGTGGTTGCAGCTCCCTCTTCTACCTACCCTTGCCTCTGGTACCTAGATCTTCCAGGTACGGCTGCTCCACCATGGAGAAGAGTTGGTTACATCGAACAGGTTGTCCAGTGTGGGTAGCAGAAGTGTGAAAAGCAAAGTAAAGCAAAGCAAAACAAGAAAAGAGGCAAGAAAGGCAGAAAGGCAGTGTGTGGGTAACCTTTGTCTGAGACCACAAAGGGCCATCTCTGTCCTCAGCATGTCTCAGCATTTCTCTTCCTAGCTGGATTTTCTCTCCAATGCTCCTCACTGGTATTTTCTTTCCTGTGTTCAGTGCCATGAGTCTGGGCACAGGATTCATGACCTGTCTTTGTGCACATGCTCTTCCATGATGTGTGATAGACTGCCCCATGGAAAGTAAACCAGTGCAAACGACCCTCTACATACAGCAGCGCAAGTAATGTCTTAGGGCCTCTGTGAGTTGGGGTGTGGAGCCACACTGGTGATGGGAGCAGCGCCACAAGGGCCCTGCATAGGACCCTCTCACAAAGTGGTGCGCTGAAGTGGAGAAAGTGTGGCTACACCAACAAGGACAGCCAGCCTGACAGACTGAGCACCTTGAAAAGGACAGTTAGAGGCCAGAAGAGCCCCTGAGACAATGAATTATCTAAGTCAGGCACTAAGATGTATCACTGAGTGAAAAGCTTGTTCAAATTGCCTTCACTGTGATTCATAAACTCTTCATGTAAATTCATGTGTTAGGATGAGCAAAAAATTAGAAAGCTGGAATAGGATTGCTTTAATTTAAATAAGAGACATGGTTGTGAATATTAGGCCTTTACACTGTTAGGAGTAACCCATCAGATGTTAACAAAATCTGATATGCAACAGTTTTACATATCCCCTTGTGGGAGAAAGATCAACTTGCAAACCGCTTTATAAATCAGCCACACTGTTAGAGTTAGGCTACTGTATCTAAATGGCTTTTAGATATGCTTCCTGTTTTCAGCTACCCTATTTACAAATGAAAGCTTTTTCAAACCACGTCTTTTAATATAATTTGCATATTTAGTAATACATTGATTAACATTAAACACGGATTATTGCAATTTATTTCAGAAACAGATGGGATGCATTAAGTGAAAAGCCAGAGTGTTTAAACAGAGCACATTCCCAGGCTGACTCCCGATGATTGATGAATACAAAAACTTTATTAACTATGAAGAAAAAGGAAAGAGGAAAGGACACTTCATGCTGGCTCCTTTTCAAGCACTTCCCTCACTTGAAAGTATACAAACCTGCCATTAAGGGGAATTCAAATAGAATAATGCCATTCAGAGTGCACGGCTTTACGGAAAGGTCTGGCACAAGGAAGAAAAAAATCTTGATCCTGAGTCTTAGCTGAAAGGTGGAAAAACGGGCCCCAGGAGCTGGGGACTGGTCCACCCCTCGGGCTCTTCCCCCGATGCCAGTAGGTGGCAGCCGCCCACAACGCACATTTCCCGGGCACATTTTGGTGGGTTTTTTTTCCGCTTTTGAGGCAAACTTCTGGGGGAAAGCGGGGACTAGGGTAAAGCTCTGTCGGGTTTCCCTCTCTTCGCAATGGCCTCACAGCACCAGGCTTTCAAATACCCTTGCCACCTGATAGTAGGAACACCCTGCTGCGGTGCTTGTGTGTTTGCGTGCAAGTACATAGATACAATTTGACACAAAACCAAGATGCATACAATCTGTGTAAGATGATCTATGAATCAGTCACATGTATGTACATTGTTTTTTAATAGCAAAATAAGCACTTAGAACTGCCATGCAAGGTAAACATTAATTCATGTCTTCAAATATGCTCCTCAAAGAGAAATCCTCATTTCCCAACAAGTTGTCATCTTTATTTAGGAAAGTACATTGAAATAGTCAAGAAAGAAATAGGCAGTGTCATGAGAGCTAGGTCCATTGGTAGTTTTTAAACATGAAAATTCAACATATGGCTGAGCCATGGAAGCATGGTATGAGATTACTTCTGTATGTGCCCTGATTCTTACACTCTTTTAAGAAAACCTATCCACTACTGGGCACTGATTAACCTATAGCCTGATCCAATGCACTGGTTTGTATCTTATTTAAATTAGTTTTCTGTATAATTAATGATGCAGCCAATTAGTCTGACAAAGTCTGGAATACCATAGCTAAAATAAGCCTTGACACTTCAATAGATCTCTTCAAGTATATTACATAAATGTCATTTCTATACTACCCATTGGAGCCTTTCCTTTTGTTTTACATTTCTAACAGGAATGGTCTTTCCCAAAGAAGGAAATGGAAGCCTCCAAAGGGAAACAGTTTTACCTTCCCTCTTCTGGTCATTTTATTTCCAAGGAGGCCTTGTTTTCCTCTCATGTAGTTGCATATGAGCTTTGCAATTTAGGATAGCAAAGGAAGGGGAAGCATCCTGCCCTCCCACATGCCCTATATGTCACACACATAGTCACACAAGCAGTGTATTTATGTTTTTGTCTTTCTAGCTGCTGAACATAAGTTACTGTAGAGCTGGGGAAATAAAGACTCTGTCCATCAGAGCACATGTTTCATCCTGAGGGAATAGGGAGAGCTCCGCTCGAGCAAAGCCTCAGAGAAGAGACCTGGAAAAGGGAAGGTGATTTTATCTGGAGTCCACTTAGGGAGTCTGCTCTGAAATTTGTTCAAAGAGAAGGGACAAAATCAGTGTACTGATGCTGGGATTTAATTCCCAAATCCTCAAATTTCCCCAGGCTCTATGTGAACCCCGAGGAAATTAGCAGAAGGCCAGGGTATCCCAAACAGAAACCTGTGTGCTCATATCTGCTGTGGGTCAAATCACCACCCCCATGGTCAGGTGTCCCTGGGATAAGAAGAGACCCCGAACTCCAGGACATCAGCCACAGGTGGCCACACGGGAAGGAAGTATTTCTTTTTTATCTTCCACTGCTGGTCCTCCTTTTCTGTCCTCTTGATTCTGAAGGGTCCTATAAAGGGGAATGGATTTTAACATCACTTTCTGTGGAGGAAATATGTAGTGCTGTGTATGACACAAGCATCTCCTTCACGGACCCCAGTGAGAATATCAGCCTTGTCCATGTCTGTACCAGTGTGGGCATCCACACGTAGCACTGCTGGACATGCAGCCTGGCTTGGCCAGTTCATATCCTCCTGTTGGACCCCTTTTCATCTCCTTTCAACTCAGGTAGCAGACTATATGTTGACTGCCTTACTCAAACCTCTTAGTCTCTGATCACTGTTTTCTGCTCATTTATCTTTGTGCTGCTATTACAGTGTGCAACTCTGGACTTTGCTTTGGTTTACAATTTTAGGAAAGGTGCTGTGCACAACTGTGTCTTCATTTAAATCTCTTTCAGATTAATTGACTGCTTGAGGTTACTTGAGTAAGTTTCTTAGCTTTCAACTGAGAAAATTATCCTCAATAGGGAGCATTTATTTAAGGAAAAAAAATAATACAGATAATTGATTCATGAGCTTTCAAAAACATACATGCTCTCCCAGCTCTGGGAAAAAAATTCTATGTTAACATTTCAGACTGCTGTGGCACAAAGCCAGTGTTTCAATTACACCACAAAAAGCACCCAAAAATTACCAACACCTCTTTTTCCTGTCTTCAAACTTTTATTGAATACTCAAAAGTATTTAAAAGGTCAGTTACCCATTTTTCTGCTATCAGGAGATTACTCTAACACGATGTGTTTGTCTCCTATTGCGAGTAGAGAAAATCCCCCTGTATCCAGTGTGTTTTGTTTGGATTGAGATGGCATGCAGCTGATGGCTGTGACCTTCATGGTGGCTTAGATCCCTGGCTGGCACTGATTTTTGATTTAGTGCCGATCTGCTGCGCTTGTCACAGGCTGCAAGGTGCTTTCCATGCACTAATGGAACAGCTCAAGGGCAGAGGGGCCCTGTAAATGTCTGTCTTTCACCAACACTGTGCTAAATAGAGAGCTGAGTTTCCTACATGTGAATGACAGTACCTGAGATTATATACCGGAGTGAACTGGGAGTCCTTTCACCTGGACTAATGTTCAGCAGTAAATAATTGTCACTGTAAAATGAGAAGTTTTTATTATTCCAGACGGTAATGAATGTAAGTGTACAATGTTAAACAGGATACTTAATATTGCCTATATAACCACACCTGATGACAGGAACTAGCTGTATACAGACCATATACCCATAAACAATAATTTCCTTTGAATCCTAGAGGATTTGCACCAGAGTTCAGTTTGACTCTGTCAAATGACTCTGCATTAATAGGCCATTAATAAATCCTGTTCCTTAATGACATATTCAGCTAAAAATGAATTCACCCTGAGCTCTGCCTCTCAGGAAACCAGCATACTGGATTGCAAATGGTAAAGGATTCCAGGTTAACTCTTTGCTTATTCTCCAAGGTTGGGAGTGGTTGAAGGGCCAAGCCAATGCTATCTGTGTATCAAGAAAAATCTACTAGGCTTGATGGAAGTTTCTTTGACTGTGAGTGCAGGGAGAGGCCATTAGGTTTGCCTCAACAGTGTAGGGAGTAATGCAGTGTATTTTAGTATCATATTAATCTTACAGTTCATTTTTAACAAAACAGGTCTTAACAGGATAAACATATTCCTTGCACTCAGAACTTCATAAGGAGCTCATTTGTAATTTTCATGTATTAGATGCAAGCTGGAATATTCAGATAACATAAACAAATGGGATAATAAATACATACCCTCTTAAGTATAATGAACCAGATCATATCATCAGCTTCTGCAAAGAAATTCTGAGTGAAATCAGAATGAAGAAGAGCTTTGCATGGGATTGAAGCAGAATGAGGAATTCTGCTTACAAGCCAGAACTGCCTCTCTCTCTCAGTTGGTTGTACCTCTCCTTGTTATTGAAAAATTACCTACTCTTCAACTACTTAACTGCTTTTTTTAAGTTGTTGGTTTAATCAGTAAGGTTGCCATCACTAATTTCTAAGGTGAGAGAAGAAATGAAAGAGACCACTACCTCCTTGTTCCGCCTCTTTGACAGCTGACTGCATTCTCAAGGCTACTCAAAGCTGCATTTTGCTGTCGGTTGCTCCATGGAAAAGCAAGGGATAGTTATAATCTACTTTGCACTTCTGCCGTGCCACACTCAGGACCAGATTTGCTGACTTCAATCTGTGTCCTGGGTGAAGCTACATTAAACCACTTTTCCAACCAAAGAGATACAAACAAAGAATAGCAAAAGAAAATCATTTAAGTCCTTTTTCCAGCCAGTTCTCCTACTTATGGAAAACAAACAAACAAACAAACAAAACTATGAAATTGAATTAAGGTATTATGAGTATTAAATCAATCAAGGAATTTTTATGGACAAGGTAAAGGGTGTAACACCCACCATAGTATTTTGTAATACGGGGCTTTAGTGTAATTTTCACCAAGCCCTTTTGTTTCTGGCAGTAATGACTGCTCTGTGAGTTTTGTCTATGGGGAAAGACCTATAAGAGAGGACCCATAGTCCTCTCATTTGGTCCATGAATGTATTGTCACTAGTTGTGACACTCAGAGGCCAAGCAGAATTAGGCTATAGGCTACAGAGCCTCAGTTTCCTCATCTGTGACAGAGAAGTGCTTTTCCTAAGGGTGTTGTTGAGCTAATTAATTGCCATTATCAGACTACAACAAGAGTCTTACTTGGACAAGAGAGTGAGAGAGCTATCAGTTCCACCTGGGGCTGAGCTCTCTACTGGGCTTCAGCCTGAGCTTTGGCTCAGAGGAAGATGATTTGGAGGCATGAGGGTGGCACAGTACAGTTTCAGCCTGTGAAGGACCGGGCTGTCCCTCCAGCACCTGCTGCTGCTGGGGCTCATTTGAGCACTGTGGTGGTTTGGAAGACCTTGAAGAGGGACACCTGGAGCTCTCAAATCATACACTGCCCAAAGCTGCCAGTCTGGCACTCTGCCTACGTCCAGATTGCAGCTGGGCACTCAGCTCCGTCCACCGCCCATAAGGGAGCCAGTGTCTGGCAGCCCCATACCACTGAATTTCTCCTCTCTGCTTGAACGCAGACAACACAAGAAGTTTTACACCTGTTCTCTTGCTATAAGTGGAGGGATTAGTGGTTTTAGGATGCAGTTAAAGTACAGTGAAGCATACTGTGTTGTGACAAAGCTTGGACCCACTTCCAGTATGCTTCAGGCTGAAGACAAAAGGAACACCTCCCCTGCCCTTACACCTTGTCCTGGGGCTGTCCCCATGGTCCCAAGACCCACGGATATCTGAACTTAAAGGTCTGCTTAAATGGTGCTGGGAGAAGGCAGGTCCTGGAAGTAAAACTGGGATCTTGGAAATAGCTGCTGGGAGAAAGGTTTGAACATCAGTAATCAAGACCTGGTGTGAAATATCACAGCAGCTGACAGACTGGTGGGAGACTGCAGGCAGGCACATTTATTGATGGTCATACTTAAAAGATAATATACCTTTTGCTCTGGTGTGCACATGATGCTTTTACACAGACTAGCATCCCTGGATACTCTTATATCTTCCATAGCATGGTACTAAGTAAAGAGTGATACATAAAATGACCCAGTTCACCTCTTAATTTCTTCTTATGATATAAGAAGATAACAGATCTAGGGAGTAAATGTGATTTGCCCCACCCACAGTAAAACTATCATTGGAAATTCAAGACCTATATGGACAGCATGTAAGAACGTGGAATTACCAAACACATAGATGAAATTATTTGAAAATGTTTCATTTTTACCTTGACTTTCCCCCTGTAAAGCTGCTAAGGTCAGAGAGACCTTGATTCATT
Organism: Lophotriccus pileatus; assembly: GCA_035583135.1. Lineage (NCBI taxonomy): Eukaryota > Metazoa > Chordata > Aves > Passeriformes > Tyrannidae > Lophotriccus > Lophotriccus pileatus. The sequence continues at coordinate 48,292,575 of JAWWES010000094.1, forward strand.
TGTTGCTTAAGTGCCAGTTGTTTCAGGCAGAGCTGTGGTGGGCCAAGACTTTGGAAACATTCCTACCTCCCAAATTTGGGAATCAATGCAGAATATGTCGGATATGTGCCAGAGCCTTTACCAGCCCTCCTTATCCTTTCTTGCCATTTAGGTTTTCTATTGCAGCATATTTCCAAGTGTTCCTCTGAACATGCTTGCCTTCTGGGGTGAGAAAACAAGGCATTAGCTAAAAATTCACTTTGCAAAACTTACTGAAAATGTTCAACATGCTCTTTCTTGCTCAACTGAACAGTGCTACATACAGTACATACTGCATGTGAAACATAAATCCCTGTGACTGATCCACTCTGCAGAGGTGCTGATAGATGGGTAACACAGTCAACAGATCCTATGAAATACCTGTTTTTATTTTTTAATCTTTTTGCCATTGAGTTCTTCAGGTTTTTAACTGGGGCTCACATACATAAGATCAAATTCTGAGGGAGTTTCTGGGCCCATAGCCTGATCTGGCTTTTTGCATGCACGAGGCTGAACATTCAGTTGCTGAAATGGATGGAGAGTCCCAATGAGAAGGATATTAAAACCTAATTTTCAGATTTAATTCTAGAAAAACCTGCTTCAGTGTTATGTGGTACAGAGATATCTCATTAGCTCTTACCAGATCCCTGCCTTTGGAGGGCTCTTTCACTGTGCTAATGGCACTTTGACATTTTGTGGATTACTCTTTCAGGTTCCATAATCAATTTAACATTAACATTCATGTAAACTATTAATGAAATAATACTAAAAAAGAAAAATGTTCCTACAATACTGCAACATTTTAATGCCTCATTAAAATCATTAGTAATGCTAATATTAAAGAACTTATTTCATCTTTCAGAGAACCCCAAAATAAATCATAATCAAATGTTTGCTAACGTACAGCCGAAGAAATAATTTACACATTGATGGCATATAGGCACCACGTACATTAAAGATGACACTGTAAGGTCACATTATTAAGTACTCACAACTAGTTCTGGCTTTGGAAACTCATTGAACACGTATTATTTTATAATTATCATTAAGCATATTGAATATTTTTTGTGGGTTTTATTTATGAGAAAAAAGATATAGTGTGCCTCTCAGCCAGCCAGTGCTTTCATGGAATTCAAGTTGCAAACAATGACATGCTTCACTGACTTCAATGACTTACAAAAGCCATTTATATTCAGTACTCTCATTTACACTATCTTTAAAAATGAGTAAGAGACATATATTAATAGCAAGAATCCGAGAGGATGATTGCATCACTACCCATCTCCAGACTTATTGCAGCACTTCATTCTCCAAGAATTGAACTGACGTGGGAATGTAAATGTTGTAGATAATGTTTAAGTAAGCTTTTGCTACATGTGTAAGGAGAGCTCTGTGGTCCTCCCTTTGTTGGACAGCTTTTGCACATCATCCTGAAAAGCTGTAGCCACAAGAGAAGCCTTTACTCAGTGAGTTGAAAGGGTGAATCCTGAATCAGAGTCATGATTTGGGGCAAACCAAGGCTTTAGCCCTGTAACAGGTACTTCCTTAGCAGTAGGATGAGAAGAAAGTTACCACCAGGTGCTTTCAACAGTGCTTCACACCAGCACACTATGGGCAATGGACTAGAGGAGCAATAAGGCGGGTGCTAATGCTGAGCTGAAAAGCTTTCCCAAATGGGTATATCACTGGTTTAAACCAATGTGGACATCCACTTACACAAACAAGCCATCTACTCCCAGATCAACAGTCCTGTGATATAAGTGGCAAACAGGCTGGCAGCTGATCATCCAAACCTACATCAAGGAATCAGAGAGAGAAACCCTGCAACCCTTCCCTGAGAGCCCCACGCTGCCAACCAGTTCAGCAGCACAGGTGCCAGGATGCAGCCTTCCAGCCTTCTCTTGGGGAGAGCCCCATGGACACAAGGTGTTTCTTACCTCAACGTTGATACATCCAGCAGGGGCTGGGTCAGGCCAGATTGCTCTGGTGGCAAGTGCATCTTTCTCTGCCATGAGCCAAGGTCATTGTGTTAGACTGGGGACAAGCTGAGTCCCGTCACACTCAAACAAGAACTTAATTTGGATTGGATGCTCTTTTCCATTAAGCCACAGCATTCAATCTATCCCTTGTTCTGAAGCAAAACATACACTATTTTAAAAAATTACCTCCTCACTGTTGGGTTTTGCTGATTGCTGTGCCAGATATTTGGGATCCAGATCCACTGGATTAAAGAGGATATTTGTTCTTAACTTCCAAAAATCAGATGCCAGACTTTTCATGAACACTATCCCAATCCAGTCACTGAACACCACCCTCCTATGGAGCAAAGGCAGCTTATATATCCTGCCATTATTTTCAGCATTGCCTGACCCAAGCCCTCATTGCCAAAGAGATTTTGCTTTGCAAAACCTCCTTGAGGAAACTCAGCAGACAAATCCACTGACATAGCCTTCTGAATTCAAAATCAGAGGGCTGATTCTGGCATGGTTTACATTTTCTGTTTTAATTTGTCATTTGGTTTAGATGAAAGGTTAATTGCGTTTTCTCTTAATATATTTAATATATGGTATAACAAGTAAGCTCTAGAAATGATAAAGTCATTTGTTAAAAAACTTAGCTACATCATCTTTAGCCATTCATGTTCCCTTCAGAGTGAAAATTAATTGTTCCAATCTAGTAAGCTACCAAAGAAATACAGCCGACAAAGGGTGAAATATGAACATCAATGGTAAGTTTCAAATTTACCCTATTTATTTGGAATGTAAGATCTCATGACCCACTAAAATTCAGTTCACAGTGTTTTATGAAAAATAATGGCTGAAATTGAATGTCTTAATTTACATTTAATGCAATTAAGAATGGTTTAAATTATGACTGATGAACAGCACACACAGATGTCAGTCAGTTTCATCAGAATAAATTGAAGTCAGTGTCAATGAATGCTCCACTGATAAATCCCACTTTACATAAAATTAATAAAAATAAGGAAATATAATCCTTAGCTAATTGCAAAATGTTATGGAATCCCCCTGAATTTTGGGGAGGGGGGGGAGGGACTGTAAGTAGAGAAAGCCACAAAGCAGCCTGTGGAGAGTGATTTATTTTGAAAGGGGCTGTGTGTAAAATTGTGTAATGGTCCAAAAGTTTACTACAAGGGGTGTTTCTGAGCAGAAATACCTTGCTTTACCGAAAAGAATCGTGGCAGGGTGAGAAAGACGCCTGTGACATGCAGCTGTGCATGATCACAAAAGAGTTGTTCTCCTTGCAGTTTCCTGGGAAGGGAGATGTGTTGTTCCTCCACAGGGGGTGCAGCATTTGAACTGGCATTTCCCTGCCTTTGCAGATTACTGCAGTTTACTGAGGACCTGAATTACTTTCCCCAAATCTGGTACCAGAGAGTATTCAAGTCCAGAGTATTCAACCCCATGCAGTAAACACAATGCAAATACCATTTAGTGTTCTCACATATGAACAGTGTCAATTCCTCCACCCAGGCATCGTCTTTCAGCTCTCTCTTTGCACAGAGCTTGACATAGCAGGATTGTGGCCCATTGTGGATCCCCTTAAACACTTTCACAGTATGGAAGATAATTTTAGCAGAACTAACAAAATTCAATCTGGTTTATAAAGCGTTTTTGGGATAAAGCAATCACCAAACGTTTGCTAAATGTTTTTATGCTAACACCTGAGGGCAGCTTTCATTCTGCATTCTGCATGGAGGAGATATTGTTGCTTTCTAAACAAATATCAAATACTCAAACCATTTTTTAGTCTGTCTTCCAGAAGCAAACATAGGGAATGATGTAAGGTCAACATTTGGCTTACAAAGTAGTTATGAAGTGGTCCTGCAGTCCTAGTCCACAGGAAAAGGAGAGATCCAATAAATACTGAAGTCTGAAGGCTTTTGAGGATTTCTTCTGTAAGGAGCACATTAACAAATCTAAATTCTCAGGGTAAACAAAAATTCTTTCTGTGGAAGACCAGGGCAATGCAGGAAAACATTGAGCTTCCTCATCACAAATGCCTACACAAGCTTGTGGTGATCACAGCTCTGGAGGATAGGATCATCTGACAAACATAAGCTGTTCCCTCAAAGTTTCAAAGTTACTCATAAACACTTTTCTGGGTGGAGATTGTGGGTTACCAACCATTTGTTTGTGTATACATAAAGACAAACACCTCTGAGACAGTTCCATTTTCAGATCAAACTATTTACAGCCAAGATACAGTATTTTTCTGTCTGAGGGAAAAACCATAATCTTCTAAGACCAAGGCACCACAGTTTCTAAAATGTGGGAAAATACAATTTATGATGCCAATGTAACTAAACCTCCCAGTAGTATTTTGCAGTTAGAAGATTTTTCATGGGGCAATTTTAGAACAGGTGGCAACAGCCCAAGTTTACACTGGCACTTGAGTGTACATGGTATATATTTTGCATAGGTAGGAAATTACTCTTTAGCTCCTTCAGGATACGCCTACTCTCCCTCGTATGTCTATTCTGTGATATCAGATTAATCAAGACGCCTTAATTGTGTATTCTCTCTGGGTGCGGGTGTTCATTGTCTGTATGTTAAAGAGTTGAGTGTCCTACCTGTCCTTATACAATATGGCTACTGGGCCAATCTGTGCCCTAGATAGGTCAATTGAAAAACATATTAACTTAAGGCAACTGGAATGATTTATGCAGCTCCTTTCTGGTGCCCAAAAGCAAAGGGACAAAAGTTCAGGCCACTCTAGCATCCTGCGGTCCTGCTCACACTTTCTGCTCCTGTGATATGTTTGCCTGCCTTGCCGATATCTCAGACTCCTGGGCTTGCATTTCCACAGCCCTCTGCAAAACCAACCACTGACCCAAAATCCTTGGGAAGCACCTGCCACCAAGAGATGCCAAGCACTGTCTCTCCCCATTCAAGACCATGTCTGTGCTTTAGTGAAGTCTCTCACTCCCATGTGTGGACTCTACGGTGTCAAACACAGGTCGTTTAATTCTTGCCAGAAACTGCAAAGGCACCAGTCTAAGCACTTACCTAGGGCCAAATTCTCAAAATGGAGATGCCCACGACTGCAAATAAAAAACTGAGGTATGTTCAAGAGTGCACTCAGAATTGCATGCAGTATTAGTACAACGTGTCTTTGCTATGCCCTTCTTACCTTGTAGATATATAGCGTAATTTATGCTAATAGACTGACTCCCAAATTTATCCTTGCTGTGTTAGTTACTTTCCTAGAAAGTACAAATGGAGCACTATTAGCAAAGAACCAGAAAAAAATGGAAACAGAGGACAGGTGATCAGCCCCTGGTTATCCAGCCCAGCCTCCCGTGCACAGAAAAGTGCCTTATATTTTATTCTCCTTATATTTTCTAATGCTTTTCCAATTTAATTTTAAATGCATAGGGCTTCATGTGATGGAGCTTCTCTGCTTCCCATGAGAAATTGCTACAGAGCTGTATTGTATATTTTGCTGTCAGGAAGCTTTTCCTGATTCTTAACCTAAATTTTTCATTTGTTAACTTCATCATATTACTCCTACTTATACCTCTTTTGTCAGCCTAAATAACTTTCCCACCCTCATTTGATGGCTGTACCCTTCAAACATTTGTAGCATGCCATCCTGTCCTCCCCTTATATAGTTGAGCTACACATATTTTAGGTTGTTAACCCTTTTTTCAGTCGTTCTTTTCATTCCCTTGCTCACATTTGTTATTCTTCTCCACAGTTTACTCTTTTTTTCAGACCAGAAAGTAAACTATATTCTATATGCATGTTTCTCTTGAAAAACAAATGCTATGGTTTTGCTAGCTTGCCTCCTGTGTCCACAAATTTTCCCCCACGAATGCTAAACATACAGAAGTGAGCACAAATGAAGGAGGCAGGATTTGCATAGGAATGTAGACTGCATTGGAGTGACATGGAATGCTAATAAAACTGGTTTAAAGGGTTTTCTATGTACTTTTTTTTTCCATTTTACTTTAAGAGATCATCACTCAATGTTATTTCTTAAACTGAAGAATCTAAGGCGAATGCTTTGACTGATTTTAAAGACATTGAATTTTTTCTGCTGGTATAAATAGTATGGACACAGTAAAAGTACTTGAGAGAGCCTAATGAACCATTTCTTACACCCCATTACCTTTAGTCTGATATGACTGAGAGTACGGGCACTAATTATCCTCTTTCACAGGCACCGACATAGATCTACAGTAGACCTTAAAACACAATATTCCATACAACTCTTAGCAGTTTCTTATATAATACATTTCTGTATTTTTTTCTAATAAAAATTTAAATTAGAGGCATGCCACTTTCCATATACCTGCCACTTTTATATGTTTTATGAACAATTCTTTAAGATTATTTCCTATCAAAAAAAAAAAAGTGCAGGTAGCACCTGGCCAGTCAAAGGGCAAGTCCTAAAAATTAAAGGATTTTTCTTTGAAAGGAGTGAGGCAGCCATACTACTCTAATGATGGAGAAGCTCGGCACAGTGGAGACTCACACAGGAAGGCTGCCAGCTGAGGGAATCAAGAGTGTGAGATGAGCACAAGATCAAAGCTCATTTCCCCTGGGTCCCTTAGAGAATGGAAAATTGCTTTTACTAGTTTTGCTCTGCTCTTCTGTATGAGAAAAGAGCGAGGAGCAAGGTTGATCTAGGGGGATAGGAAATCATGCATTGCTCTGCACTGCTTTGAATTTTACAGATAGCCTTGCCAAGGTGATGCAGGTGCATCAGGAGAGGTGTATGCTCTGTTGTTGCCAGTGGCTATGGTTTAGCAAATTATTTGTTCTGTTGTTGGACTTCCCAGGCTCAGGTCATGTGAAGAAGCTTACCAGCATGCTCCAAATTCTAGCCTTCTTGATCCACCTGGAATGCAAAGTGTAAGGCACCAACACCTCACTGCCCTGATGTAAATGCTGTTCCCAACTGGAGTGCTGATTTGCACAACTGTAACTGAGCTTGAACCTTTATCTCACATCAGATGGAAGATGAAGTTTTTTGCTGGTTAACAAGGAAACACTTTAAAACATATGAGCTGCATATTGGGATGCAGATGGTTCTATAAGACAGTACAGACATTTATAAAGGAGACATGTAAGGTCATTGGGAACCATCTGCTTTAAATATTTAAATGTCCTTACATTAAACGTATGAGTAGTTTTGCCCTGGATTTGTAATATTAGTCATCTACCAATTTTTTATAATAATGGTGAAACAAAAGAAAAATGGGAAGGTGGGAGACAAGGCATGGAAACCAATTTACAACATCTGGACCCTGCACAGCCAGCTCAGCAACAACAAAACCTGTCCAGGAGCAGTTTGCACGCTTTGCAGTGGCTCACCCTCCAGGCAGAGCACATCTTTTGGAGGTGTCCTAGACTCCTATGCCCTGGACATCATGCTGCTCTGACCTCAGAAGAGGGAAGGCACTAGGCAATCTAACTGTCAGGAAATCACCATCCTACTCCTCCTCGGACAGGATGTTTCCATAGCGGTAGGATTTTCAAAGCTGTTCTCCTTGCACTAGTCCATAGTCTAACTGAACACTGGGGAGCTATGGCTCCAGAAACACCTTCCTTTGCTGACTCTGCACTGATTTTGCACTTTCTTTCTGTTAACCCCAATAACAAACCTAAACAAAACTAAACAAACCCACTGTCTCCCCCTCTCGTACTCCTTGCACGGTTTGAGAGAGCTGTCCTTGCAGGTAATCATGCTGGCACTCAGAGAAAACCACTACCCTTCACTGCCCTAAGTCCAAGCTATGCAGAGCCACTCTTTTTCTGAACGTAAACATAGTGTTAAATTGCTTTGGTCCTCTTTTTCTTTTCTGAAGTATTTTCCACAAAAAGAAGCCTTCCAGGTGGAGAGAGAGGAGCTGAAGACCTTCTGGGAATGCAGTGATGTCCCAGTCCTAACTCTCAGCTGTACCTCTGGAGCCCGCAGCACTGCATTGCTCCCTAGAGTCTCCCAAGGAGGATCAATCCAAAAGGATCCACATACTCCGGGTTTAGTTCCTTATTGCAGCTCCTGTAATCAATGTGGGAAGGCAGATAGCACTATCTTTCTTCCACCTATGGGTTTTTCATATGGGTTTATCCAAGACATGTACCTTGGGCTTCCTAGGCCACTATTCCAGTCGTGTTAGCTAACACCACTTAAGAGCCATGCCATGCTGGGACAGAAGGCTGAGCTGCTGCTCATGCCTATGCTATCAGCAGACTAGTTTCTTCATGCATTTTGTATGTTTTTGTCCATAGTCCGAGGAACAGAATCACCACAGCAGTGACCAAATTTTTAAATGGTCATCCAGATTCACACCCTTTGCTGGGAGTATACATCTACCACACGCATCATACATATGACATATGCATACAAATATATGTATATATTATTCCTGAGGTCACATTTTCCCTGAGGTCTGTCACTGCACTACAGTTTTCTTTTTCAGCCTCTCTGTCAGACATATGCAGGTATGGGGCTTAATGAATTCACCAGGACAGATGGATTACTTTTGATAGTTAATATCTGTTACCAAAAGAATGAAATCTGCTCTATTGCTCTCCTCTAGAAAGGAGTGAAGAATAAAACCATGACCAGACCCATTTATGGATGTATTTAAATCTGAATCTTTCTCTCTCAGACTGCCTTGGACTGTAGGAGCAGCTCTGCCTGCAGTTACCAAAGCCTAGAAGCAGATCAGGATAATCTCCTTTTTAATCATGAATCCTTCAATTGTACTTTTAAAAATGACAATTGGTTGTTAATGCTATTGCATTTCACTGATGTTACTATTTAGAGCCTTGTCTTAGATTTGCTGAGGAGAAAAGACAAACTATCTTTCGGGAGCCCCCACACTCTTCCAAATTCTTTCTGAGAGTGTTTGGTTTAAATTTTTTTTTTCCATTTCCTGCCAGGAGACTGTATGTCAGTACTGACTCACTGTGTCTAGCTTCTTATCTTCATTTCAGTATTTCTATCCTCTTTAAAGATCCCCTTACAAGTATTACTTGATAATAGTTTTCAATTCAGAGCAACAATGTGACTTAATGAGATTTGTACATCTATGTATTCCTGGATAATATTCATAACAAGCCCCAAATTGCTACCAAGGGAAAGAGTGAGGAATCTGGAAAGAAGAGGAGAGAAGCAACAAAAAACAAAGATGAAGAGCCTAAGTGTGAGAAATAATTGCACTGCTCTGCTCACACAATTAAAAAGCATATCAGAGAAAAACAGTTAAATTAGCTTAGTAAGTGCTTACAGGAGTTTTAAAGCTCTACAGTCAGCTCAATTAAAAAGAATTGCCCTGACAGCAGCACACTGATTTCTAAAGCAGATGACATTCTCCAACAGCCTGAGATGGTCTCTGTGACACCAGCAGCCACCACCAGCACCTCCTCCAGTATCACCTCCTTCTTTCCTTGTCTTTTGGAGCATTATAGTCTACACAGGATGATTTCAGACTGTCAGGGCTCAAACACAGCTACTCATTTTCTGGAAACCAGACAGCCCAGCCTTCTGCTTCCTATGGCAACAACAGTGAGCCCTTAGCAATCTGACCTGCTGAGGAAAACCTGCTGTTAATTAAACATTAATTGCCTTAATGTAGTTTGCATTATGTGGAAAAATGCAAGTTATTTTAACCTCTATTTTAAAGAAAATCTCTGAGACTTAAAATGCTGGGCAGAAACACCTTACAAAATGACAAATAAATATTGCTCTCTCCCCTTTGGTATTAGAAGATATTCCTACGAGTTTAATAGAGGTGCTGTTCTATTATTTTTCAGACTTCCAGGTAGCAATTGTTTCAGACAATTAAATTTTATTTCTGTGAAAATCCCAAATGCAACCAATTTTGAATTTAAGATGCATAGATTTTTGTAATTACATCAATTATTTATTTTTATTTTAAAATACTTCAGAAGCTGAGCCTTTCTAATTTCAGCATACATAGTGTGGCATTTGATTGAAGGATCTTGATTCCTGAATAGACACAAACTCCTTTGTGTTGCCCTCTTTGTGGCAGGCAGATGGTTGTGCAACCATCCTCAGAGGGGCCAAGTCACTTGTAGATAACTTCCAACACTCTCAAGGAAATAGGACTGGCTGCTTCTCAACTCCCAAGTGTTTCTCTAGAGTAACCTGTCTCCCTCCTGCAACCTACTGTTTAAAAACACCTTGCCTTCTCTAAAACTACTCCGTCCCTGGGCAAAGAGACCTCATTGCTGCAGCAGTTTTCCCACCAGCTTGGCCGAGGCTCTGGGCTTTCCACCCCCAAATCTAGGGTGATGGAGAAGGGAGGAATTAGAAGACACAAAATCCTTTTTGTTGTACGTAGGAACTTCTCCCTAGGCACTTGCAATGGCCAAAATTCAGTTTAATGGCTGGTAGAGTCTCAGCTGTACTAACCAGCCTTTAGAACTGGGAGACAGGCGATGTATCCCTCCAGTCTTTGCACTGTCCTCGCTTGCAGGACAGTTATGAGTGCTTGGGTCTCCACAGGAGGAAGCTGAGAGCTACCAAGAAGCATGGGCACAGGTGTGGGAAGGGTTCCTGGCTGGGAGTGGCTGGATGTGTTGTGATGCTTTTCCTCAGTTTATTATTGTATTTTAGCTTGGACTGCTGCAAATGTCTGTGCAAGGCATTGCAGGTGATGCAACAGAAATGCCAACACAAAAAAAGAATTGGCTTATTCCTATTAAATTTTGGCTGACTCAAGAAGCAGTGTAGATGAAACAAGGTACATCACAATGGATGCTTGTGTAAAATCACTGATCATGTACCTACGTTGTCCAAACTGTCTTTTGGAAAGAATAAGCTGTTCAGGCATGTAAAAGACAGACCTGATAGCACCAACCGCAAATGTGTCATTCTCTCTTCTTCCCTTTTTTAACTTATCTACAATTCACAAAGGCATAATGTCAAAGTTGAATAACAGTAATGAAGGGTCAGCTTCTTTGCTGGTGCAAATGGGTGTAACACAATGAAGCTGATGAAGTTCCACCGGTTTACATCAGCAATAAGTGCCACTTGAAATAAGTTTCATCAATGCTGCAGTGATCTCATGGGGATGTGGGAATACTGCACCTGTGATTTGACGAAAAACCATTTATAGTCTCAGAATTTAACCCCCTAGAAGGGAAACTACCAGAAGGAAGAAGCCAGTGGAAGTGAGAGCTGTTAGGGAAGTGACAGCACTGCCAGCACAGCCAAGGGGTCCAGCTAAACACAGAGTCAGCATCTGTCGCAGAGAACTGAGCCCCTCTCAACCACATCTGGATTTGATCCCCAATGTTTACAAAACTGGGGAGTGTCAAAGTGTTTTTAGACTGTTACGTACATTATTTTTCTCATCTTAAAGCTGCCTGTGTAGAGAATAACACAGGACTTCAGTAACAGTTACCAGCATGATTTGCTTTTATTACCTTTCTGTTCAAGACCCTTGTTTCCCCTTGTAGCATGTCAAATTGCCCCCAAAACCATATTATACAGCAGAGAAATGTTGTTCACACTTCACTGGCTATTGATTTACTTTACTTATTGGCACAAAATCAGCCTGAGATAAACATTTTGTCCCCCATTTCCACTATTGTAAGTGATACAGTTCACTGGGAGATAGGCAAACCCCAATGTGCTGGGTCACAATTCGACATGGCTTTCTAATCAATGTGTGAAAAATTACCTAATGAATAATGGGTTGCACATTTCCACAAACAAATTAACCAGGGTGAGACTGAAACTAATGATTATATTTATCTAATGTAATTTCACATCTGTTACTAGAGATAGTAATTTTTTTTCTTCTTTCCACAGCATCCTTAGAATTACAGCCTGACTTTTGAGAGACAAGACATTTCACATCCGTTCAAACAGATAATGTTCAGATTTATTAGATACGTACTTTTAAAATGACAACATATTTGGGAAGTTTGTTATTATTTTACAGTAATTTGTGGGAATTGAACTGCCTTTTGAAATGTCGTGTGGTTCTCACACTGAAGCCAGGGTCCTCCAACTGACAACACCTCCCACACAAAGAACAGTAAAAGTAATCTTTTTCACAATATACAGCCAATTGTATACCCTGATAATTTTCACCAGAGTTAAGCGAATATCATGTGCAGATGAAAAAGCATGACAGTGGGAAGGAATCTCACAGGCTTGTTCTTTATCTCCTTCTTAAAATTGTTTTGGATCTTCCTGGTGAAAGGATCGGTTTTATAAAACAAATGTTCCTGGAATCTGACCGCCAACTCCACATGGGTTCAGAAAGTAGCCGGCACCTGATGTGGCAGTATCATCTCAGAATGGTGAAAGCAATTGGCTCTGAGACGTTGGCTTTTCAACTGGGTGTTTTTATTCTCCAGGCACATTAAAATGTGTTGCTTAGGCTAACTAAATTTGCTTGGGCACCTTTCCTGACCTCCAAAATATGAGGCACTAACTTGTCTGTCCCTCTCCCAAGAGAAGTGTTTCAAAGAAGGGTTTGTAGGACAGGCCACCATGGACAGACAAAGAGGACAACGTTGCGGTTTCCCCCTCCTAAAGTTGACTCACCTCAATCTCCATGGGGAATGTAGAGTCCCCCTTGCAGCAATCACCTTCCATCCAGCTGCTGGGACGTGTATCTGCTCTGTCGTATCAAAGCAGCTTGCAGTTGTCTTTAAAGATGTTGCAAGAAAACCAAAAGTCTCCAAGTGATGTCACTGCTTGAGTCAACATTATTAAACAATTTCACAACCTGTCTCAGTTGTGGTGGCAGCTTTCATAAGGATTTATTATCCAGAAAGAGAAGAAGAGAGGGGCTGTGAGGTTTGAAAGTCACTGTACCGAGAGTTTAATTATTGTATTTTTCAGTAAAGTTGAAAGTATTGAGGAAAATGTAGCCAATTTCATATTACCTCATTTGATTAAAGAAGTTGTATGATTGTTTAGAATGTGTAATTGCTATTCAGCGTAGCTGAGCTGAAAAAAAAGCCTTTTGACTTCACATTCTTAATACTGGGGGTGTTTCATAGCCTCGTTGGATTAACTAAATAAAACTTGGAAAATAAAACCAGCTTTATTCTGAAGACGTTACAGTAACTGATTTGACTGACAGTTATGAGGAACTCAATGTGTGTTTCTGTTTGGATTTGTGTGTGAGTGCTATTTTAGTAGTATAGATGTTTCTTACCACCATTAGTAAAAGTCCCCTATTCATTCATTCATGGTGAGGCTTCGCGAACAAAGATTTGGGAAGGGCTCTACCCACACTTGCTACAAGCACGCTGATGGCTAAAAAGGCCAGTGTGAGACAGACAAGTCCAGTTGCCAAAGGCACAGCAGAAAGACTCCCCAGGTGACATCGACAAGACGCACTTCTTTCTGTGCTGTTTTTTCTCCTCAAGAGTGATCCTGCGTGTGTTCTCAAAAGAGGCAGCAGTGTTATAGATTGTGTGTCTCCAGACCTCCCGCCTGGAGGCCAGAGTAGACCAATGGTGATGATCAATATGGCCGAGGCTGAGGGATTGTTTCAGGGAGTCCTTGTATCTCCTCTTCGGGGCTCCTCTCTTGCAGCAGCCAGTGACAAGTTCACTATGGAGCACAATCTTAGGGAGTCAGTAGTCCTTCATCCTGGAGACGTGCCCTGCCCAACGCAGCTGCGTTCTCAGCAGCATGACCTCAATACTTGTGACTGCTGCCTGTTCAAGGATAGACATATTGGTCACATAATCCATCCAGTGGATGTTTAGGATTGTACAGGGCTCGGAGGGGGACAAGTCGTCATGGGAGGCGTTCAGTGCCCCCCCAGCGCTGTTAGCCGCCGCGCCTGCACTGGCCATGCCCTGGCTCTTTGTGGGCGCGCTCGCAGACAGCCACCCGTGCAGGGGCAAGGTTTCACTCCCTGCCGCCATGCAGTCTCTATCGTTTATTCACAAGCCTCAATCATGGGGTTGCTTATTGCGAGTTCACAGGCTGCCGTGTGTGCAGCCCCACGGTAGCTCCGCTCGTGCAGGCAGTGAGAAGCTCCCACAGCCGCTGCCTCTGGACGTGGCTGCATGAGCCCCTCGACTCACCCAGCCGAGCGGCCCCGGACCGCCACGGCAACTCTCATGTTGCTTCGCTGGTTCTGCACACAGAACCACCAAGGAGTTCTGTCGGGCTCGGCGCTGCCCCCGCTCAGCTGTGGACATGCTGTCCTCGCTTCTCGCCCTTCACGCCACGCTCCCTGGTCTCTAATGGCTTTGTGCGCAGGGCTGCCTCGGCACGAGCTCAGGCTATCGCTTCCGCATTGCCGCAGCCATTTCTCCCGCTGTGCTGCCTGGCTCCGGCCCTGGTTCTGGGCTGGCTCCGCGCTGCTTTGGGCTAGCCCTGCCGGCCGGGACCACCACACCGCTCGCGGGTTCTCACTGGCTCCCCCGCGCATGGCCATGGGCTTTCGCTGCCCTGCCCGAGCACATGGTCGAGCACCTCCGTGCGCTCCGCATGTCCTCTGGCCTGCTGCGCACGCAGGTGAACCCACTTCAGAACGCTGCCACTGCCTCTAGTGCCCCGTGCTGTGGCCCACGGAACTGCACCGCCATGCCGACGGTATGAACTCCGCGTCTCCCCTGGCCGGCAGCCCCCGCGGATTAGTGCAGCTCCCGACACTACTGCCCATGCGCCGTGGTCTCCGGCCCCCTCGTGCTCCGTAGCCCCTGCGGACCCGCATCACCCCCGATGCCACTGCCCGCGAGTCGCACCAAAGGATTTTGCCGATATTGGCAGCTGTACATTGCAAAATAGTCACTATACAGGAGGAGAAGGGACTACCCCCCACTCTCCGCATGGGTAAGATGGCAGCGCCCACAGAGCTATGTGTTTTCCACGCGGTTGGGACCCGGCCCCGGGCACATGGCTGGCACGGAGCAGCGCCACGGTTCTGCTTGTGCGTCCCCGCAATGGCTCTGCGCACCCACTCCGCCAACCCGTGTGTCCACAAAAATTTGGTATAAAAAGGTATATCTCGACATTTGTCTTCCGTGACTCTGACACCCCCCCCCAATCGGCATTAAAGCAGTCTCATGTCTGTTTGGGGGGGGGGGATTTAAAGTTCTTTTCCCGTGGACTTGTTTGAGTTCTTTTGCGAGTTTTTTAAAACATCCACTTTTTTTCTATTCCGTTTTTCTTCTGTTTCTCTAGTTTTTTCTCCAGGAATTTGATTAATAGGGTCCATATTAGAAGTCCAGTTACTTTATCCTTGCTATCTTGTTCCCAAAGTCTGTTTAATATTAAGTTCAGAGTTTTTGCATTCCTCCTTAATTCGCGTGAAGTATTCATTCCTATTTTGGCTTCTCACCTGAGATTTCGCTGCAGCTTTTTTCTTCTGTATTCTCGAGAGCTTTTTCTCTCCAAACATAGGCTCCTTTCCTACCGACCGGTCCCCTGTGCGCACCTCCGAGCTCATTCAAGGTTTTCCCACCGATGCCCTTCAGAGGTTTTAATCCTCTGGTACCTGACGTCAATGAATTTTTGCGGCAAGCGTTCTTCAGACTAATATAGGCTGGTACCTAACGCCGACTCCATTAGCCCATACTGAAGGGTATATCCCTGTTCAGGGCGCCATTTATAGCAATATTATTAATATAATGAATGAATAAATAAAGAGGGTCTTTGTGGACCAAAGAAACACCAATGTGGTGTGTAAGCAAAAGAGACACCAATGTGGTATGTGACCAAGAGAGTTTATTGAGCAAGAACAAAGGGTTTTATAGTGGTTTCGAATGGTAACACGTCACCGTAGTTAACTTCTCGACCAGTCATAGCAAGGCAACACGCTGCAATGCTCAGTAGAGTACCGAGACTACATTTCCCAGAATGCTCTGCTGGTAAACCTGTAACTGGAGATACTACACATATCTGTTCTGGTTTTGTCCCTTTTTGTCCATTTTTCCCTTTTCCCTTTCCCTTTGGGGGTGTTTGGGGTCCCTTTGCTGTGTACATAGTATTTTAATTGTATATAAGATTAATACCCACTATAGCAGAAGAGCTTCTACCTGAAAGCCAAGTGTGGTTTCAGGGCCAATAGGAGTACCACAGACATGGTATTTGTTCTCAGGCAACTGCAAGAGAAGTGTAGGGAA
>JAWWES010000094.1:48339750-48353233 GCA_035583135.1 Lophotriccus pileatus
GGATTAATAGTATATGCTGTGTCAGTATTGTGGTGGAACATTTTGTCTAGCTTGTGTGGTGTCCTTTTGAACTTTGGTCAAGTCCCCTTATTTACTCCCCTAAATTAATATAGAAATCCCTTGGGAACAAGCCTGTTGCTTATTCTCTTGATGCTATCTCAAGGAATTAAAGAACCCTATGTCTATATATTAAAGTAAAGCTCTTAGCCAATCCCGTGAACCAGCAGCTCCCGGGGCTGGAGTTTTTCACGTCCATAGAAGAAACCTGCTGAAATGAGTATTGAAGGACAGATGTTTTCCTCAATAGCAGTTCATTTGTGCTATGAGCTGGGAAGTGTCTGCTTGGCAATTACATGCCTAGGACACAATGCTGGTAAGAAGGTATGCTTGTTCTCTTATGAAACCAGTGTCACAAAAGGTTTCACCTCTCAGCCCTGTCTAGTACTGCTCTGGGGACACTTCAAAAGTAGACCTTTCTGCAGTCTAATCAGAATTCTTTTGGTGTTGATAGCCAGTCAGAGCAGTGCTTAAGAGTAATGGGGAAGTAGACTTACTACTCTCATGTGCTTAAGGTACACAAACAGAGATACTGAAAGAGCAGTTTACTCAAACTCAGGCAAATTAACAAAGAATTTTATTGAGTATTCAATATAGCACCACACAAAAGGTACACTGTGCTTTGTGTTGCCTTTAAGGAACATGCCAGAGCACTTTCAAACTAGAAAAACTAACATAAAAAGCTTTTGTTTTTCAACAGAGCTTACTATTTGCAGTAGAGAAACTACTTTGAAAAAACCACAACTTTTGTACATAATGTTTTAATGCTCTTCCAGGTGGACTAAGTATTATCCCCTTACCCATCAGGTCTCTTTCATGTTCTGGGGTTTAAGCTTGGTTCAAAAAAAAAAAATCTCAGGCCAACATGCTTTCAGGAAAAGTATTCAGTCCAGAACTCTCACTAGCAGGTGCAACTGACAACATCCTAGTCACCTGCTAAATTCTGTTTCTTGAAAAGTAAGAGAATTTCTGATCAATGGTAATTATGTGGATTGGGCTTTACAATTAATCCAAGTGAAATGAGAAAGATTTGGAATCAGCTTTTAATTTTGTCTTGGGCTCAAAGATAAACAAGGAGTATGTACTTGATAAAATTACAGAAAAACTGCATAGAAAAAAGACAGGTGACTGTGAAGAGTCATTCAGTCCATACTGTCTTTCAGTACAGATTGTTATGGAATAATGGCTTTAAATTATTTCACATATAAAGTGATTCTACAGCCCGTATCAGGGGGCAGGAACTAGATGGAACTCTTCAAGCCCAAAACATTCTGTGATGCTATTTTATTCTGAAATATTTACTGGTCCCTCACATAACCAAACTTTGTTTCTTAGCCTGAATTGTTCAGATTAAGTTCTGTATATCAGCTATTACACTTACATTGAATGGGCTTTATTTTTCCTTTTTGTAATTCAGGTGAACTGGAAACATATTTATTTTGCCTGAATATGGAACACACAAATGTTTCAGAAGATCTTTTATTTGATGCATCTTGCAGTTAAAGAAAGGCCAGTTTCCATAAAAGGAACCTTAGCAAGTCAATAATAGTAGTAAAACCATAGTGAAATAAAGGTATGGAATGGACCCCGTGCTAATGCATATAAAGAGAGTACTGGAAAACTGCTAGGCTGCCAGCTTCACTGAATCCAGTATGGAACGTGCTTCTTTATACTCTTCAGCTTCTTCCAATTCTTTTTCATTTTCCTGGAATTAAAAACAACATTTTTGAGTGCTTTGAAAATAACTGTTGTGGGATTAAATTTAAGAAGGTAACTGTGGAAAAAAACTGGTAACAACAGATGAGGAGGCTCAGGTGACCACTTTTTTGTCTCATTGGCAGCCTCTCTTCCCACGCCTCTCAAGTGCACGGATAGGGGACCTGGGGAGGAAAGTCCCTCCCCCCTAAAGATCAAGCTCACAAACCACCCGTGGAACCTGAATGTACATAAGTCTACAGAACCCAGTAGGATGCCTCCCAGAGTCCTACGGTAATTTGTTAATGTAGTTGCCAAGCCCCTCTCCATGATATTTGTAACATTGTGGCAGTCAGGTGAAGTCCTTGAAGACTGGGAAAAGGGAAACATCTCTAAACTGGAGAGATGGATTTGATGGGTGGACAGTTTAGTGGATAAGGAGTGGTGCAGCTGACACATCTGGTGCCATCCACAGCAACCTGGACAAGATCAAGAAGTGGACCCATGTGAGTTTCATGAGGTTTAACAAGGTCAAGTGCAAGATGCTGCACCTGGGTCTGAGCAACTCCCCAGTATCAATGCAGGTTTAGGATGAAGGAATTGAGAGCAGCCCTGCTGAGAAGGACTCGGGGTGCTGGTGGATGAGAGAGGCTGGACATGACCCAGCAATGTGCACTCACAGCCCAGAAAGCCAATTGTATCCTGGGCTGCATCAAAAGCAGTGTGGGCAGCAGGTCAAGGGAGGGGATTCTGCCCCTCTACTCTGCTCTGGTGAGACCTCATCTGGAGCACTGCATCCAGCTCTGGGGTCCTCAACCCAGACACTGCCCTATTGGAACGAGTCCAGAGCATGATTACAAAGATGATCAGAGGGATGGAGCACCTCCCCTACAAGGAAAGGCTCAGAGGTTGGGGCTGTTCAGCCTGGAGAAGAGAAGACTGGGGAGACCTTATAGCAAGCACCTTGCAGTACTTAGAGGGGGCCTACAAGAAAGATGGGGACGCACCTTTTAGAAGGGTCTGTTGCAATAGGACAAAGGGTGATGGGTTTAAGCTAAAAGAGAGTAGATTCAGACTAGGTATAAGGAAGAAGTTTTTTACAGTGAGGGTGGCAAAACACTGTTAACAGGTTGCCTAGAGAGCTGGTAGGTGTCACATCACTGTAAACATTCAGGATGGGCCTCTGAACAACCTGATCCTAGTTGAAGATGTCCCTGCTCATTGCAAGGGGGTTGGACTAGATGACCTTTAAAGGTCATCCAACCCAAAGCATTGTATGAAATGAGAGAGACATCATTTTTGAAATCACAAGTTCTCTGTGATTCAAAGCCCAGGTAAATTCTTTAATCCTACTTAAGTTCCCATATAATACCTGTCATGTGCAAATACATTTGACCTGTGCATAGCTTTATTTTATTGTGTTAAATATTTAAAATCAGGGAACCATTAGGAACAAACCTCAGAAGGAGAGTACTCTTAGGAAAAAGCTTAAGTAAATTGACAACTGTCAACACTATGATATAGTAAATTTTAATAAAAGCATTGAAGGTGAGCTAAGCACAGAAAGCAACACTTGGAAGACTTACAAATTCTTAACAACAACAGTAACTGTCCCCGTTCCTTAAGTTTGCATAGCACACTATAAATAAATGGCACTATTTCTGCATGCCACTGAAATCTAGTCTGTTAAGTAACTAGTTGAATGACAAAAGAACCCTAAATTTTGCCAGGTATTTATTTTGGAAAATGGTAGAGGCACAAGACCTGAGAATAGGATACCTCGAGTTTTCCATTTAAAAAGTATTTGCATTTTAGCCATAAGTATATCTGGGGCTTAATGTAGGGCATATATTTTTAGCCCCACAATAGCACTTACACATGTAGCTGAATTCTTGATAAGAAGGCAGCTTTTAAAAATAAGCATGATCATCTCCAAACTTGGTATAGTTTCAGTTAATCTATTTGTACAAGATACTTCTCGTTCCTGCAGGTATTTGTATCTTAAAAATGTGTCACTACTGCTCACTTCATTAATAAACTGTAAAGCAATACTCAGCAAGCACTTTTCTGACTTGTTTCTTGTCCATAGCATAATAAAAGTAGTAAGCAAAGTATCCTGACCAATTCAGTTCACTACAAGCACAATACATACATCTATACTATCTATAAAATCACCTTTTTTTTGGTGATGGAACTAGCACAGGAATTCTGAGTCTGTTCTCACAGTTTTGTATTTAAACTGTTGAGCGTATGTTCCATCAAAGACGGCTTCCGCTATTCTAACGCACACAGTTTTCACACACTGAAGGTCAAGTCTGCAAAGACAGTTACCAAAGTGAAATACTGCTATATTACAGGATTCTGGCCTTGGAACCTATAAAAAGTAGTTCTTCGATCCAGTTTTAAATTGCTGCAGTTGCACTGCAGACAACCACGTTCATCCAAGTTCACCCAGGAACAGCAGCACTTCCTGATCCGTGGGCTATGGTGCTATACTCACTAGTAGTTGAGAAAGCTCTGCATGTGCAACTTCTAGTCTGCGCTGGCAGTCCGGAATCATCATTCGTGACTCCTGTAAGATCTCGATCTGTGAAAATCAGAAGCCAATAAGAATGTATTCCAGATAGAAACACTATCTTTTAAGATAACTTTTTGCTCTGAAAAATCAGCCATCTAGTCATTATCTAGGAACTTCATAACAGTTCCACCCATTTTCTGAATAGGCTTTTTTATGAAAAGACACTCACTTAGCATAATTGTTTAAAACTCTTTTAATTTACAGGACATTTCCATTTACTCTGTGCTTAATTAAATATAAAGTATTAAGTGCAAGACTATTTAGAATAATTTTTCCCTTAGGAAAAAAGTACTGCTTGGTAAGGTTTCCATACACCATTTGTTAAAAAGTCTATTTAAAACAAACTTTCTCCTGCTGTCATGAAGCAGCTTCATTCAAAATGGGATCAGCTGGTTATATAAATATCTCCTGCATCTTTGGGTAATAAAGAAAAAGAGTGTTCAGATAATACCCCATAGAGATAATTACTGCATGAAAAAAGTTATTGAGTTATTGATCACATTGTGTGCAGACTGCAGGAGGCTCTGACTGAAAGACAAAAGTAAAGAAAAATGGAAAGCAAAGACCAGCAGGCTCATATTTTTGATGCTTATCATGCATAAAAAGTTATTACTTATCCTTGTGCTTCATTTTAGGAGAAAGATTATTCTCACCATGCACTTCGAACAAAATTACTAAACTGGCACCCCACTGAATCTAAAAATCCTGCCACCTCCTAAAGAAAACAACTTCAGTCTTAAAAAAGGGGAACATTTACTTCATGGAACATTTCTGGATCTGAAATTCAACCATTGAGAAGGAAAGGTGTGCAGAGGTGTTCAGTAATACCATTAGTATGTATAATAAATACAATAATATTTAGTAATACTAAATCTATTTAGAAATGAAAATCTGTTAGGTATTTAAATATGAAACATACAGTACATTGAGGACAACCCTCAACAGAAAGCATTCCCTTTAAATGGCTTACTTCACTGTCATTCCTATGCTGTATTGTCCTTTTAGCACTAGTGCTGCTGTGCCAAAGGGTCATTGTGAAAGGATGTTAAGCTATCACTAAGAATGTATTTATGCATTCAGGAAGGCCTTATGTAGTACGACATTATCACCATGTTTTGAAGTGTCATGTATTTAAGTTCTTACGTCAGGTTGGTTTTGAGAGAAAAACCTCAAGTTTCTGGTTTTAGACTTTCATCAGTGAATCCATAGAATGAGGTGTGCCATAAACTGTATGAGATTACACCTTCTACTTGATGTAGTAGAAGAGTGAGAATATCCAATAATTACTTCCTTGAGCTGGCACTACTAAATATTTGTTTGTTGTAAAGCTGGTAGGTGAGATGAAAAGTAGTAACTTGTTTGATACATGCCACTAGACAGGACATCTGGGAAGGCATATGGATCTAAGAATCTGTAAGCTGTAGTTCTGCCTGCTCTGAGAAATGAGCAAATCTACCCCAATCATTCTGTTCAAAACAGTATCTGACTGAGATACAAAGGGGTACCTGAATTTTATTCACATTTCCCTGCAGTTATGCAATGCTAAATAAAAATCAGAATGATGATAAATCCTGGAACCATATTCACTTGAAAACTAGAATAGGAATTATGTGGAACCAGCATTATTTAACCTTTGCATAAACCACATTTTTCATGTAATGCTGATAATTCCACTACAAAGGTACACAATAAAGCAAAGTCAAAAGCTCAAATAATTAGATAAGCTTTAGGACTGGACTTTCTGAAGTGTTTGCTCTTCACATGCTATCAAAATTCTGTCTCTCTTTCTGACTGAACTCTTAAGGCACCAATTGTAGCCACTCAAGCTACAACGACAGGCACTGCAGCCACTTCGTCCCTGTGACATGCACTGCAGCTAGTCCAATTCCGCTGACCAGCACTGGGTGACTCAAACTCCAGCTACCAAGGACTGTGGTTTAAACCCAGCTAGCAGCTAAGTACCAGGCGGCCTCTCACTTGCCCTTGCCCTGGTGGGGAGGAGAATCGGAAAAATAAAGTAAACATCATGGGCTGAGATAAGAATAATAACTGAGACAAAATGTATTGATAATAGTGAGAGGGAGAGAGAGGGTAACAAAACCCGAGAGGAACAAGTGTTGCTCACTGCATCTGCTTACCAACTGCTGACTGATACTCATTCCATCCGCAAGCAGTAATTGGCATCTCCCAGCCAACTCCCCCAGTTTTATACACTGAGCATGATATTCTATAATATGGAATATCCCTATGGCTAGTCTGGGTCACCTGTTCTGACTATGGTCCCTCAATGGCCTTTTGTGGACCTGCTCACTGGCAGAGCACAAGACAGCAAGAAGCCCTTGACTCTGGATAAATGCTACTTAGCAACAACTAAAACATAAGTGTGTTATCAACATTTGTTTTCATCTAAAAAACCAGCACTGTACCAGCTAAGAGAAAGAAAATTAATTCTGTCCCAGCTGAAATCAGGAGAGTATGTTACAAAGGAAGTTATAACATGAAGTTGATCTGTGGAAAGAATCATAAATATCTGCAAAGTTTTTGTGAATTACAATGCCAAACAGAATTATTAAAAATCTGGAGTAACTGAAGTGCATCTAAATACAGTGCAACAAAGCACCAATATGTGTACAGAGAGAAACTAATTGAACTTGGTGTCAGTAAGTGCACATAGGACCAAAAGAGCTCTTGTGGCTACAGTGAGGATGACATCCCCTTTCCTTCAGGTGTACTGAAAAAGCCAGTTCTTCAACCCACCATGTTTCTAGTCAGTTGTCTTTCAGGACTGAAGCTATTTCTACTAAAGGAACAGATGTCTGGCGTATTTCAAAATAAAGCAGTTTCCTCAGATGTGATGGAGCTCTTTAACTGTTGGGTTGTATATAGCCTATCTACTAAACATGACTGGAAATTGTAAATTGGATCAGATGTCAAAAGAAGTATGTGGTTAATGCACTACTGGGTAGCGTTCAATCCGTTTTCCATAAATTTCAGACTGCAGTGACAGATAAGGCAGAACAGATGCAAACACACAGATTCACCTACCACTTGCTTAGTAGGAAGGGCATCGTAACTAAAATCAGACCATTTACACATTAAAAATAAGCCAAACCTGTGAGAAACAGCTGAGGGAGTAATGATCAGCCTTTAAACATTAGCAACTTGTATTTTTAGCATGTTCCACAATGAAAGCTGAACGCTATTATTTTAACCTTTGACATAACAGAGCTGCTTAGATCAGGCAGGTTCTCTACTTTTTGGATCACCCAAGCACTTGGACAGAAACAAATTTTTGATAATTCAAGAATACAGTAAGTGCTTCTTTATATGAGTGCTGGTATCTGTAGCAGGAAGCAATTTTGCTTTCATCAGCTTCAAAAAGACAGAAGCAGAGTTGGTAGATTTGGGGTTTTTTTCCCAGGTCACCCAGATCTAATGAGATTTAGAGATATGCAGATCCACAAATATTTTGGAAACAACAAGAAGAAAACCTCAATAGGGCTCTCTGTCCTTCCTTGCTCTTAGAAGGACAGCCTGATAAACTACTGGGTCACAGGATATAGAGGCAGTATTGTTTCACATGACAGGAGTGATGGTCTAAATAGAAGAGATAGGCTAATAACCACGAAAAATGTAAATGACTCATACATGTACCAATTATATACACACACAGGAACATATATTCTGGCTTTTAAATACTGTCACATAATCACTTGTCCACTGATTATTGCACAGATAACCCTAACAGTATGGATCTGCTCAAAGATGGTAAATAAAGGATGGTAAAGAGAAAGAAAAAGACACACAGATAATTGTTTGCTAAGACAAGTACTACTGGTTTAAACTACTTTCCAACAGAAAGTCTGTAAAACAGTTGGAATTTACTGACTAATTACAGCCACATCTGATAGAAGGATAGAGACCTAAAAGCACCTAGAGCTAGAGTTCATATTATTAAGCAAAGATCATGTATTCTTAAGGGGGGAAATAATGACGAAAATAATGAGACTGATGTAAAAATGTACATTTGATCTAATCTACTTGATGAGTGAGAATGAAACTTTGAACTTCGAAAGAGCTAAAAATGTAAAAAGCCAACTGAACTAACCACAATATTTCTTTCGTGCTAAAAAGACGTTTAAAAATTAAACAGTTATAGAACATTACAACATTCCTTTCAGCAAGACTCCTCCAGTACCAAGATTAGCAGCAAATTATCGTCTTCCACAATTATTTTCCAAGGATCCTCCAGTACTAAGATTAGCAGCAAATTATCATCTTCCACAATTATTTTCCAAAGTAATATGTATTGTTTCCAGATATGCTTCATTTTAGCTGTTTCAGAAGATACTCTTTCACTCAACAAAGCAAGAAACACTGCAGTTTTCACTAATACTTGAAAAAAATTGTGTATTAGCATGAGATATATATATTCTTATATACTTTTAGGCACGTAATTAAATTCTGTGTAAAGTCCACTGGATTTTTATTTCATCTAGAAATGACATTACTCAAGAAGTAATTTGGAACAGTAGAATACCTTCCAAGAAAAAGAAAATTTATAATTTATCAGTAAAAATGCTGACAATTAACAAAACCACCAGATTATATCTGCAGTCCCACAGAGAGGAAACACTGAGGAGATACCTCACACTTTTCCCACCCTCACAAGTCTCAAGATAAAAGCATAAGCTGGGAAAGGTTATTTATATACAAGACCCATCAACAACCATATCAGTATAGAAAGCTACTGTTCCTATTGTTAGACTGCACTCGAATGATACTGTGTGAAAAATTTCTGTTAACATAGTATTATGAAGTTCTGTTTAAAGTCTCCATATATTGAGAGTTGTTACAACTGTGTAGAAACTAAGGCTTCATTATGAAAAAATCCACAGGGAGGTAGAACTGCACTACTTGCTGCTGCCAGTCAACAGTTCATGACTGTGCAGAAACCATAAGCAGAATTTACACTCAGTGGGATAAATCAAAAGTATTTTAATATTTTGTTACCATAACAAAGTCCACCCCACAATGGAATCTTGAAATTATAAGCTTGGTCAGCATCTACCATCACTGCAAGAAAACTGTTCTTTTTGTTTTTCTGATATTGAATCTGCTCCTTATTAAGCAGGTCTTTCTGGACAGTGCACGTGAAGGCCAGCATCTAAAACCTGCCAACCAACCCTGCTGGTCACTGCCTCAGCTAGAGAACACTTGAGTCCACAGGAACCACAAGTTGCCCCACTGCACAAGGAGTTAGAAGAAAAATACTAAGTCAAACCCTATTGTTCAACAAAGTGACTGATCCCTCATTACGGACCAGATATACGCTAAAGACTACATGTGCTGTAGGAATGGCATTATGCACTTTCAAGCAAAATTTTCCATAGTCACTTCTGTACTGTAAAAGCATATGTTCTACTTGTGAGTTGTAACTAGAAAACTGGAAGTAATGTTTTTAAGCATCTCTCCATGAACTCTCGATTGCTTTATGTGCATATTTATATAATATATATATATATATATAATTTAGCTAATACTTTGGCTCCAATAATAGTTAAAACTATTCTTGTAGTCTCAAATGACTGAATTTGTTCCCATTCCCCAAATGTTACTTTTTATTACCAAAGACTACAACTGTATTTTAAGAGTTATTCAGATTAGAAATTAACTAAAAGCAATTCTTAAAATGTATAACTACGGATATTTTTCCTGAAAAAAATCTCAAACTCTTAACTCTATGCAAAATACGGTTCTGAGCAAACTCCTGGTACTATATAACCTGAGCCTCCACATTTTTAATAATCTAAAATATTGCTATATTCCAGACAAATAAGAAGTGATGATGTCATTGGGGGAACTGCTTACTTTCAAAGTGGATCAGGCAATTTCTGAATGAATGAATACTGTTTTCTGTGAAGGCTTTTGTCACTGTTCTCTGAGAATACCTTCAAATAGTATGGAACATTTAATTTCAGCAGAAGTTCACAGCCAATGCTGTTTTTGACTTTGATGGTATCTTGCAGGTCACTGCGGAAATACCATGGTGCAGTCAAATAATCTGATGAATGGGCGACACTAAAAATGGGAATTGCATTCATTAGTTCTTGTTAGCACCAGCAGATCCTCAGAAAGGCTACTGTTCTGTAGGATCTTCAAGTCTCAGTCTGTGGTGAGGCAGAAGACAGCTCTGCTCTATGAAATAGAATTCTCTTCTTGTATATAAATTCTTTATCTGTATAATAAAGAATGCATAATGAAAGCAAGGCAGGACATAGACACATGAATTGAAAATCGAATTTACTGAAAAAAGTTGGTTTAGCTTGCTCTAAAAATGCCTTCTATCTTTTGTTAATTTTATATTTGAGTTTTGCTTAACCAGTTCTTCCACTGTTTAAAAATGAAGATAGGACACCAATAGGTTATATTTTAGAACACAAGCCCACCAG
Organism: Lophotriccus pileatus; assembly: GCA_035583135.1. Lineage (NCBI taxonomy): Eukaryota > Metazoa > Chordata > Aves > Passeriformes > Tyrannidae > Lophotriccus > Lophotriccus pileatus. Next base: position 48,350,533 of record JAWWES010000094.1, read on the forward strand.
GCTGTTAAAAAAAGTGAAATTAACTTTAATTTACAGTTTTAGTTTCTAAGAAGATTTGAGAGAAAACATCTGGGAAATGCTTGGGGAAAAAAACATAGTTAAAAGGTAACATAATTAGTTGAAAGAATATAAAGACCACAGTGAAACATGGACATTTCACACTTCTGTAAAGGATAAACACAAATCTCGAAAACTCTAGCTGCCTTCTACTGAGAAGGAAATGTGACACTTCTTCCAAAAGAGTATGTACCAACTGGCTGCAACTACCATCCTTGTGAACAACCACTGCGTTCTGAGAAAAAATGTAGTCATACTGTAATAGTAACATTAAATCATATTCTTGAGCAGATGAAAATACAGTGTGTCCCTTCCTAGTTAGTGGCTTCACTACAAACTCCAGCAGCTCTTGGGGAGCAGCTGCATACCTACTGCTCCCTTTTTTTGATGCCTGGGAATTTACCAAAAGGATACTAGTATCCTCAAGAGTTGAAATGTCTCATCTTCATATTACGTGGAAGCATTCTCACTTCACTGTAACATCTGCACTTACCAACAAGCACTTGGTTTACCTACAGCCATCCAGACCATGTATTTACTACAGGTTCTTGGTACTTCTGAGAAAGAGTTCATGATGGCCTTGGACACACGGTTCTCCAGTGACAGCCATCCTGACACAAAGTGCTAAGTAATAATCCATACGCAGTCTCCTTATAATTTAACAGTTTAAGGAAGTTTCTACAGCTGCTTATTATGACTTCTGTAATTGACAGGATTTTAGTCCAGTATTTATAAAACAGGAGTCTGAGAGAAGAGACAGCAGATTCTTCTATTTAAGGATTAAATGAAAACAAAGAAGGATTTTATAAAACAAGTTCTAGGATAGTTACCTGCTTCTTAATTCCATAATCATCACATGCTTCAGCTTTCATTTTTTCAATCTTTTCTTCTTGCTGTTTTGCTTCTTTTTCATACATAACTTTTTCTTTTGCCAACCTGCAATTAAACCAAGTGACTATGTTAATCTGGTTCTATTACACAAAAAGTTAGATCACTGATAACAGCCTCCTGTCCGAAAACTGCAGCAGGGTAAGATAATACACAGTTTTATAAAAAAAGGCTCTTAACCACGGCAAAAAGACTACATGTAGGAAATGCTGAATTCAACTATAATGTCTAAAGATTCTTATGAGAATATTTTAAATTTTAAAATTAGCTTAAAGATTATTTGTGGACTTATCTACATAGAATATCTCAAAAAATCTTTGTATTGGTATGTCATTTCAAACGCCTAACAGAAAGAGAAAGCTGCCTTACGGATCTGCACCAATGCTGGTGAAGATGGTAGTTCAGAGAAGAAAGCTATGTATCTCAAAATATTAAATGTCTGTAAAGACGACAACTGCCAGACTTTCTCAAAATCATCCCACTTCTAATAGTTTTGCAGGTCAATTGACCTGTACTGGCTGTTACAGTAACATGGTCTTTCCTCTTCCCCATTTCTTACTAAATAAGACCACTGCACCTGCATTATTAGGTGAATAATGACAGACATCATTTTTAGTAGTAACTTCAAAAAAAGTTATCACATTAATGAAAAAACCAGCACTTTCAAGTTCACCAACTGTGATCCCCTATTGTTTTTTTCTCATCACTACATTTCATACCATTAAATGCATTATTTCCTATGCTATTTTTCATACAAAACAGCAAAAAGTGAAATTTCCAAATTACACCATAGCCTCACAACTTGTGTTTATTTGAGTATTTTCTCCATTTACCTTGATGATGGTTTGGGGGTTACAGACCAAAACAACAGTCTCATAATCTACACTACAACCATCTTTTTTATGTCATGTCTTTCAAAGGAAAAAGAATCCATCTTTTAATCCTAATAATGGACCCACACCTGGGTGCAGCTTTTTGCTAACTAGTATAGATTCAAGAGTAATGTAAATAACTTTGAAGAGAAATGTTAAGGTAGTGTGATACCCTACAGTAATTTTAACGTTGCAACCCCATTATCAATCCCTGTATTTGTTGTTACTGCAATTTTGCTGTTGCATCTTCTTCTTTATTAGTTATGTTCATTAGGTATATACTGGATTACATAAAACTAGATCTGAACCAAAACATCCTTCAGTATCTGAAAAATAAAGGAGTCATTTCTCATCAGCTAATTCAGGACCAGAACAAACATTGAAACGTTGCTGTAGACCTGAGATCATGCCAAAGAAAATCCTTCCCCAAACAAAAGAACCTGATCAGCCTACATCAGATTGTTTAAGGAGAATTTAACATCCAAAACAATATAATCAGATTGAAGAAGCAAAGAATATATTATACAAATGAAAAGAGGATAAATAAAGGTCTAGTAGAGAGCTTCATGACCACATTAGTGCATCAGAGCAAATTCATTCATAATTTGTCACAGTTAAGTACTAGAAGTTCTGAGGATGGACAGAATGTTATTGGGGTGATAAGAACCTTTTGTGAACTGAAGCTGCGACAAAAGCACCACTGCAGTTGTATTGTTAGAAAAATTCCACGGAGAATATACTGATAATTCTGCTTTTGACAGAGTTTTACAACATCAAAAATTGTTTTGCTAAATTAGCTTGAAGAGGTGGCTCCACAACAGTTGGGCTGGGCTGGGCTGTGGCAACCTGAACTTGTTTCCACCCCTGTGGAGTTACACCATACG
>JAWWES010000094.1:48358333-48373435 GCA_035583135.1 Lophotriccus pileatus
AATTCATGAACATCCATAGGACTGACATAAACACTTGTGTGACATTAAGGTGCTGTACACTTTCTTGTGCCAAAGATGTATACAAAAAATTATTTGAAAGGCTTAAAGATATTCTTATGGTTTAACCAAGATATCACAGCCCCATAAAACAAGGGCTTCCTTTTATACTACATACCTAACATCCACAAATTCCTAAATGGGTGAAGACTCATCTTCTGAATTATAGTTGCAAACCACTGCCTATTATATGATGTACCTGTAAGGTTATCTGTTCCGAAAACAGTAAGTACTTTCTTACACCACCTACAAGATGCTGAAAAATCTTTGTGAAGCAGATACAGAAACGTGTCCAAATCCAGTTTTACTCAAGACATCTATAAAAGATCCAAACATTCCAAGTCAGTATGGATCAGTTCTTTTTATTGCATTCAGTATTCCCTCTGGCCATTAAGCTTTTTTTACACTTCAGTCTTTTCCTTTCACCCTACAATGTCAAGATAAAGCCTCAAATTTTAAGATTGTAATAATTGTTTTTAAAAATTAGCAAAATTTCTGTCAAGAGTAAGTTATTTAAATATTAGAACAAAGAGACAGCCACAATCCAAAATAACAGTACATATACAATTTTTTGCATTGCAATTGGGTCAGGTTTAGAAAAAAAAAAAGCAACATCTGTAAGAAAGTTTCATTCTTTAATATATTTTACCACAGCCTTTACATCCCAGTCTGCCTTCTAGCATGGATTTCAGTTTCATGGACTACCAAGAAATACGTGAGAGCTTTTGATTTGAGGGACATGGCAAATAATTATGGTACCAATCTGTGATTAGTTTTTTCCTTTTGTTTTCCCCCCTTAAAAATAAATCTACTGACCAAAAATCTGCAGGTCCTTCATCTCCTTGGACACCCAAAGTTAGAGAAGTAAAAACTGACAAACAACTGCATACAGGAAGTATAAGCTTATTCTCATACTTCAGGTCTCCATTTATGTTAGCTTGTTTCAGCTTTCAGAACTGCATGTAAGTGTTCAGTAGAAGTGAAGATCCCACATACCTGATTTAAATCTATGGGCAACATGCTTGCTTTCCTTGGTTATTTTTCCTGGGTCCTGAAGCAGAAGTCTACACCCCTAGAAATGAGCTATGAAAATAACCCAAACAGAACACAATTACTAGCTTTGCCTAGTCTTTCACTAGAAAAACGTAGAAACATAAGATCCAGTTATCTTGGATCTTGTCTTTAGTACCAGTCAGTAGTCAGCTACTAGGGAAAGAGTGTAAAGAAACAAAGTCTAAAGTGACATTTCTTGTGGAAGTGCCCTGAGGCACTTCCTGCCCCTAGAAATCAAGTTAAGGATTTTTTAACACTGAAGAACAAAACTAAACCATAAATGTTTTATAGACAAGAGGTCAGCTCCCAGCTATGGCTTGTGCCCTTTTAAAATCCTTTACACATTTAACGTTCCCATCACTTAAACAATTTCAGAATTTGTGCTTTCTCTGTGAAAGCCATAGTTTTATTACTTTAAAGCTGGAGACTAAACCCAGAAGAGCTCAAAGGGCTTAAGAGAATCTTAAGAAAGAACGAGAAAAAAAAAAGGTCTTTTCCATACTGTTAGGATTTACTTCCTCATCCATCTTCTTTTACTCACTTTCTCTTCCCCACTTCAGCTCCCTAAGCTGAAGAGCAAAATAACACAAGATGGTTCAAGATAATCAAAGAGCTGACCACTGGTGAGCAGAGGTATTCCCCCCCCCGCATAATCTCTGCCAGTGCTAATCCTCAATGATCTCTCTGTGTCAGTTCGCTTTACCAAAACAGCAGGAAATTTAAACAGTAACAAAGAAAAAGAAAAAAAAAAGCTAACAGTTTTTCTCCTGGGTTAAGCAAATTAAGCGAGCTTACCAAAAGGTTTGAACTAGCATCAGAGACCAGAGAACCAGAGAGGGGGAGAGGGAAATGAGACCACCAAATTTATGCTCCCACTGATTTCTCAAGGGACTTTGCCCCCAGTCTGTTTCGGGTACAGAGCTGCAACAAGGTTAGACTGTTCCAACTTCTGGCTGCTGGATAAAGAACCCCAAATCGCCCTTGTTTTTCACTCCACAAGGAACCTCTCTTCCTAACCCAGTCCACAGACATCAGCGCTGTCATCTCCCATAGCTGCATCATTAGCAATAGCAAGTAGATCTACCACTCTGATTGTAAGAAGGACATACAGTTTATCTGAAGTTTGACAGATGAAAAAATTATGCACAACAGGGGTTTTCTGAATGCATAATGGAATTAGGATCCTCTGTACACAGATAAAAATTCCACCTTCCTGAGCCACAGTCACAGATAGGAATGGATGCTTAGAATAAAAGTGGTATAATGTTACAAGGACACACAACTACTCCTAATGTTCCCCCAACATCCCGCAATTGCCAACAATTCAGGTTCTACATAAGCCAGAATAGTACTTCTGTGCTTAAGCCACCAAATGAAAACTTCTCTCCAGCATTAGAAAAATCAACACCATAAACACTTCCCTGGCTGGATGGAGCAAGATGAGGGGGAATTGCTCAGTATTACTACTGAGCAAATTCACTATTGAAAGGACATGCATCTCTTCAGAACTAATGTTACTGTTAACCATTGTGCATCCTAATATGCCATGGATTCAGCCTAAGCACACAGAAAACCCAAAGCTGATAGGCTGTATTGACTAGATAATGAAGTATCTATGCTTAGTTCAAACTCAAAAATCCTTAACAGTATAACTGTACAAGGTACAGCTTTTCTTATAGTATAATAAATCCCATGTATTAACACTATGCACAATCATAGCGTAAGTATTCAACAACACTGGCAACATGCAATCACTACCTGCAGAGCTTAAAGTACCAAGTCCCTAATCTGCAAATTTTACCTATGCACCTTCTTGGGTTCACTAAGGCTACGTAAGCACACAAACATTACAGACTGGGGTCCAAGAGAAAACGTCAACGAATGAAGATGAAGGAAGTAGGCAATAAATCCAATACTTGACACAGATATCACAAAGTGCCACATTTTCTTAGCCATGGGTGATTGTTTTCTGATTTAGACAGGATCTCAACTTTAGGCACTCATTTTCATTTCTAGTCACAAAATCATCATCAAAGATAAACATTCTCTTCTAAGAGTCAGGATGTAACCCTACACGACTATATACATAATTTTTTAGTCCCCCCCCCCCCACATCTAACAGCTTATAGAACTAAGTTACCAACGACATTTCAGCGTAACTTTGCAAGCTTGGGTTTTGTCAGGGATCACTCTACTGTGAACAACATGGAAATTAGTTACAGGATTTTCTGAAGTAAAAAAATTATTTCAAGTCATAAAAATGTTATAACCAGGTAATTTTTATTATCTCTGTTACTAGAGATTTCTCTGAATCTTCAAGGCTTCTCCTTCTGTTCTTGCCTTTCAATACAGTTATTACCCTGTTCTTTCAATACATTTCTTCAAATTTTTTTCAAGTCCTTGTCATAGAAACAACTGAAGTTCCCCTTTTTGCCCTGCTGAGAAAGTCTGTCTGGCTAAGTCATCTCTGAATGCCAGCAGCCAGTGGGAGCATGGAGCGGGCAGAAGAATGGAAGAATCCAACAGATATGACCAGAATGAAAGTTCTTAAATTACAGGCTATTCAAAAAGCAAAAGATGTTGGCTAGGGATCAAGATTTTCATGAGGTGCTGCAAGAAGGAACTTGGACTTTTGAGGGCAAAGAAAGAGAACAGCTAGTCCACCAAGAGCTGAAAGAGGTTTTCTGACACACAAGCTGGAGAGAAGTTAAAGTATATGAGCCCATCCTGAAGAGGCTCTGGAGTGGCAAAAATTCTGGGAGAGAATAGCATGGAATGGAATGGGACAGAAGTTGAAAGTTGTAAATACTAAGGAGCCCAAGAACTTCACTTCTAGAGATGGAAGAATGAGAAGCAGGGCCTCTGCTTGCCAGCAATTGGGGTTACCAAAGATCTTCATTTCGCCTTCTATAATCCAGGCATCATCTTCAGTCAAGGCCTTTTGTTTTAGAGAAAAAAATTACAAAATCTATTTCTTTCCCTTCCTTGTCTCACCCAACTGGGCATAACCATCTGTAAGTGCTACAGTAATGAGAAAAATTAAACAGAATTACGGTCATATTATGTGTGTAGACAATTCAGAATGCATCAGGAAAGAGACTTAATACAGCTAAAAGAAGAAACAACGAACCTCACTGTCTTGAATGAGATTTCCACCTATACAATACATACAATTCATTAATAATTAAAAGTCAAACCAGGATGGATTATGGTCGTTAGCATAGTTGTAATTCAGCTTCCGTATACAAAGAACTACCATAAATTTAATACATTTTTCTTAGTTTTTCCCATGGATCCACATTCTAATTCAACAGAAAATAATTATCAGTAGCTGTTTAATCCACATAGGTAGGTGATTCCATGCCATGAAAAAATAGAAAGACAACACATAACACATATGCATAACGCCACCAAACTAGTGTTGCCAAGCAACTGGACCTATCGTATCTTCAAACTTCTGAAAGACTGCTTAAATAACTTAAGGGTGCAATGCCACAGTTTTGCATATGTTCTTCTCAAAAAAAAAAAAAAAAAAAGCCTTCCTCCCTAATATCACATCGCTAATGACATGGCCATAAATTTGGTGGCCAGGTTAAAGTGATGATATCAAAGATTACTATGGTCAGCATGGACATACTAAGACAGTGTTGCCTCAGGGGGCAGAAGAAAATTGTAAACAGAAAAAATCTGACATACAAGAATCATGTGTTTTACTTTGGTTTTTTTTTTATAAGAGGTAATGGGATGAACAAAGGAATGCAAAAGAGGCAATCTTTAACAGATCTGACCATTACTAATTTAATATTGTGAAATATTTTTAAAAAGGAATCATTGGTTAGGTCTGCTCTAAAGGTAAAACAAATGGAATCAAACCCATTAAAAAAGAAACAAACAAAAAAAAGAAAAAAAAACAAAAACCAAAAAAAACCAAAAAACCCCCCAAAACAACACGCTATGCAATTTTCACAGCAACCACTGTGGTCGTCACAGCTTTTGAAGGTATGCGTGAATACTGTTTGTATTCCTGAAGTAAAAAGCAAGCATGTCTTGAAAAACACAGGGAAATAGGAATCCCATTAAAAAAGTAAGTTTGTTTCTAGACCCTTATCCAGGTTGGTCTATGTATGCCACAGATATTATCTCAGACAGCACTATGTAAATGCAGGTGCACTCTTTTCTCAGACAGTTCACATAAAGCAGTTCTTTTATGTGGGACAGAGACTACACTAGTAAGTCTCCAAGACTTACTCAACCCTTGAATGCAGGGACAACCTGGGACTTTCTGCATCTGATTCTGATGTCAGGAACACTGGAAAAGGTACTTAAGACATATGTAAGTAGCTCTGGACTGCAACAACCACACTTGGGTAGCACTAAACACAAGTTTAAGACTCCAAGACTGAGTTGGTGACAACCCTAGACAACAGATGTGCAATCTGCACTCTGAAAAGGGTTATTTAATTTGGATAGAGTCAGCTTGTATCCAACAGTGCATACAATATATTCACCCTCTTGAATTCCTGAGCTCTCAGATATGCCACGTACATATATTAAATCGCTTTATCATGCTGACAGAGTTCGGCTGAGCAGCTTTGCAGATCATTGCTCAATACCCAAATAATATGAGATATTCCTTCCCATTAATTGAGCTTACAAACAATTGTTGCATACAATGTTATAACAAGAATAAAGAAAAGCGATGTGAGTTTCTTATCAACATATTGATGCTAAGAATCAGAGCGAGTGCCGATGGCCAATGAAAGCAAGAAAGCAACCATAATTCATACAGTGGACAGAAAATGGATAAAATTTCTGATTTTCACCAGAAATAACAAATTTCTTGAGTAACCAAGAACGTGAACTAGTTTTGTGCTTGAATTTTCAATAGAGTCAACATACAGCAAAAGGAATATTTGCATTTTTCAGATTTCTCTTGCACAAAATGTATCCCTGCCAGTAAAATAATTCAGTAAGAGAATTGTTCACATTTATATATAAAATCAGACCAACAGTTTGTGTAACTAGCAGAACATCCTGTGCTTGGAGCAAAGGGGGACAATCACAGCGTAAACTGCTTTGCAATATGATGATATTTTACAAAGAGGAAAAAATAATATCAACACCAGTGCAAAAGGCAAAAGAACAATCCTGGGGAGATATCACAGTTTTAGAAAGGTGAATTTAAAAAAAGAGTTGCTTCACAAAAATCAATACATTTTCCCCATAGGTTCATGATGTAAAATTCTATAATCAGGGCTTGTAGATTTGTAATTATGGTATGTCAGCCACATTTAAACAAGCATGTTAAAAGATTGTTAAAGTTAAACTAACACAATTGCAATGTGAATTGTCTTAGTCTCATTCTAATCTACTGGTGTCACTTCCACTTAATCACATGGAAATTATGGGCAAATGTCAGTGCTATTTTCACACAACCCAACTTACTTTCTTTGCAATAGTTTTTAAAATAATTTCCTATCTGAAATAGAAATAAGATATTTCGGAAGTTTTGCATTTTTTACTAACCAAGTTTTAACCCTCTCTATCCGGCACATTATTGTTTGGACTTACCAGGACTAAGACCACTTTGAAGTCAATAAACCAAAAATATTGCTTGTTAGGACATAAGCTAGAAATACAAAAAACATTACTATTCATGGTCATCAAGTCTACCTTTTATTGAATGATAAACTAGTGAAAGTATACAATCATGAAGAGCCTGGCTACCAGATCTGTCAAAAAAGCAAAAGGTTCTCTCCATTCCTAATTTAAATTTCTTTCACTGATATACAGCAATGTAAGAAACATGTGGGCAAGTAAACTACCCACAACCATCTCTTGAGAGGAGTACACAAAGAATTGACGATATACAGCTAAAAAAATAATCCCAAAACAGAATAGCTGATGAGTTAAGTAACTAATAAGAGGAAAAAATGTGCTGCAACAGATGCTTTAAAAAAAGCAAACAAAATGTCTAAAAAGCTCTGTATGCCCTAAAGGTTCTCGACCCCTACCTTTTTTAATACATTCATATTTGCCTGAGCACTGAATGTGCTGAGAAATCAGCATTACAGGTTACATTCAGTGTGCCTTATTAAACACAGAAAAAACCCTAAGGAAAATTAGCTGACTTGTTAAGTCAGTCACTTTATGGAATGTTTAATAAGCCTCTACACAAATCTTCTCACACAACAGAAAAAAAAATACCCATACAGTTGTTCTAGTCCAAAATAGCAGCACAATGTTGATATTCCCAAGTTAACACAAGTCACGTGTACGTACACTGTCGCAGAGTGCATAACTAGGCTTCTGGGTGGAGAAGAAGGGTGGAGTGGGACTGAGCCATACCTCTTTTATCTGTGTGCAGCCCTCACAGCCGCTGTATCATCTCCCCACGGGGAGTGTAAGGTAACAGTCCTTTCCTCTTCTCCCTTTTTTTTTAAAGTAACGTTCACTTACAGCATGCCAGCTGCTGCAGAATATGTAGATATGCCTATTGTTACCACATAAGATAAACAAGTTAAGTTGACTTGCTTATTCACACACACAGCCATTCTTCAAAAGCAAATCTGAATCCTATCAACTGCATTTGTTCCGTTTTCCAAAATGTTTTTATCCCTTTCTTTGTACTAACCCTGAAATGCATACAATTGAGTGGTTTGCTCCCTGTTTGGAGACCAGGAACTCTCAAGGGCCTTTAACTACCATCAACAGTAACAATTTTTCTAGTCTTCAAGTCCAACCTCTCAAAGCAAATCATGTACAGAAAAAATCTACCTGTCTAACAGAAATTTGCTAAGTCATAACATAAAGTTCACTGCATGAAACTGCACTATTTAACATCTTCAGCCAACACACACGCTAATTTCAGTCTTTGCCTGAGCCAGCCCAGTCTCTGTAACCTTAGTAAACCCCACTGTGACCAAACAGTTCAAGTCAAAGCCTTGTGTTTACAGCCGTAAGAGCGATCCAGACAGATAAACTCTTCTTAAAAATAAAGACAGTGTTAAAAAACCGGAAGATCGAGGCTCCGATGATGAATCTAATAGGGCTGCTCAGGCAGGTGTTTGAGTCACCGTCCCTGGAGATGTTTAAGGAAAAACTGGATGTAGCACTTAGTGCCATGGTCTAGTTGGCAGAGTGGTGTTTGCTCACAGGTTGGACTCGATGATCTCAGAGGTCTTTTCCAACCTAATTTATTCTGTGATACCACTGGTTCTGCGGTGCAAACTTTTGAATCAGAAATAACTAATTCAACTGCTGCTTTGGTAAAAAAAATAGGTGAGACTTCATACCTCGGCAAGTATACCTCGCTACTGCCCTGCACACAGACGGGGCAGCGTGACCCCCCTCGGCTCTCAGAATCACTAACGAAGGGATATGAACACCGCGTTTAACCATCGTCCCGTGAAAGCGGGGCCTGTTCCCGGGGAAGCGGCCGTGCCTTGGCCGCGCTCCGGCCCGCCAGCTCCACATAGCACGGCGGCCCGCCCCGCACAGTCCCCCGCTGCGGGCCCTCCGCCCGGCCCGGCGGAGTCCCCAGGGGCGCGGCAGGGCCCCCTGCCCTGGGGGCCGCGCCGAGCCCCGTCCTTTGGCGGCGGGGGGCACTCACCGCCTCACGACGCCGGTCTTGATCTTGATCTGCCTGAGGCGCTGGTCCGCCATGGCTGCACGGGGACGGCGGCGCCGTGACTGCGCAGCCCCCGCCGCGCATGCGCAACCCTGCCGGCACGGGCGGCACCACCGGGAGCGGGGCGGGGGCGGCCGGCGCTCCCCCCTCCCTGGCGCAGTGGAGGCGTCCCGGCGGGCGTTACTGTTTGCTCGCGCACGCGAATGGAGATGGGAATGCGCCGTCGGATGCAGCAATGGGAGCTGCCCTGACTGGTGCCGTGATGGTGCTGGAGTGTTGTGTGACCGGCACCCCCCACTCCCGACTCCTGGTACCGTGGTCATCGTGACTGGCGCCATTTCGCGAGCCGAGCAGCCCTTCTCTGGAACCGCGTTTGTGCCCTTTCCCCTCATTATCAGGCCCAGAAGGTCCCATGCCCAAGGAGACAGACCAGATTATCTTCTCCTGGCCTCACGGTCCCTGGGCACCAGGCCAGTCACTCCGCGCCTTGCCCGCCGGCAGGTCCTGGTCCGGGCCGGGCTGTGGGTGCTGTCCGTGGGTGATCCCTGTGAGTGACCCCAGAGGCCGGCGCGCCGGGAGCGTTCGCAGCCCCCCGGACACCGTCTGTTTAGCCCGGCTAAGAAGCGTCCTGAGGGGGAACTCTGGACATAGAGATCTGGGACCCCCTGGTGTCCAGGGACGCCTCTGCTCCCTCCGAGGACTGAAGGAGGGACTCGTGTTCTTTTATGGGATTTTTGAGTCTAGATTATGGTTGTTATATTGATACATCAAACCATGTGCTGTGATCCAATCCAATCTGCAGAGGGTCCAGGTGAACAGAAATCATAAGTCAAATTGCATTAGAAATTCTGTAATTTGTTACTTCTAGATTGCACTACACTGATTTGAGAAGTGACTGAGAGAAGACCTCATTAATATCTATAAATATCTGAAAGGAGAGTTCCAGGAGGATGGAGCCAGGCTTTTCTTGGTGGTGCCAAGCAATAGGACAAGAGACAATCAGTAGAAACTGATGCACAGAAGTTCCACCTGAATGTAAGGAAGAACTTTAGTGTGCAGGTGACCAAGCGCTGGAACAGATTGTCCAGAGAGGTTATGGAATCTCCCTCTGTGGAGATACTCAAGAACCATCTTAAAACAGACCTGTGCCAAGTGCTCTAGGATGACCCTGCTTAAACAGGAAGGTTGGACTAGATGACCCACTGTGATCCCCTCCCAACCTGATCTATTCTGTGTGATTCTGCTTGTAGAAATCCTATGCCATTCTAATCATAAGTTCTGTGCTATGACAATAATAAAGTTCTCCTAAGGAAAATAAAGCTTTAATTGTTAAACTATTGTTTAATGGTTAAACTAAGTGTTAAAAACAGTACGACTTAGTGTTGTCATCATTCTGCCAAGGATCTCTAAAAGAACGTGTCCCCTTAGTGTCAGGTGGTTGGTAAAAACAATGAAGAGACAACAATAGCACTAGCAGCTCAGTCCTGGAGTTATAATTGACTGATAGTTCAAAGGCTATTTTCCTTCATGGTTACACTTAGCTGAGGCTAACCACTTAAGGGGACAGATTCTTGAAAAAAAAAACCCTTTGGGTCTATGTTTGAAAGAATTTCCCCTGAATGAGTATTAAAATCAACAAGAAAGAAAAACAATAGCATCAATTAATAAGTAAGAAAGACAAATGCAGTTTCAATGGAGTGCAGTTCAGGAAGGTCTGCAGAGGGTTGTTTTCCCCTCACATCCTTTCGTCCTGTGGTGGTGGCTTGCCCTGACTTTCACCACTGCCAGTGGCAGCTATCTCTTGAGAAAAGCTGTCTGCAAGGAAGGAAGTCATGTTGCTTTTGGTGACATGACAGTTTAAGGTCATTAGTCATTCAGCTACGTCAGTGTGACTGGCATCATCAGACATGACTCAGGGAAGGCCAAGACTGCTCAAGTCCACAGAGTTGTGCCGTATGTACAGAGGAGGATGAACGTGACCCCTGTTACAGAGCCCAGCAAGGCCTCCCAGGAGACCTGCGACACACAGCCTTCACTTGGCAGGTTATTTCTGAAGGGAGATGTAGGTCTCGAAATCAACAGCCTGCTCAATGCCACGGACAACTATGACCTGCAGACAAGTTCACAGATGTATTCTGTATTAGATATGCAAATCTGCCATCAACTATGCAGGAGGAGGGGGAAGGAGAGCAGCATTCTGGCAGACACAAGGAAAATGCAGTCCCTTACTTCAACAGAAACTCATACCTTATTATTTTGTCTTTAGAAAGCTGTATCAAATAATGCTGGGGCTGAAGCTGTTCTGTAAAAAATTCCAAGGCAGCCCAATTATGCTACATACATTTTGAAAATACAGAAGGCTGCAAGTAAAGCTGCATTACCACCAGGCACCTACACATCAATTACTTTTCCAAGAATAGTCTTCGATGTCTTTTCTATATTTGACAAAGTCATTCCGTAAGTGAGAAGGCCAACAACAAATAGCGCTACAAAAATAAAACTTGCCTAGAAGAAGCAATATTAAGAAAAGTAACTTATGTTTCCAAGTGCTACAAACGTTTTCTTTCTAGCCTTGAAGCATTAACTCGCGTTACTGACAGTGCTTAGCTTCAGTGACTGAATTGTAGAAGTAGAATGCAATTGTTTTCTTACAGCTAATTCAGTTAACTAAGTAGGTGATAATATACCCAATCTGTGTTCATATTTAAGCATATATAATAATAACTTCAAAAAGGTGTTCCTGGTGGATCATGGAGTATAGTGTAAAATGTATCTGAAAGCCTGATGTACTTTATTATTAATATATGTTTGTATTAATACCTGAAAATTATTAATTAACACTTTAAAAAATAGTAATTTTATTTCTAAGGGTATGGATGTCAGGGTATGTGTAATGCTTTCCAGGACAGACACTCCTTTTTAAATAAAGGTGGTGGAGGGGTATTTTTTCCAGGACTCCTTTGAAACAATTTCTAGTCTAGTCAGTTGTAGATATGTTTCCATGTGAATTAGTGATGTTACACCGGAGTTGAATACAATCCTTTATGAAGATTTTGAATGCTATTGTATCTTTTGTGTAGTGTAGAAACCGTTGATTCTTCAATGATTTTTGGCAGCATTCTTCTTATGTTGCACCTGGTTGAAGGTTTTTCATAAGATCTATTAGACCTCGTCGTTATGTGCACAGTGTTGCATAAAGGCAAGTGCCCAAACATAATTTGCTGGTTCTCTAGCTGTGCTGACATACAGATCAAGTCATTCTGTACTTGGGACCCTTACATGTATCTTTACATATTGTCTTGTGTTGCTCCCTCCCAGCAGCTCACGTGTAAAGCTGCAACTGCTGTGAATATGACTTCCTCTGCTCTGGCCGGTGCCATATGGTCATCCCAGCTTTCATTTTGCTCCACATAAGCAATATTTTCAAGGCAGTTATATGTTATGTACAAATTTACTTCAGTGGGAGTAATTGTCACTGCCAGTGCACTATGCCTTCTGTCAAAAAAAAAAAAATCCATCGAGGGCTTGTTTATTTCTTCTGAACAAGAGCATGTGTAGTAGTTACTGCTCGATCCCATTTCACTTAAAAATGAAGGGCTGGAAGCAGCTGATCAGCTTGTTGAGCTCAAATGTCTGCACACATAAACAATTATGTAATGCATGTTTAATCTGAAGTGTTCACAGTGCACCTAATTCACTTGCAAGCAAGAACACAAAGCTGCAAGGCACTGCCTACGACTCATGGCATTGTCTGTGAAAGACCAGCTTAAGAAGTTAATACCATACATATGCTTCATCACAAGAAAAGAGCAGACATTGCAGTATGCTAACAGTTCTTTTATAGTAGCAATTCCCAGTTGATACGTCTATCAAGATACACACAGCTTAAGAAACACACAACTTCTAAGGTGTGCAAATACCAAGTCTCATTAGTTCTACATTCTGATTATATCCCTTCCTCCCTTTTAAATTTATTTCCTTGACTTTAATAAGGGACTTTCTGAAATAATGGAGCTGTTGCAATGGAGCTGTTTTGTGTTCATTTCAAATATAAACCCAACATGTTTGTCAGCTGATGTAGTTCAAATTTGAAACATTATGCCATCGATGCTGCTGAGGTCAGAGCTTGTGTTGGAGAAGAAAATGCGGCCATTGGGGTTTAGTCCACTAAGCCCCAGTGGCAATTTCCATGATCTTGTCCATCCATTGCCACTTGGTTTAGACAGCTTGAAAAGCCCATGGCAAAATGTTTATTTGCTTCAGCTGAGGAGTGAGACCATTATTTTAGTAAGTAAATGCTCAGTAAGCTTTTATACTACCTTGTTTATCCATCAAAACCATGTGTTCAGTTTGAATATAATTTCATTTTTATTTATGATCAAACAAAATGTGGAAATTAGTCTTCAAATTTTATCTTTTTTTTTTTTGGTAGAAAAACAATTCATTCAGCCTCCCTAGAGGATACTGCATAAATGGGATTAGATTTTGAATAAAAGTTGGTACAGTTGTCAAGCTGGCTAGCACGCAGCTAGGCACCATTTAACTGCAAAAGAATTAGATTCCCTGGTTGTCAGCATACAAGATAGCATCAGTGTTCTTTGTAGTGTGAAGCTCTTGACCCATTTTCATATCGGGTGGTCATGGGGCAAATTCCTGGTACCTAGTCTCCTCAAATCAGATGGGCTTCATCTATCTAGCAAGGGCAAAAGGACTATAGCCTGTAAGTTGTTGGGGCTGATCAGGAGGGTTTTAAACTAGGTTTGAAGGGGGAAGGGATTGAAACTGGGCTCTCCAGAGATGAACCTGAGGGTGGAAAGCCTGGGTCAAGAATGAAACCAGCAGCCCAGCTAAAGTGCATGTACAGCAATGCATGCAGCATGGGCAACAAACCTCCAGGAGGATCTGGAAGCCATCGTGCAGCAGGAAAGCTGTGATGTAGTTGCCATCACAGAAACGTGGTGGGATGACTCTCGTGAGTGGAGGGCTGCCATGGATGGCTATAAGCTCTTCAGAAGGGACAGGCAAGGTAGGAGAGGTGGAGGGGTGGCTCTGGATGTTAGAGAATCTCCTGACTCTGTAAGACTTGAAGTCAGTAACAATAAGGTTGAGTGCCTGTGGGCCAGAATCAGGGGGGAGACCAACAAGGCTGACATCCTGGTGGGAATCTGTTACAGACCACCCAACTAGGATGATGAGGGTGATGAATTTTTCTACAAGCAGCCAGCCCTTGTTCCTGTGGGTGACTTTAACCTGCCAAATGTCCGCTGGCCTAGAGATAGTCTAGGAGATTCCTAGAGTGTATAGAGGATAATTTCCTGCTCCATCTGGTAAATGAACCTACCAGAGGTGTGGCCCCACTAGACCTGTTGTTTACAAACAGAGAGGGGCTGGTGGGAGATGTGGTGGTCAGTGGCCATCTGGAGCACAGTGACCATGAAATAATAGAGTTTTCCATACTCAGGGATGGAAGGAGGGCCATCAATAAAGCCTCCATGCTGGACTTCTGGAGGGCAGATTTCGTCCTTTTCGGAAGACTGGTTCAGAGTGTACTTTGGGAAACAACCCTTGAAAACAAAGGGGTCCAGGGTGTCTTGAAGGATCAAGAAGGATGTCTTGAACACATAAGAGAAGGCTGTCCCGAAAGGCAGGCTGGCAGGGAAGATGACCGGTCTGGCTGAAGAGGGAGATTTTAAAGGAAATTAGGGTAAAAAAGAGAGCCCACTGATTATGGAAAAGAGGGCTGGCTACTCAGGAAGAGTTTAGGAATATAGTTAGGTCTTGCCAAAAGAAAATCAGAGAGACAAAGGCAAAACTTGAACTTGGTCTTGCCACTTCTGTTAGGGATAACAAAAAGTCTTTCTGTAGATACATCAATAGCAAAAGAAGGGACAAGGAAAACCTCCATTCTTTACTGGACATGGGTGGGAACATAGTTATCAAAGATGAGAACAAGGCTGAGGTGTTTAACACCTTCTTTGCCTCAGTCTTCAACAGTAAGACAGATTGTCCTGAGGATAGGTGGCTTCTGGAGCTTGTAGACAGAGATAAGAAGCTGAATAGCCCGGCTCTAATCCAGGAGGAAACAGCGACTTGCTGAGCCACTTGGATCCTCACAAGTCTACGGGACCAGGTGAGATCTACCCAAGGGTGATGAGGGAGCTGGCAGAAGAGCTTGCCAAGCCATTCTCCATCATTTACCAACAATCCTGGCTCACTGAGGAGGCCCAGATAATTGGAAGTTGGCGAATGTCCACCAATCCACAAAAAGGGCCAGAAGGAGGACCAGGGAAACTACAGGCCTGTCAGCCTGACCTCAGTGCCTGGCAAGGTCATGGAGCAGATCATCCTGAGTGCAATCACAC
>JAWWES010000094.1:48373535-48385129 GCA_035583135.1 Lophotriccus pileatus
GGGGAGGTTTAGGTTAGATGTTAGGAAGAAATTCTTTACAGAGAGGGTAATCAGGCATTGGAATGGCCTGCCCAGGGGAGTGGTGGATTCTCCATGACTGTAGGTATTTAAGAAGAGACTGGATGTGGCACTTAGTGCCATTGTCTAGCGACTGTGGTGGTAGTGGATGAAGGGTTGGACTTGATGATCTCAGAGGTACTTTCCAACCCATCTGATTCTGTGATTCTATGATTCTATGACTCTATGATTACTGGTCAAATTACTTCCACAAATATCCTCGCAGAACACTTAGACAGCTGTTCAACACCACAGATACAGGCAAAAAGCACAGGTCATGTAATGGGACAAGGACACAATGGATTGCTATTGCACAGTTAGTTAGATACCTACATAAAATGTTGAATCAAGTGGGAGCTGTGTTTTGTTATACAAGAGGCTCAGTTACATTGTGCAGTTAGGTAAAGGAGAAAGGTGACACCAGGCAGAAGCTGAAAAGGGTCAAAGTCCATTCCCATTTCTGCCTTTGTATGATCTCCAAACACCACCAGGACAGATTCTGATTTCATCTATGCTTTTGTGAAAAGGAAGTAGCCCACTGGGAAGTGGGCTACATAAATCAGACGGAAACCTACTAATTTTCCGCAAAGTTATAGTGGCAGTACAATTTACCCTGGGTAGAGAAGGCAGCAATGGTGATTCCTCAAGTGTGACACCACTGGGTGTGGTTACAAAACAGCCCTCTCATACAGTTTTCAGGGTTAAAACTATGCCTATAATAAATGCTTAGCTACAATTCAAACCTTTTTTTAGCTAACTTGAGGCTTTTTTAAAGCAGTCTTTCCTAGCTCAGGCCAGCCATTAGCTGAAGAGCTGGAAGTAGTGAGAGAAAAAGGAATTTATGTGTGTGCATCAAAATGAGAATATATCCCTTTGTGAATTATTTCCATGGGTCCCCTACCTACGAATGAAGAGATATGTGATATAACAATTCATTGTTCTGACACACATTACAATCATGATGTGCAGTTTTTAATGCATCATGTTACATTAAGCTTAGCCCATGGTTTAACACCATGTAACATAAATTTCTGTGTAGGGAGTAACATAACACGATACTGTCTTTTAAAAGACACACACGATTTTTTCAGATCACCTCCTTTTTATCCATGAGTGCCCAATCCAAAAATCAAGGTGGCAGATGAAAGTGGATTGAATGAGTATTCACAAACCAGAGTATTTATCTTGTGTAGTTTGCTCATTGCTACCTGTAGTCAATGACTCCAATCAATTTTTATGTTGTAATGCATGAGCAAGGATGATGGACATATTTTTTTGACACCCCTAGTTAGATTTTATTCAGGGTCAATCAAGGGAGACTTGACAGTCTTTACAGGTGTTAAGACTGTAAAACACACCAAGAATCCTCACAAGTGTTTATTTCAATAGAGAGAGGAGATTTGATTATGAACCTGTCACTATCTCTTTTTATCCCACTTTGAAGGCAGATTTTCTGTTTTAATTGATAGCGTTTTTTTAAATAAACATATCAATGGGAATGAGTCTCATTGGAATGAAATAAAAAATGAATTATTCATTTAACAATAACTGGTTATAATAAAATCTCCAGTGAAAGATCAAATTCATATGTGAAGCTTAAAGAACTCACAGAATTATATATATATATATATCTCCCCCTGAATCATTAGAAAGTTTCAGGATATTTTAAGACTTTTAATATAAATTTCTTGAAACCTGTCTTCAATGACTGCTAGATTCCTAAGTTATTAATGTCGTTTAATTTAATATTTTTTGTATTACAATATAAAACAGAACTGTGGCGTCAGCTGACACCTGTGTGGTGTGAGTTTGACTGATCACATGCTTCAGTGCAATGTTTAAATACCAGACAAGAAGGTTTCTCTGTTTTTTGGGCATATCTGAAAACTGCAATTTTTACCACTCAGAGTGTTATTCTCTGGTGAAGAAACAATATTTGCCACTGATTAACAGACAAGAGCATGTTGGTAGCACACAAAGGTGGAGGAATGCAAAGTGGCTGGCACCAAATAGGCAGATCATGATAATATCCCTTATGGTGCTGCATGTGATGTTCTAAAAGCTTCTCTCTCAGTAAAAAAGGAAAATATCTGTAGACTGTAACATAAAGATGAAGCAGTATCTAGAAAGCCTAAAGGAGGTAAAAAATGTATGCTTTCAACAGGACACCAATCTTTATTGACAGAGAAAAGTACACTGTCATAGTATAGCTTGATGCTATAAAGCAACAGGCACAAAATCACACTATGTTGTGATTAATGTTTAGCACCATACAGTATCACTTTAGGACATTCTAAGCAGTTTGTAAATTGGTGTGTTGTAGTGGGTTAATTATCAAAATGTAGGAGTTTCTGGTGAATTCTTGCAGGAATCTGTTTATCTGGCCTAAGCTATTTGATAGATTTATTAATCACCAGAGAGGAAGTATTAAAATAATTGCTAATAAAGCCTGCTGCTAGCACAAATATTGTTGACACTGTAAGTAATAAAAACAGATTAGTTCTGTAAAGTAAATTGGATTGCTGGCTGAAATAAACTTATTCAAAATAAATAATTTCAGTGCCGGAAAAGTCAGGGTCATACATGTAGAGTACAGAATATAAGTTAGTCTTGCAGAGTAAAAAATTGTGACTTGGAAACCAGTAACCCCAGAAAGGGCTTGTTGGGTTGTGATGGCTAACCCAATTACACGTGAGGCAAGATACAGTAATGTGGCTGACAGAGAGCAGTTTCATTCATTAAATATACTGCCATATGAATATTGTGTAGGAGTCTTAAATATTGAGAGAATGCCAAAAGAGTGAGGTTCTGACTGGAATCACATACCCAGATTTATATTTGAATGGGGGAAAAAAAGCTTGTAAGTCTCAGAACAAATCTATGGGAGTAATACAGTACCTGGAAAATATCCCCAGTGCAACAAGGCACAAGAAGCTAAGGGTATTTGGTCAGTGATAAAAGGATTTGGTCAGTCAGTAACACACACAGAGAAGGAATTTCTGATACCGGAAGGTTCACAGCCCAGCAGAGAGAATGAACAGTAGGATACAATAGCAAATTCAAACTAGACAAAATCAGGATTGAATCAAGGAAGCAATTTTTAAATACTGAGCAATTAACTACTGGTAAAACTACCTATGGTAGATGGAGGTGTTTAAGATTGATGTTTTTCTGTAAAATGTGCTTTAGCATACCTTCTGTCATTTTGCATCCATTCCCCTGCTCTTGTAGACCTTGTAGAAAGTCTCTCTCCAGTCTTCTTGTAGGCCCCATTTAAATACCGGAAGTCTGCTATAATGTCTCCCTGGAGCCTTCTCTTCTCCAGGCTGAACAACCCCAATGCTCTCAGCCTGTCCTCATAGGAGAAGTGCTCCAGCCCTCTGACCATCCTCATGGCTCTCCTCTGAACTTGTTCCAGCAGGTCCATATCCTTTTTAGGTTGGGGGCCCCAGAGCTGGATGCAGCTTTCCAGGGGATCTTACAAGTCTGGAGCAGAGGGATAGAATCGCCTCCCTTGACCTGCTGGACATGCTTTTTCTAATGCAGCCCGGGATACAATTGACTTTCTGGGCTGCAAGTGCACATTGTTGGGTCATGTTGAGCTTCTCATCCATCAACACCCCCAGGTCCTTCTTCTCAAGGCTACTCTTGATCCGTTCTCCACCCAGCCTATATTTGCGCTTGGGATGGCCCTGATGCCTGGGCAGGACACTGCACTTGGCCTTGTTGAACGTCATGATGTATGCATGGGCCCACCTCTCAAGCCTGACAAGGTTCTTCTGGATGGCATCCCTTCCCTCCAGCTCGTCAACTGCACCACACAGCTTGGTGTTTAGCTTAAATAACTTAACTTGTTGTTTAGCTTAAATAAATAAGTTTTTAGCACAATGACTGAGAGCTATAATGCTGTGTCATTTAATCTGCTGTTTGTTTGGCTTTCCTTGCTTAGCATGAGAAGCTGGATTTACTGAAGCCTTGGGCTGCAAGATATGAACTTTCACCCAGATATGGAGAAACAGAATTTATTTTCTTAGTAACTGGTACAGTTTGTCTTGACTTTGGGAAGAATACTAATAAAGCGCTGATGTTTTAGTTGTTGATAAGGGATTTTTATCCCAAGTCAAGGACTGTTTTCATTTCTATGCTCTTCTGACTGGTCTAGTGCACAAAAAGCACAACCAAAAGACAATCAGCCGTCAACAGAAGCTGCAACTTGGCAAGATAAGAGCAGTTAACAGACTGACAACGTGGAGGCAGAGAAAGAATACAGTAAGGTGTTAGAAGACCAAAAATCACAATTGGACTAAAAGACACATGAAAAGTGTGTGAGGAGGACGTGCATAAATCATGAGGGTCTAATTGGCCACGGATTTCTTTGTTCTCGGTCAGCTCAAGCTGATCTGTCAACATACAACTCTATTAAATTATTTATTTTTATAAATCTGATGCCTGAGACCCTTTTTATAAATCTGAGACTGCTGAGAGAAATCTGGGGTTAACCATAAAGGGAGGAGGAAGTGCACTTGAGAGTGAGTGAGTGAGTATGTGTCTGTATGTCTGTGTGTGTGTGAGTGTGTGTGCAAGGAGCTGAAAGGTGCACTCAGTGGCTCACTGGAGCTGCCACGGTGAAGACAGCAGTTGTAGCAGTGAAAGCCTGGGTGGTGTGTGTGACACTCCTGGAATGGTGAGAAAATGCTTGAGCAGCAGTTTCTCCTTTAATGCTTGGTGTCATTGACCGGCATTCTGAGGCTACACTTAGTCCCACTGTGCATGTTGCTGACAAAGATATTAAACAGTGCCAGCCCCAGTAGTGACCCCTGAGGAACGCCACTGATCATCAGTCTCCACTTGGACACCTAGCCATTGACTGCAACATTTTGAGTGTGACCAGCCAGCCAATTCCTTATCCACAAAGTAGTCCATCCATTAAGGTATTCAAAGTAGTTCCCTTCATCCCTAAAAACTTGTTTGTCAAAAAGCATACACCTGAACCTAGGAATCAGGCTCAGCTGCAGGATCTGAAATCCACCCATTGAAAGCAAATTTAGTGCTGAAGTCCTCCTCCTTGACTGTTGAGGTTTGGGTTTTTTATGGGAAGGAAGTAGAGATGGAGATCTTTTTACTTTTCTCTTACACACAAGGCATCAAAGATACAGATGATACTATAAATAATTGCACCAAAACTTCTCACTGTAAATATAAGCGAAATACTGCTTTTGCTAAAATTAGCCTGATCAAAGCAATTTAATGGGATTTTCATATTTCTAGTCTTCAGTGTGACTGAAGAATGAAAAGAAGAGAATGAAAAGAAGAATGAAAACCTTTGAATTAAAAGAATGAAAACCTTTCTATTTTCATAAATCTAATTTATTATTTTTAATATATATAAAACTTTCAAAATTCATACTGGAACAATCATTCCTAATACAGTAGAAAAGATCATCAAACATAAGGGAACTAAGCCTTTGAAATATCAGCTACACCTGGGTTATACTTTAGTAGCAAATCTCATCTTGCTTAAATTAAGCTGAGTCATGATGAGGTGCCTAGTCTGTGCATATTAGAATTCTTTTACACTGAAGAGAAACAGATGTCTCTATAGAGAGTTCAGTTTATGCAGTGCAAGTTGAGTATCTGAAAGTGTTTGGATGATTCATCATCTACAAATGACTGAAGTTAGATGAGATGAATTCAGACGAATGAGATGAATGCTTAAACTGAAAAGGTGACAGCCCACAACTCAACTCTCTTTTAATCCCGGATATGTTTAAAGTTTGTAGATACTACATTTCCTGTATTAGTCATGGGGAAAATTCCTATAAGCATGCAGAGAAACACCTCAGCACTGGCCATACATAACATGCCACACCTGTGACTATTTTAGAAATCCCGGCAAAGATTTCTACTCCTTCATCATCTTTGGAGTGATTATTTGCTGTTGTTTTAACTCCACAACTTAATCAAACCTGTTCTGGATTTAGAAGAGCATGGGTAAATGCACAGTTTTTGCTGCCAGGAAAACATCCACCATGGAAGCACAGAAAATATTGAGACTGGCAAAAACTGTTTTTAGCCTGTTCATCCTGCTTCATGTTTGCTTACAATAATTCCATATGATGGAAGCACAGAGAGAAAGAAGAATGACAATGCGGCCGAGTGGCTAGGTCAGCTCTCTGTGAGAAAATATTCACAGGCAAAATGGTAAAACCTCAGCAGGTGTATTAGGAAGGGCTCCAATCTCAGAAAGTTCCTGCTTGCCTGTTCATATGGACTCTGTTTTAGGAGACGTTCCTTGGCAGAAAACGAAATTCAAGGAAGGTAGTAGCTCATACCACTGACCTGCTGGTCAAAGGAACAGTACCAATGCATTTAGGCTTTGAAGAGAAGAGATGTAGCTGTCTAAATCCATTAAAGAGTTCAGGCAGGGCAACCTGAGTATGAGGAAGCACCTGAAAGTACATCAGCGAAGGCACTGAAAGGCCAAATTTGGCATGGTAGATATGGTTTTCACACCGGTACCTTCTGTGGTGCCCTGCTCAGATTCTAGTTGGAGAGACTAGCCCAGGCCCCCAGTGTGGTTGCTGGGAATTTCTAGAGGTGCTGAGAAGTTAGTGTTGAAATAGATGTTTATATTAAGTTAAAAAATACAATAAAATTATTTGCATTAACATTGAAACTGAATTCAGATGTAAAACACTGTTACTGTCTATTAGAGTCCAGATTTTCTTGGGATTATTTCAATATACTGAAAAGATTCTCCTACTCAGTGGATCAAACAGAGCTAATTGGTGAATTTTTAAGGTCAACATGGTCTTTATTAAAATAACCATTATGTCTTCAAATCCAATAATGTATTAGTTTTTCTTCCTTTACCATGGTATTGGTTTGTACTCTCTTTTCAAATGTTTTACTGTTCAGAAGTGTGTCTGTTTTCTTTGTTTTAGCTGAACTAGCAGGTCCAGTTTTTTGTCATTTATTTATGTCATTAAATTTTTGTCATTTAATTAGCATTGTTCATGCAAAATTCAGAGATAGATTAAAGGCTGAAAATGTGAGACTGTTTTCTCATCTAATCTCTGAATAAAAAAAGTGGAGAAGATAGCATAAACAAAACCCTAATGGTGAGAGGTCAGATTTTTAAAAATATTTTGGTGCCTGAAGATGGATATAGATGACCAATTGGTGTTTCAAAATCCCTTCTACAGATTAAATGTCTAACTTCTATTGACTTCAAGGGAAATGAGGCAGTAGCCCCTATATGCACTTCCAATAATTTCACTAGCCATTTATCTGCATATTAGACATCTAAGTATTAACTCCCTCAGACAAGAAATAATCTCTCAGTTCACTAAATATTGTATCCACTTCCCTCATTTACTAAGCTGGCTAGTTTTAAATAAGCTTCCTTTTTATAAGGAAATAAAGCAATGACATATGTTTAAGACAGCTAAATTAAACTGGTTTTATGTACTGATTTTTAGTTTCCACCCAAATGCATTTTGATACAAACCCCAAATAAAATCATCATTTAGGAAAGAAAAGTATTTTGCCATTTTCTGAGATAAAATGAATGTAAAACCTAAGTGTCTGAACAAATTACAGTAACTTTCACATTCTCACTGTGTATGTTTATATGGTAAAATAAAAAAGCTATTGAAATATATCAAATATACATTGCACATATGGTTACAAATCAACTTGTATTAATTATTATGCCAGTCAGTAAGAACAAAGCTAATTAGCCAGTGCAAATGCAAAGAAAATCTGCTATTTAAGTCAAGATCTCCTTATCACTGTTTTTAATCCTGATTGAAATTGGAAGCTTAATTTGCTATGAGCAGGTAAGGACAAACAAGGATCTGTGAGATACAGCACTGTGAAACATAGTCAGAATTTCTTAAATTTCTTTTTTTCCAGAAAAACAAGAAATGTTTCACCTTGTCCTCATGTTTATTGACCCAGATTTATGAAGATCTCCATGCCTTAATCAGTGCAAACATAGCACAATGTGATCTGTTTCCTGAGTGTATTATTGTTACCCTTAACTCTGTTCCAGCATATAACAAGTAACATTTACTGGTAATAACCCATAATACTCAAAAGTTTTTAATTTCCCAAGTTTTTAATAACCCAAGTAACAGCTGGGGCTTTTGAATGGTTGAGCTTAATTCCTTGAAGTTTAGAGTCCTCAGTGCATTCCTTCTGTCTAGCCGGCAAATAAAATAGAGGAAAAACAACACTGCTTAAGAACAGGGGAAAACACAGCCCAAATCTTGTACCATCAAGATGAAAAGAGCATATACATGATGCAGTTTGTATGTATTATCACCATACTCTGCAAAAAGCTTTTCTTACAATGTGCAGGGAATGAAGTAGATCAAATCATAATGCAGAATTATAGATGAAAAATAACAATCTCTTTTCACTGACACTCAGGCCAAAATGTTTTATCTCTTGTTTTTCTAAATCCTGTTGCATTTTGCTCAGAAAGCTGAAGGGTGGGGATGGGCAGGGAGTTAAATTTTCTTATTGAGTGCAAGACTAGAGTGCATAACTTTTCTGCACCACTTCAAAAATTGCCTGCTACTGCATTTCTTTGAGGTTTGAAGAATAACCTTTTTTACCTCTAGGGTTATAAAAGGCCTAAAGTAACATTTAATGGTATGGAAACAATAATGTGACATCATTCCCGTAAACAAAGCTTTGTGCTGTGCAGCATGTTTTACAATAATGGTGTTACTTAGTCATTTATTGGCCTTGTGAGCAGCTGGAAAGAAAGAAATAAAAAAAACCAAAAAAAACCCAAACCAAACAAACAAAAAAACCCCAAACAAACAAACAAACAAAAAAACCTAAACAAATGCACTTAGGGGAACTTCCTTGTCTGAGAATTGAGAAATATGCTCAGTTTTATTATACAAATTTCTAGCTGAATATGACAGGGTTTGCTTGGCTCGATCTTCTCCATACCAGCTCTCTTTTCATGAATAAATGCCTGAGTTTTTATTTACCCTAAACCATTTCATTAGAACCAGTGGCTGACTTCAAAATTTGCTATTTTTTTTTTATTTAGGGTTTAGTTATGAAGTCCTTGATTAGCCCTGTATGTCCTCCAGCAATTCGTATTCCTTCTGCACAGGGGAGTGTGTGGGCCATAAAAGGCCCCTTTGGTTTTCTGTGAGCTAACAGAAGAGCAAGAGGGACCTTAAAGCTGTCCTCACTGGCCAGGGTATCCATGGCCAGCAAAAAGCTGCTAGATGCTTCACACGCTCATTTTAATTTAATGTTACATCACTCTGAAAGTGGAGGCAGGAGAGCTCAGGGACGCCTAACCAAATTCCTAAGAGTTTGAAACATCTGAAAGAAGGAAGGGAGGACTCACTGCAGCAGCCAGCTGAGTTAATCTTGGGATCAATTAGCTCTCTCAGGGAAGCAGATGGACCTGCATCTCCTGGGGGTTTCCATACAGACTCCTGGTGGTCTCTGCTTCAAGAACGAGTGTTGCTGTTGATATGCCAGTGCTGTATGTACTGAGGGAAGATCTTCTCTCCCTCAGCTGCCAGGCACTGTCTGTGAGATGTGGCACAAATGGAACATAACGTTTTCTTACTCGTTTTAATGTAAGAGACCTACAATTCTAATATTCTCTCCCGTGTCTCACTGAAGATCTTATATGTTAAAAGCACTTGCATAAAGTTGCTGGAATATGAGGTATGTATTATTTATTATTTTCATGCTTGCAACAGTTTGACAGGAGACAACAGGAGATGACATCTGAAGGGAATATAGGAAAGAGAAGAGGAATATTAAAAGATCACGAGGAACACTTTGTCAGCTTATTCCTGCCTGTATACTGCCTTGATGAGATGAAATGCATGTGTACATTTATTCCACACCAGAAATAAAGGATGGTGATACATAAAGTACAACTTGAAAATATATGAAATACTCAGAGATGAAAATGTGAGCAGTTATATAAACCATATGCCTTACTGTTACCTGTTTTGTGCCTTCACTTTTGTTTCACAGAAAAAGGCCATGAAATGTTTTGAAAATATTTTGACAGCATTAGATGTGGAATTTTTTACCCCTCCTCCTGCCCAGCACAAGATGTTAATGAGTGCAAGTTCAGACAAAAGGGGAGTCAGTTCAGTGTCTTATCTAGCTCATAAAAGCTTCCTATCACACAATAAATGTCTTAAGACTTTTAATGTCTAATACTATTAAATAATATTATGCCCTTTGGAAAGAGTTTTAAAGAGGGGAAACAGTGTGTTTTATTAAGATAATTTCTTTGAAAATTATGCCTTCTTCATCTGTTTCATTTTGGGCATCCCCAAGCAGCTAGGTGTCTTTGGGTGAGCGTTCCTTTTAAAAAAAGGGAGAAAAAAAATCAATTTGGTGAAGTTTGAGAGATGGAGAGGTAACAACACGCAAGCTCCTGAGACAGATCCTTCTATGGATATACCACTGTAGCTCTCACAGAGTTATGACAATTTAGACCAGCAAGGAGCTCCCCTCTGGACACCAAAATGTTCCCTTCGGGAATAAGACTAGACCACTTCAGCACAGATATTGGGTGAGATGTACAATCTTTGCTTCCACTTATAAAGTGTAAGAAGAGGCAATCTCTTCAAATTGTGGGAGTTTATCTTGAAGTTTATATGATATTCTTTCATAAATTGCTGTTGTAGCAAGAAATTGAAGCCATTTATCAACGGATATTGGAGATGTTACAATGACGCATTATGATACATTTAGCTACCAATATTTAGCTATCAATATGATACATTTATCATCAATATCTAGCCAATACTACCAATGATTTAGCAGGAGAGGTTAGATGAAAATACTCTGATGTATCATTAGGGAGACAGAGCGTCTGGAATGACAGACTCCAGTATCTATTTTCCAGTATTTATGTTTCTTCTCCTACTGTGTCCCAAAATTGCATCACTGCAGACCAAGTGAATTTTTACAGGTAGATGGTTGTCTCCTTACACAGAAGTTTTGCAGTTCTGATTCCTCAAGTTTCCAATATTCAGGTGAAAATCATGATCTAACTTAAAAGAATGTGATTTGAGCATACACAACATATTTTATTATACTAACATTACTAATTATAATTGGATGAAGGGAGCTAAATGCTGCATGCTTCCATTTTGGAGGTTTTGTTTGTTTTTACCAAAAAGTTTTCAGAAGTATCAATGACCATGAAAGCAAGTTAGTAAGGAAACCAGCTCTCCAAATCCTGAACATGAAACAGTCAAAAAGAGGTGCCCAAACAGATGTCTGAATATGTTGGATAAATGAACTTGAGTAGGATGCCTGTCATCTGAGCAGTCATTTCTCTTGCAAGAAAGCTGCAATATGATAGAATCTTAGAATCACAGAATGGTTTGTGTCGGAAGGGACTGTGATGGTTTTGGTGTAGGCCTCCCTGGTCACCAACCTGTAATCAGGTATCCAGGGAAGTGACCACTGTACCCAGTATTCCCTACGATTTTTACGTAAACCAGGGTATAAATAAGTGGGAG
>JAWWES010000094.1:48388717-48396217 GCA_035583135.1 Lophotriccus pileatus
TACATTATTTTAAGAGAACTTCTGATCAGATTGAATTGTTTTTCATGTAGCTGGAAAAGCACTAATGAGAAGGGGGAGGCAAAAAAGAGCAACAGATCCTCAGAGAGCTGCATGCTAGCATTTAGTTGGGAAAATTTAAATCAGTAATGAACAATTCAGATTTGCTGCACACATCTCTCAAAGATATATTAAAACATCACACTCTCCAGCCTGAATTCTTTTCTGTTACAAGGAAAATTAAAATTATGTCTTCATTCTGGTTTTCGAGGACAATTAACTCAGAGACGTACAGAGATGTGTGTTATTTAGGATTTTTTGAACAGATAATTTTGTGTCATTTTCTGTAGTCTTAAAATGCAAAAAATACTTGGGTAGATTCTGTCATGGAGAATAGGTGTACTGTCCTAGAGCACAACTATATCATTATGTTCTCCTTTTGTTGCAGAGTAGGATAGCCATTTGTGTGAACTGTGGCCTCTGAACCAATTAAATACCATTAATACAGATGGAGTTTAGGCAGCTTTAATTATGTGTTGTGTGAAATTCACTACTTTCTACTTTTAAGGTTTTCTTCTCCTTCCCTTTAGTCCAGAAGAGGGTACACATCCAATTTTAGTAAAATAATCTTTTGCTACATCTACAGGGACCATTTCTGATATAGAATTAAATTGTGGTACAGACAGAATCTTTTATTACATTTACATGACCCCATAAAGATAACTTTAATAGTTCCCTATAGAGCAAAACCCTCCTTAATTTTGTTAATTATTTTCCCCTGGTTATGCTTAGCTATGTCTTCTAATTCAGTATTGATCTTGATACTGAGATCTGTCAAATGCTTAGCAATCTACTTAAATCACCATTGGGGAAAAAGGTTTAAGGGACAGATCCTAGACAGACTTGATGCTTTAGAGTTGCACCAGTAATTTTAACCAGAAATCCTTATTTTCTGCCTTTCTTTTAATACGCTGGTGAGTGCATATTACATTACAGAAATAAAGAAGTATTGAGCATGATTTCTATCTAAAACTTCTAATTTTGCTTTTACTAAGTGTCTCCTAAATCTGTAAATGACGATAGAGATGAAAGATTCCACATTCCCACAAAACGGGTAGTCACAAGGGAGGAGCCCATCCCACTTCATCTGGCTTGGGTAGCCCTCTGTGAACAGAGTTCCCTAGCAAAACAGAAATCAAACATTTGTATAACTGATGAACTCTTTAGTCTTGACTCATGCCTGGAACTCCTAGACAGGTTTTTTTAATTGCACCAAGAGTGCATTTTCAAAGTAAATTTTCTGACCATCACCAGTTGCCTGGCTTCATGTTGCAGGGGGGTGGGAGAGTACACAGGCTGTATTCCCTCGGCAATAAGCAGCAACAGAAGATGCATTTCAATTGCTAACAAGCAGAGAGATACAAATTTATTCAATTCACTTAGTTTGAGCTTTGGAAATTCTCATCTGAAAATCAGATAATGATTTGAGAACATCGATGCTATGATAACACAAAACGAACAAACAGAAAACAACCACAAGCCAGTAAGCCCTTTGGCCACACCTTATCAGTTGAATCAGAGGTATGAAGAGAAGATGCCCTCCTGATTATTTTTCATACTGGTTGAGTTGGTGCAGAAGCATTTCAGAGCCCTTTGTGCTCCCAGAACCATTGTAAATGTTCCCACTAGCATTGTCACTGCCAGGCAATGCCATGCCAAGCCTTGGCTTACCTATGTAATCCTTATAGTATTCTCTTTCCCCACTGATTCTAGTTTAAAGGCCTCTTAGTCAGTTCCTCCAGCCTACACCCAAAGATATGTTTTCGCCCTCAGGACAGGCAGATCCTGTCAGGACCCATTCCTGTCATGCCATACCAATCTAGCATGATTTTTACATGTCTTTAATCCTGTAACATTAGTAATACAGAGACTGTACTCATATGATTCTTACCTACTTTAGATCAGTCCTTCCTCACACATGAGACAACACACTAACTTGGCAGCGCTTATAACATATTATCTATCCTATTTTAACCTATTCACCTTTTTGCACAACCTGCTCAGACAGAAACCTCTTCACATTTCAAGCTGGAAACTCTGTGCTTTTCAAAGTATGGATGTGTTGGACTGGAAGTGAAAATTTGTTTACCAGCTGGCAATACTGCAGAATTAAATATGGGATTGGTATTTCATGCACAGATTTGGTTTTGCTCTTTATTTTTCATATGCTCTTGAGTAAGTACATCTAATATCAAAAGGAGAAAAATGGAACAACATCCTCAAAGCAATAGTTTAAGCTAGTCTATCTGTTTCTTAAGCTAGCTGATCTTCACATCAGGCAAGTATTTGGAAGAAACAGATATCATAGACTGTAAATTACTGAGAAGGAGTAGTTAAAGGATCTTAAGAGGAGGAGGCAAGGATTACTTCCTGTTTTGCATTAAACAACAGCATGGAAAGCTATGGGTACTACTAATTCCTTTCTGTATTATGAATACTGTTGTTTTTGAAAGAAGAGAATGAAAAAGCTCTTAGAAACTCTTTCTAAGTGACAAAAATGCAATCGGTTTCATAAAGAAATTACATATGGGCATGGTTTTATATGGGAGGTAGGTATCAAGATACATATGATGCAAATAAAGCTGGTGGGACATCCTTCATGTAAGGACATTTTCAGAGCAGAGCTTAGTAAGGTAAATTTGCATTAAAAATTTTCATAAAGCAGTTGTAATGAAGAACAAACATGAAGCACACATGAAGCAAACATGCCGTAACTGGAATACCCCCTGTAGACATTTCTAAAATTCCACATCCTGTATTTATACCTTATGCAAAAATTCCTGTTCAAATCAAATATATGCTTGACTATACTGACACCTCGGTAAATATCACTTCCCGCCAAAAACTTCTTCTTTCTTTTTGTTCAGAAAAATGGAAATTTTACACTTGAGAACTACAGAACAGATCACTATGTATGATAAAATAATACATTTATTTTGTTTCTGTAAGTAGGGTGAAATTGCATGCACAACAAAGCAGGAAATACATGTTTGCTGTAAATCAGTGCCCCTGTATGCACTTACATCAGGCCCCTACATTATGAACTATTCGGGAAGAACTTCTTGTCTATAATCGCACACCAATATAGCACTTTCCTCTTACTTGAATTATGTAAGCAAATAGCTTCTAATAATGCTTTTCTCCTGTTCATTTAAGACAAGTTACTGAAATCAAGAAAAATAGCAGCAGATGACAATTTCAATTTATCAAAGTGATTTTTTAAATGAAAAATTAGCTTCCCACACTTGAACTCTACCACTGATTCACCCATAATCCACTTGAATGTATCTAGCTACAGAAATCAGGGAGAAGACCCATGTGAAGGGACCTGTGCATGTAGCCTGGCTGAAATATCCCTGTAGAGTTGCGTATAAGTATCACAAACCTCCTCTTTCTCATTGATATTTGTGTTTTTTTGAAAATATTATTAAATTCTTTGCTAACTATCTGGTTACATAAACAGAACATTGCTGCAGGCTTTGTTAAAGCAAAGGCAGGCTTAGATGAGAACCCTCTAATTCATTCCTTCTCCAGCTCAGTTGCAGCAGACTGGCAATACAGCAGATCTCCTATTCCTAAACTGCTGCATTTGTGATGTTTTACATGGAAAGCCACTGGAAAGCACTGGCTGATTACTCTGCAAAGTGCTATCTTTGGTGCGCTTTTACCTGGCATTGCACACTGAATTCCTGTTTTCTAATGCATCTGTGCAGCCAATCTGGTTTAACTGTGTTGAACATTGTGTTTTTTCATTTGTAAAAAGAGGGTAGCAACATTTCTTTACAACATGTACTTACTCTTTCAGCCTTCCCTGCAGCTTCAATTACATTTAGTCAGATGAATGATCCAGAAGACAGCTACTTCTGTTTTCAAAACACTGAGGTGATGATAGCATGATATTATCATGTGTGAGCGTGTAAAGGAAGCAGTGCCAAAGGTCAATGCTGAACAATGTCTACAAAAGTCCATAGAGGCTGCTGGGAAGTTCTTTTGTCCCACAGAAATGTGCAATGATTTTCCTGCATACCAATACCTGGCAGTAGTTTTTTTAACAGATCATTTGAAACTTTTAAAAAATGGCCATGGGAATGACAGTATATGTGTTTTGATCGCAAGATCTTGCTCAGGAAAGTTTACTTGTGCACTTCATAGAGTAAGGAAAGCTTGGAGACATAGAAATGGCACTAGAGAAAGGAATACAGTGCATGCAGACAGACTTCTCCCAAAAGACGACATATCTGTGCCAACAGGAAGGGAAGTTTTGGACTTGTGCTGCTTAGTCACTTCATGGTTTCTAGTGCAGGAAGATTTACTGAGACAGTTATACTACCATCTCCATAAACTGGTTATTTGGATTATTAGTATGCTAGACAGTAGGATGAAATCATGGTCAAGGAAATCACTGCAAAAAAGAGTCAAGTATTTCTCCTGTATCTTGCATTTTCTGTGTACAGATATTTTTAAGATCATCATGCTTGGCTGACACCAAAGGAATTTACAGCAGCCCTTCCCAGTTTATGAATTCACTCAATAGCTTTCACATTTCTATATAAACATCACACTTTTCATTGGTATTCTATGAGTAATTCAGACTCCCTAAAAATGACTTGGTATAATGAAAATTCAGACATACAAGCAAATTCAATCATGCTGATTTTAGTAGAGTTACACCAAAATAAGGGAAAATCTGAACTTGGATGTTCCTATATGAAGTTATGCCTGATGATCAATTGACATTAGATGCATTCAAAACTCTTCCTGAAATTGGAAAAATACTTTTGGCCAGTTTGTGTACAGGCAAAAGTGAAGCAGTTGCATGGATTTTGTGAGTGCCCCAAAAATTGGTGAAAAACAGCTTTCAGAAATCAAGGATGTTTCATATTTTACGCACAAGTAACATAGTGCCAGTGTACATTTTTGAAGGATATGTTTTCCATTCAATGTCTGTCACATTTTATGCAGTGTGAATCTCTGTAAACATTCAGTGTTCTCTATTGTTCACTGTATCTTTCATGTTAGTATACTACACATCCTGGATATGAAAGAGACTTTCTCCAAGAATTATGTGTGGATTCCAGCATTAGTTAAAACAGCCATACAGTAAATAGACTTTATTTTGTAACTTTGTTGGTACACAAAAAGTTTCATTACATCCACTTATATTTTAATTTATCTTTTAAATAAATTTAAATAAATGGAAGTGCAATTACTATAAGGTAAAACTCCATGTCCCACTTTATCACAGAAATTCACCAGCTCCCAAAATACTTATACAAGTACTGTTACTATTTTCTATATCTGCACAGACCTAACCAAATAATCTGGGCAATGCACATCAAGATGACTATGTATAAGAAAATAGCTTGAGCAAATAAAAGACCAAAGGGCAAAAATAATCCTAATAAATACATGTGAGGTTTTTTAAGACTGTCAGATTCTGGTAGAATATGCTGGGGAATTTCACTGGAAAATGTCAAGAAAACAGTATGCTTCCCTCTTAGGATATAATACACAGTGTTAAGGAAAAATAGACTTATTGGAGTCTTATAAGGACGAGTATAGTTATGTTAAAGAGCAATTAGTGTTTATTAGTGACCAGTGGAGTTGTATTCAGTTACCCAGTTTGTTGTTCTTGTGTGGTGGAGGTATTTTTTCTCTTTGTTGGTTGGGGTTTCTAGTTTTCACTGGTCCCAAATAGCTTTATCCTATTTGTATGGTGGTGACTGAGGTTATTGTAACAGGTTTCTACTCATTGTAAGTAGGAGCTGAGCTGGAACTGAAAGTGCGCTCACTGATTGATTGCCTGTCTGCAGGCAGTGGACAGAATCTGTGTTTCTTTTCAAGTTCAGAAAGATTCACAAAACAAATCTAGAAGGTCTAATTTTTCCAATTAACACTGTAGAAGAAGAGTCCACTTTTACTGAATTAATTAAAATACTGTAATGATAGAGTTTTAAATTAGGTAACTCAAAGTTCTTATGATCTTGGTTTTATTGGTGCAAATATAAAAGCATTTAATTTACGTCCATAGAATTGCTTCATTCAGAGGTGAGCTCATAAGCAGAACCATAGGGCTAAAGGCAAACCAAATACATCATTGTAAGATACAATTTAAAGTGTATCTTTAATTCTAAATACTATATTCCACATCAGAATAACTGAAAATTGTATTTGTTTCTTTTTTTTGTCTAATTACTTCAGCTGTGTCATATATTGGACTAAATAACAATTTTGCACATGCCATGGACCTAATTCTAGTCTCACAAATACCTAAAATGGGAGTGCAAATCAGGCTCTGTATATGTGGAGTTCAGCATATCCAAAGCAAAGATTTAAAAAAAAGACTATAAAGACTATAGTCTCTAGTCTTACTTTAACCTTAACAATGCTACAGAATAAAATTTAAGATTGACTACTCTTTATTAAATACGGTGGGTTTAATTCAGCCAGATGAAGAGATGCAGCTAGATATCTCTTGAGGGGGAAATGAATTCAGTGCATGACAGTAATTCATAGAATTCTATGAAACAGATACAGGATAAAGCAGATATAGGAAAAATATTATAGCTAAAGGAAGTATGGAGAAAATCTGTATTCAAAAATCTGCATAATGACTGTGCATGAAGACAAAATATTTACTCAGTTTCAGATTTGGCTTGGTTTTTAAGTAGGGATCAGCTGCTTGAAATAAATTTCTTTTCATATATTTCACTTAGATAAAATTTTACATTTAAAATAAAAGCAAAATAATAAAAAAGCCCTGTAATATAACCTAACATAAGAATATGATATGTTACATTCAAGAATGTAATCTAATAGCTAAGTTTACTGAAAAATCCCAGTCTTGATGGAACTACTGATAGAGCAGGTTTCAGGCTAGACCACTGATTTCCATATTCAAGTCAAAATTCTCTGAAATGTTTTGATGCCTTTGACTTAACACTACTGAGCAAGGCCAGTCAGATTTCTGCCTTCTTTTTCTTAAAATGAAACAGTAAAAGATGTGAAACATTAAAGTAATGATCCTTCTCTCTATGAGGCCATCCTCAAATGTATAGAATTTATTCTAATAAAAAGAACAACTAAAGAAAGTTCTAATTTATTTTGATCTGTAAAAAACCCCTCTTTCGTTACAAAGTGTTTAAGTAGCTTTTCTGCTGGCTGTTGTACTTGGATAGGAAGCCTTTAAAGGAGGTGAAGTTTGCTTGTACATGCAAGTGCCTAGCTCCTTTTGAAGCCCCTCAGCTTCTGAGAGCAATAAAGGTGTAAAACTGTTGACTCTTAACAATGGGAAGGATTAGTGGAAAGGTTATCAAAGGATTACACAGACACAGCAACTGAAAGTAGTCCTCAAGAAAAAATATGATTAGAAGCGGGTCATCTTCAAGAATATGTTTATTATCAACATGCAAAAAGATGGATGAAAGCAAAATTCTATGGCAC
>JAWWES010000094.1:48401217-48403442 GCA_035583135.1 Lophotriccus pileatus
CTCGCCCCGCTCCGCCCCGACCCGCGGCTGCTGCGCTGGCTCCGCGGGGCGCAGAAGGGTGTGGATGGGTGTGTCTGCGCGCTCTTCATGGCTGTCTCGCCTCTCTCCCTTCTGGGTTTGTTTTGTGGTGTTTTGAGAGGTTCGTTTTTGTGGGGTTTTTTTTTGGTGTTGGTGTTTTTTTGTTTTTTTTTTTTTTTTGGAAGAGCTCCGACCCCCTTTTTGGGAGGGGCGCCTTGGAGTTTCTTTGCGCCCTTTATTTGCGGATGTGCCTGGCGATTGTTGTTGCTTGTGTTATTAATTGCACCCGGGCCTTTCCTTGCTCTTTGCGGGAGCGCGGTCTAAATTGGCTCTAATAAATATTAGCCGCTAGATTAGGCGAGGTGAAGCTGGCACGGCGCTCTATTTTCGACCTGTAGCCTCTGCAAAGCCGCCAGTTCTGCGCCAGATTAGCCCCATCCATCCAGTGTCAATGGTTGTCTTGTTGAGAAAATCAGTGAGTAAACACGGCTGACAGAGAGGGGTATCAGCTGATTACTCATACAAATAGACTGCAAACTCCACCAGGAGAAGCTGTTTCCAGAGATGGGTTTCTCGCACTGACAGGGCTGCTTCTCCCAGGATCCCGTGTCCTGCTGTTCCCACTTTGTCCTCCATCAATCACACAATTGTGTCCGGGATGTTTTATAGAGTCACTTAATATCCCTGCCTTCATCTCTATTCACTTAGAGAATGATCTGCCATAAGGGCTAAAGGCTTTTGCAGGTTGGGACGAGAGACAAACCCAGGCCACAATGGCTCTGGTGGAAAACAGCGATTCATGACAGTGCCTGGCTTTCTGATGCTAATGGCACCGCCACGGGGTATTACAATAGCGTCCAGGCAGTGATTTAAATGTACTCCTGCCATTATCCCGTGGTCCTGCACATTAAATCACCCCTCGTGGATCAGATGCCAGTGGGCATGGGGGTGGGAAAGGGAGGAAAACCTCTCCGCAAGCCACGACATATCACCCTGTGAGAGGCGAAAGACAACTCGGGAGTTGAGATACCGAGCTTTTCTTTGGAAAGGGTATGGGGCCACACACGTTTGTGAAGCTTTACACCCTCCCCCAGGGTGCAGGAACAGCGTCGCAGCATCACCCAAGGGGATCAAACTTTGAAAGGCGTTCTCCGAGCCTACTCCCCGCCTTGGCAGGGCATCTTCCTCCAAATCTACGGGCCGACTGGTTGCAAAACTCTATTTTAATTACGAATTTTAAAGACGAAAGAGTTACAAGGTATCACTGTTTAAATGCCTCATCTGCAAATTAGATTGCTACACAATTAATCAGAACGTTAATTAATGAGCAAATTACTAATTAGGACATTTAAAACCAGTGTTTATAGTGTCTTAGTTAAAAAAACCCTATATAACTAATCGGCCTATACACTGATTTCATAACTCATAGCCAAGGTTAGAATACTACAGATGTATTATTATGTACAAAGTGTAATTATGTCACTATTTTATTAAGCGCATCTTACCTGAATCAATTTTATTAGCATTTTTAACATTGAAGATCACTTATTGCTAACAGACTAGAGCCAAGACACTACACGTAGAACCGCGTCTTGCCTTGCG
Source organism: Lophotriccus pileatus (assembly GCA_035583135.1). Classification (NCBI taxonomy): domain Eukaryota; kingdom Metazoa; phylum Chordata; class Aves; order Passeriformes; family Tyrannidae; genus Lophotriccus; species Lophotriccus pileatus. Next base: position 48,402,838 of record JAWWES010000094.1, read on the forward strand.
ACGGAACGAGGGATGTGGACGTTTCTAGGAGAGCCCGAGAAGTGTTAAGAAGTCCACCCGGCGGGGGAGGACTCGCGGGGACGGGTTCTCCCCCGTGCGGTTGCGGGAGCGGAGCTGGGACCCTGGCTGTGGTGCGGGACCAGGTGCCGGCAAGAGGGTCGGGAGGGGGCATGTCTTCAGCAAACCCCTTGCCGGCTTTTCCAACCGGCTGGAGAATGTCACCCGCATACTGCCCCGAAGCTGGCAGAAATGCCAGAAATGCGGGCTCCGGGATGGGTTCCTGTCCTCGCCTCACCCCGGATTGGTGTGCCGTGGCCTGGCCTGGCCGAGGGAGGTGAGCCCTTCCTGCTGGTGAGCCCCCTCCTACCCGGGAGCCGCCGACCCTCGGCACGGCCGGTCAGTGGCGCCCCGGCCCTCGCGTACTCCGGCGGCGCGGCCAGAGTGGGGTAAGGGCCTCGGCCGCTGTCCGTAGCTTCTCTCCAGCGGCTACGGGGGCCGTGGTAATGCACAAAACTACGCTTTGTAATCTCCTTTTCAACAGTGAGGAGTACATATAGGTAATTTTAATGAAGAGGTTCCTGTACCACATTATTAGCAATAAATCT
>JAWWES010000094.1:48420345-48426212 GCA_035583135.1 Lophotriccus pileatus
CCTTACCATTGCTGTCTTTTGTAAATTGAGACAATTGCACTGTTTTGCATTATAAGATGTTATCCGTCCAAAAGAGCAAGTATGGTCTTATGCAACTAATATCTGCTAAAACGTACCTGACTGCATTGGAAATGTTGCAGTAGATTGGTATAGCAAAGAATAATGAACCGCTGCACCCCATTGAAATGTAATTACACAGCACTCTTGTTCTTAAACCTATAAGGTGAAAGAAAGATGAATAGTGAAAGTAAAAATCGCTGACCCTTCAAAGTTTAATTTACGTTATGCATTCCCTCGCCCTTCTGATAGGTTTTAGAAAGGTCATAATTTAGGGTATTTTGCAGTTGATAAATGATCTGTATGTTTGTGTTCACACGCACCGATTGATTTGTTATAGCCAAAATATTGTTTCTATAACAACCTGCAGGTCCTTAACTAGGCAAACAGCAGATGAACAGGAATCCCAAGTGAGAGGTGAAGAGAAATCTGATCCTCCTCAAAGGATGGGGAGCAGGAGGAGGACAATAAAGAAGAGAAGGAGGAAGGAGATGAGGAGGAAAAAGAAGAAGAGGAGGAAGAAGTGATTTTATGGGCATAGAGGAGGATGTGGAAGTGAAGGAGGTGGCAGCAAGTTGTCTGGCTCTCTCCTCACCCTTCTTTGCTCCTACTGATTTCCCTCTCCTGAGGCTCCTCTGCTCTCCAGGGCCTTGTGTCTGCAGACAGCAAAGTCTTTGCAACTCAGATTGCTCCCGCAGTGCAAAGGGCTGTTGGGGCAATTTTCCCGCCTTTCCAGCCTTGGATGAGGCTCCTATTTCCGGGCCCAGTTGATGCATTATGCATCAGGGCTGCCAGCAACTGACAGCCCCTCAGCCAGCGTCTACTTGAAAAGCAATGGTGCTAATCAAAGTCGACACATTTGAATGTCCAGACACACACACAGAGAAATTTACTAATCAAAAAGTGTATTTCCTAGGGCTGTCTCCAGAGAAATCCGCAGGAAGAAATTGGAATAATTTATTAGCTTACAAGTTTTCGTTGACAGTTAGCCCAAGGCTATTTATCTCTGTAATAGAGAACGTCTCCAATGTGGCAAAATTGACCAAATCAAACAGCTTTGATCAGAAAATGAATCTGGCAAGGCTGTCTGTCTGTGGGTCCCAGGGGAAAGGTGGGAAACAAACAGAAAGATTTAACAAGTGGTCAATAGGAGAAAGAGAGAGAGAGAATTTGCAACCTGGAAAGTCAGAAGCCTGCAAAAATCTTCACACACACATACTGAAATGAATTACTGGAGAAGGAAATTATGTCTCACATCATAACATTTAACATTGCACCTGTGCATAATTGGAGCTATGCAGCTCAATGTGATTCTTGCATTATGGTGATGATAAATAACTCCAGGAGGGAGAAAATATCTTAACTTCTCCTTTAAAGAAAACAATATACAGAGGACTCTGTATCTTCACAAGAACCCCAGTATCTTCTCTGCAATTTACCCTTACTGTCCATTATTAATACCTGCTTTGTCACAAAGAGTCAGATGTCCCACAGACTCAGGTGTGTTGAAAGCTAGCACTAAAACAACACCAAATATATCAGGGGAACCAGGACCTGTTCCAGCTGTTTCACTATATCATCCAGCCATAATTTTGACCATCTTCCTACTGATGACCAAAGACTTCTAAAATGAAAAATAACAAAACTTAAGAGCTTTCAGGGATATGATTAAAACAAGTATAGAAGCTTGCTTTAAAACAAATTAGATCTGCCTTCTCCTGGAAAGAAAAGTTTTACCCATCAAACATCATCCAGTAACAGAGACTACAAAGGAAAATGTTCAGGATAGAAATCAGAAGCTTGTATGTTGTCACTGTTTTATTTTCATGTTATTTAGTACTCTATGTTCCTAGTAATCCATACAAAATGTCAGATAAAAATATCTATGAATGAAAAACTTCATTCTTGTTTGGATTTGAAGTGCTTTATGGTAATTAGATATAGATGCCTCAGATGGCCATTACATTATTGTACTATATTGTCAGTGCTACTGCCTCACAGAGAAAAAAATCCTAAATGGCTACATGCTGATTTCCTTTTTCTAGGAATTACAACAGTTCCAGGTAAGAAATGGGTTTATTTATTCAGATTCTTGTGCTACTGGCTTTAGCAAGGAAAAGGTAGCAATACTGTCCCTCTCTCTTCTAATAAATATTTCTAAATTACATCAAAGAAGCAAAAGTGCAAGCCATTCTAACTTAACAAGATCAGCAATTTTATTTTGTTTATATTGATGAATTGAATAAGCAATCTGCAAAGAGAAGCACTCAAACAAAGTTGAAATTGAAAACATTCCAGAAAGCAATCAGACAACTGAGGCAGATATCCAGCAGGAAACTGAAGGCAACAGGTTACCTTCTCATATCTTTCCAGGCTGTTTTATGTAAGTCCTCACAGTAGATCTATATTGTTACGTATGCTTAGAGAGATCAGTAGGGAATTTATTTATTTATCACTGTTTAAGGTGATAAATTTATCAGTATTTGAGGAGAAGAGCAAGGCTGGCCTCTTGAATGTTGTTTATCAAATTGAATTCTGAATGGCTTTGTATTTTTGTTGAAATCTTCAACATGACCTACTTTTGTACTTGGAAAAATGGAAACACGTTATTAATAATCTGAAGATGGTTGGCACCATATAAGGTACATTTTGATAGCACCGGGCTGAACCACGAACTCCTTCATTATTTCTTAGGCTCTTGTGAGGAAAAGGGGATTTCTGCTTTGTTAAGAAATGGGGAGTATTTTATATTTGCATTGTAATATGTTCCTTTTACAGATTAAGACAGTATAAAAATGGAATAATAAGAGTTTCTACATGATACGTCAAAGTTCAGCATTTTCATGACCTGGCAGTATAAGAGGCAGAGTGGTCTGAGCAGTAAAGCCAAAAAGACTGTGTTTCCAATCCCATCTCTTCTACTTGTTTACTGTTTTACAGTTTACTGTTTTCTAAGTCCCAAGAAACATGAATATCTGAACTGCTGAATTTTCACCTTTACAACTGTAGTCAATATACTCTTTAGACACTTAGCTGATTCTGTGATAACAAGGTTTACTGTCTCAAGATGTGCACCCTGAATTTGCAGATATTTTAGAAAGGCTTTTCCTTTGCAATTCTTCATTTGAATTTTCCTTTTTGTAAAACAGGACTACATACACTTTCTTTTTCTTTAAATGACTATTAGTGTTACATGTAAGAAGAGTTATATGGGCCTTCATTCAGCCCCACTTGGAAAACAAGAGTTTTTCCACTGGCTTTCCAGAGTTTAAAACAAGACCTATAAGTGTTGAGCTTTGTTTTAAAAAGTACATTCAAGATGGTTCAGATCTTCTCCATATATATGTGGTAGGATGGAAAAGCATTCTAGAAGTCAAAATCAAATTCTGACAATACTTGACATAATGATGAACCTCAGTATGTTTCCAGATATTCTGAAAGTATCATAGTACATTACCATCCTGGTAAAAGCCAGGGATGGGATTCATTTGACGAACTTCAGATATCTGCCTCTCTTCTGGAGAAACAGGCACAGTTTAGGTTTGAGTCATTCTAAAGCAACAGTCTAAAAGGGTCTGGATTAATTATAAAAAACCCTGTGTTAATTAGCAGAGGTACAGATATTCAAGGATCCTTGTCCAACTGAGTCCAACTGAGTGGAAATTACTTATTAAGGGATCAGTACAGACTCTACTGATGACAACTGTATTCACTTCCATACTTCTAGTCAGTAGCTAATGTAAGACTGGTTAGAATGGGTTCACATCTCTTATTGTTCAGTAGACAGGGTCCTGAAAGGTCTTCGTCTTCTATGTCCTTTCCCTTTTGACGTACAATGTTTTCACAGTTCTTTAAGGCAGTCTTGGAAGTCACATTTAAGACAGTCTGGGCCTTGTCTAGTTTGGAGAAAAGAAGACTATGGGGTGACCTTATTGCTCTCTAGAGTTTTCTGATCAGTAGAAGTGGGATAGAAGATGCTCATCTCTTTTCTCTCGAACCCAGTAATAGAATGCGTCAGAATGTTTGAAACTGCATTAGGGGAGGTTCAGGCTGGACATTAAAAAGTATTAGGAACAAAAAGAGATGGTCAGACACTGGAATGGGCTTCTTACAGAGGTGTTGATGCCCTGAACCTGTTTAAAGAGTGTTCAGACAATGCCATTAATAGCATGATTTAACTTTTGGTCAGGCCTGAAGTGGTCAGGCAATTGGGCTAATGACTGATGTAGGTTCCTTTCAACTGAAAAATTCTATTCTATTCTATTCTATTCTATTCTATTCTATTCTATTCTATTCTATTCTATGCTATGCTATGCTATGCTATGCTATGCTATGCTATGCTATGCTATGCTATGCTATGCTATTCTAATACCTAAAACCATAAAGCAGCAAGACTCGTGTAAGACCTTCAGTTTCATTTCTGAGATGCAGTTGAAGATACCAAAAATAATCTTTGGAATCCTGGATGACATAAGACTCTGCTCAAGGAATGCTGTGATCCTCCAGCACACAGATAAGAAGTCTTTACTAGTTTGCTCCTCTTTTTTTCTGGATAAATACGATCACTGGCCTCCTTCAAATTTCTTTAAATGACATTGCTGAAATGCTTTGCACTAAGGAAGAGAGAAACTGAAGAAAAATAAAGACACAAAACTAAAACCCAAACCAAAAAACCCTAACCAACCAAACGAAAAAGCATCCCTGTGGAGAGAGAGTTAAGAAACTCTAAAATAGGGAATGTAAATTCAAGAAAAGTTGGCTGCTTTATCTTTTTCTTCCTTTCAAACAATTTTTCCCCCCAGAATGAATCTCTGTTGTATAATCTAGTTTGTAAAGATGCTTATAACTTGCACAGTACAAATCCTGGAAGAAGTAGAATATTTGTCCTCTGCCACTGCTGGCAGTTCTAAACAACCCAAAACTTACCTGACACGTTCATCTGTGCTCTTCTGATGGAAGTGGTATGATGAGGACAAAACAGTAAACGTCAATGTTTTTAACCTGCAACAATCCATTGACTACATTTTCTTTCTTGTCAGAAGAGAAATGCACATTGTCAGATATCACCCAAAATTGTGTCACTTTGTCTCCTATTTATGTTGACATGAAGTATACTATTGCTTTTTCTATTCCCTCCTGGGCTAAAGAAATGGGAAAATTGTCTATGGGTGGAAGTATCTTCTTCCTCTACATAAAAAGTTGATTTTTTTTTTTAATTTGACTCTGCAAAGCTTGGTTTTCCCTTTAGTTTGCAAATTAATGTTTTCTTGGAAATCTAGTATTTGTATTTCTTTTATTAATATACTACCTCCCCCTCCCTACTCCAGAGCCAGAGGTGGGGGCGGGATATTAATCTTCATCAGGATGTCCTTGGTGCTATGTCTTAAGCTCTGGTACACACCAGAAAGGAGCTATGAAAACCTGAGTTGGGCAATGCTAGATGGAAAAGGGTGGGTGTTCTGTAAGGTGCTGGGGTTAGTAGGGCTGTGCATGGCCTTAATCTCATTTTTGTTTTAGTTTACTTTGATTTATTATTTTATTTTATTGAAGCCATTTCTAAACATGACTTGCCTTAGTTTTTACTAATTTTAAGGAAAGACAATTTCAATTGACTGTCAATTTTTGCCATTCTGACTTTATGTAGCATTCATGGCCAGGCTTCACGAATGAAGATTTGGGAAGGGCTCTACCCACGCTTGCTACAAGCCCGCTGATGGCTAAAAAGGCCAATGAGAGACAGACAAGTCCGGTTACAAAAGGCACAGCAGAAAGACTCCCCAGGTGACATCGACAAGACGCGATTCTTTCTG
>JAWWES010000094.1:48426312-48467233 GCA_035583135.1 Lophotriccus pileatus
GGACCTGGGTAACCCCCAGCCTTTGGCCTTAGCCCAGGAGGGAGGTAGGCCCAGCCCTGAGGTCGACATAGAAGAGAGAAAGAGACAGAGAGAGACAGTTCCAGCTGCAATGAATTGGAGTTATCATCCTGGAGACAACAAGAGGAACTTTCAAATGCTGCAGAATTGTGTGCGAGACCTGTAGCTTTGAAAGTGGAAAAGAAACTGCTTCTGCTCCTGGACTGATACAAAGAGGGGAGGGGTATTTCTGTAAATACATAGTGTTTTTGCTTAATTAAAATTGTTGTAGATGTAGTCCATTACTTTTTATTCTGTTAGTAATAAATCCTAATATTATTTCTCCCCAATAAGATCTGTTTTGTCTGCATAAACCTTCTCTCGACTTACACCAATTGTGTGGGGGGTGAGAGAAATTGATCTAGGGCAAACCCATGACACTTCCCTTCAGGTCTTGGTAGCAAATAAATGACTCATGCTTTATTCTTGAAATTTTAATTACTGTAAGAAATATCTGAAGATAATTCCACTATATTTCATATTACTGTCACTTTACCCTCTCTGCTTTAACTACTGCAATTTTAAGCTCTTATTTGCCCAAGCTGTGACTGGACAGATCCCTGTCAGTGGGTGGAATCCTACTGGGCTCTGAGGGACTCTGTCTAGTTAGAGACAGCTACAATGGAGATGCTTTCTAAAGGATGCAGGACCCTGTGTTATTACCTGATTGCCTTTCTTCATATCTCACACAAGAAGCTGCTGCCTCTGACCCACTCATCAAGTGCTTTGTATCCTCACCTAAATCAGACCTTTCTCATTTCTGTTGGAGATGATTCTTGTTCCATTCTACAATAAATTGTTCCAGTAGTCATTCATTCATTATCACCTCCTCTCGTAGCCTCTCTAGTAGGGTGCAAATTGAGAGATTTCATTCGTGGATGCTATAGTCAATCAATTATACCCAAAACACAAAGCCTCCCTGTTGGTTGTTGATGCCTTCCATACACATCCTTCTCTATGTTATAACTCTGAGAGCAACTGGTTACACCATTACCTGCTAAATGAAACCATCCAGTGTTGCAGGTATTTTTTAAAAAGCATCTTAATGTTTTGGTACCTAAGTCTTCTCTCAAAGTAGTGTCGACTGCCAAATTTCATCAGTTTAGTGTTCTTGTTACTTTCACTAGCTTCTTATCAGACTCCACATTTTTATCAAATAATGTCCTCCCAACTTCTTCTATCCATCATCCCTCATAACAATACACGAACCTTTGCTTCCCATTAACTGCACTGCTCTGATTCTGACCACTTTTGACGTTGCAGTTGCCCAGTCATTTCAGAGGTGGTCTTTCTAACAAGCCACAAATTCCCATCTCATCTTTAAACTCATCCTGGTCCTTATGTTTTACCTCTAGGTTCAGAATGAGTTTATGAGTAAAGCAGTTTGGGACACTCTATGTGAAATATTATCTGTTGGCTACTCCTGCTTCCACTGAGGCCTCAGGGATTCTGACGTATCACATGCTCTTCTGGCTACCTGTGTGAATCACACCTGGTGAAAAAGGATTTGGAGCACCATTCCTGGTTATGCCTTTCATTCTCACCTCCATGAGTCTGTCATCAGGGGTGCCACTTGACTGATGAACCTCTATGAAATGACTTTGATATATCTAGGTTACATCTAAGTCTTCTCACTTCCAAACTGGTAGAAAAAATTCAAGCCCTCTGACACTTGACTCATCAGCAAATTGTTTAGTACCAAAAGCCTTTCTCCTCCTACTTACTCACGGCAATTTTAAATGGTCCTGCCTTGTATTAGAGCCTGTACAGCAGTAGAAAATCCCAAAGATACCATGTTTGCCTCAATACATTCTCTAGAACCTCCCAGGGAAGCATCTTGACTGCCAAAAGCAGTCAAAGTCCCACTTGCACTGTAGATGAACCATGATGGCCAGTGTAGCTGCAGGTGGGGCCAGGATTTTATTTCCACAGCTTTTGGGAGACTAACATTGTCTGAGAGTATCGTCACAGGATGCCTTTGTTTACTTCTGAGTCTGCCCTGCCACGCACAAGAAAGCATGAAATTTTCTCTCCCTTTGCGTTCCTGTGGAGGAATACCCATAATGCAGCATGTAGTACAGACTTACAAGGTGCTGCATTTAAGCCCAGACAGCTGACACATTGCTCTTTGACTGTTCTGCTTTACAGTATTATCCTAGAGAACAAGTGGCTCTCACTTACCATGGCTTTATCAAGGATTATAGCAGCACTCCTGCATTTGCCAGAGGTGAGTTTGCCTTTGCGCACATTCACAGTTCGAGTGCCTGCATCAGTGTTATTTGGGCTGATTTTTAAGGTAGTGGTTGCTGAAACTCTTCAAGCCTTATACTGGAGTTGTTGGTGACCAGGATCTCTGAATATCAGATTGCCAGGTTGTTACATGGGTCACTGGACCTTGAAGGCATGTAGAAAATTCTCGGATACTCTTTAAAATTTACTCTTATGAGCTGAATTCAAACTGCAGTTTATAATCAGTTGGGTAGAGGACAACAAACACAAAAGATGGGCAACACCTTTCACAGCAGGGTGAGGAGAACCCATTCCTCTCAATTGCCTAAGTGGGAGACTGGGCTGCAGCAGCTTTGCTGGTATCAATTTAGGTATCATAGTATGTTCAAATATCCTAGATTTCACCAGTGTCCCTGCACTCACTCAGCACGTATTTCTGAGGACTCTAAAGAGTAACAAGAATAATCCAATGGGAAATTTGAAACTCCAGGTTTATGTTGAAATTAGGTTGTCTGTAGACAGTTGGGTGTGACTCAAACACTGATGCAAGACTTTATCTTGCCTGCTGGGCTCCAGTGTCAGGGCTTGGAGTCCAAAATGTAATCCCTGACACAATTCAGTGGCCTGGAGTTGTTTTTGGTGAGTAATAATAACAATTACAGAACCTTACTATGTTTATTTACTGGTCATATTAGTATGTGAGCTGATTCGCACTGCCACAGGAAAATCTTGCTTGCACATGAATGTTATTATGCCATCTACTGCTTCTGGTTTTTTTTCTCACAGATTTTTTTTCTATTTTCTCCCTCCTAATCTATTTTTTTTAGGCCGACAACCCTGCTTCAGTGCCAGCATCTGCCTTTCTAATAATGTAACTATTTACTGCATCATTGTGCACTACTCTCATTTCATGTTGCCACACTCTCCACAACAATATTTGAAAATTGTCAAAATCCTCAGTGAGAAATTTCTACCAGAGGGAAAATGAGAAACACAAATGGTGCAGCCTGGTTATCATGAAAAGGCACGGACACTGTCGTCACGCTGTGCCTCTCCAGTGTGACCTCCTTCTGGACTCAGTCTGAGACTCAGACTGCCTGTGCTAGAAAAGCAGATGCTTGGTTTATTTTGCCAAGTGTGCTTTCACTACAAATGCTCTGAGTCCCTCTGGACAGTTCTGCACTGTGTTTCCATCAACATTTTTTGTGTCCTTTGGTCAACAGAGTTCACTACTTTCTCCAGCAACAAATGCCTGTGCAGAAATCAGTGAATTATTATTTAAAGAGGAATTGCTTCTATTGAGTTATATATCTGGGACTGAGTAAGCCTAACTTAGGCTAAGTGGCATTAACTGAAGCAACTATGCTGGATAAAGGAGAAGTAAAAATAACTGAGTGAGTACATTGAATGAGTTGCTTGTTATCATCAGCCATCAAATATTTTCCTCAGCTCAGTCCCCAAGCAACTCTACCAATGTCTGCTCACAGTCCTTGTCACTGTGGTCCTCAGAAACAAAGAGATACCATCTCACTGTGTGGCTTTTGCAGACTGTGGCATCCAGGACATGCTACAGTCATCATGCTCAGGGTAGGGAAAAGAAGGAGCTTTAGGAGGAATGGTATGTTTAGGCAATCAAGTGTTTGGGACAGGGCAGACTCAAGAGTTTGTCTCTAGTACATTGTGCTCTGTTTTCATACTGGTTTTGGACTGCCATCCCACATCCCCCAGACTCCACCAAAGTTACCCTGAACCACGTGGTGACTGCCGAGCTGCTCAGCTGCCCCGGCACAGAGGGGGCACACGCCTGGCACTTACCCAACTCCCTGCCTACCCCTGTGGCAGCATGTATTTCAACCTCCATGAGCTGAACTACAGATGCAATGGATGCACTGGGTGTTATTCATGCTGCAGAGGTCATAAACACTCTTCTTCAGGTGTTACACCAGAGTCCTTAGCTGCATAGGTTGGGATTAAAAAGATGCTGCAGAAGGAGATCCCACAGAAGGATGCAGCTCAACCACTGCCAGGCTGGCTGACACTCACTAGTGTCTGCTTCTGTAGTTAACTTGTCTGTAGAAATGTGCAACCTCCTTTTCCTTAAGTAGTGTGCTAGTGACCATCTCTTCTACAACTGGTGGAACAAGGCGTCTCCGAATCAAGAGATCCAGAGGCCTGCTTTGTAAGGAAATGGTTTAAGACTGACACAGACAGAATGTTCCTCAGGTGTCCCACAAGCTTCTGAGTAGAACAAGGTCATCTATTTCTGGAACCAGCATGAAAGGGAATGAGTGATATTTGCAATTTTTTAAAAAATACGTATTTGTAGTGATACATATTTAGAGTCTCTCTTTTCAACAAAGAAGCCAAATACAAAACAGTATTTGTAGGCTTACATGGCACAGAACTACAGGATGTCTGCCTGTCTTGGTCAATGTAATAAACATGATACTGTATCAAGCTTTATTAAAAAGACAATTTTCTATTTATTTGTAAAAGTGGTTTGAAAATCCACCTATGAAGTTATATATTATCCGATATATGACGTGCCTGTATGGGGGACTTTTGGTCCGACCGGCCCCCTCCCGGCTCCTGTCCAGCCCATCCGGCCCCGTGTCCTGGCGACTGCCCTGTTCCGCAGGTGGCCATGCGCCATCTGCTTGCCCGTCTCCGCTGCCCTGACGTCGAAGGAGAAGCCGTGGCCATCCACGCGAACTCCCCGGCAGCTCCTCCCCGGCGGCGGCTGCACAAACTGGCACGGCAATGTCTCCCGTGCAAGCAGCGTGGCGACGGGCCGCGCCAGAGGGAGCGGGTCCCTGGCCAGCTGCAGGAGCCCGGCCGCTGCGTGGCCACCCGCCCGCCCGTCATCTTGAAACCCCATATCTTTCCTTATGTAGCATTATTATCTAGACAAATTGAAAAGTTATGGCAAATGCCTTACTTTATATTTTGATCTGATCTACCTAATACTAAAGAGGCTTTTAGTACAACGATGTCCCATACTGTTCTAAAATGATAATGTTGTGAAAAAAAGCAACCTTAAAAAATCTACCTCCCAGCAAACTTTCTGGTTTCTAGCAAGGGACATTCAAGTAGATTTTAGATTCAAGTCTACTGTAATCAAACACTGTATCACTCTCAGATTATGTGGTTAGGGTTGTTCCAAGCATCTAAATTAAGCTACCGATAACCTCAAAGAACCAGAATATTCTAGGGCTGGGCCACCAACCAGATCCTGGAGTGCAGAGAAAGTCATAACGCTTCTCAGATGTCTTGTAAGTGCAGACCTCTGTTCTGCAATTCCTTACATACAACACACCCTTTACATTTATCAGCCATTGCCCTCTATCAGGTCATGAAGCAAGGCTTTATTTTCCTTATGTTAGGAGTTAAGCATATTCACAGAGAAAACATTCCTGCACACCACTTGATGTATTTCTTTACATAAGTTATGTCATGGTAGAGTGATACTGTGGTAGCCTGGGAACAGAGCAACAGGATTTTGGAGAGAGAGTCTTATGGTGACTTGTAAATTAGTACAGACTTATGGCAGACTTTGTGGACCTATAAGACTCCGGAAATGTCTTCTTTCTTGCTAAGGTCTAAGCAGCTTTCCCACATAGAATCCCTCTTTCGGTCTTTCATTTGTCATAGTATCCAGGCCAACCTGTTAATGTCCGAAGCGGGGATTCCTGACTTATTTTGGAAACACTAAACTGCAGTGTCAGAATCCCTGTGTATGTATAGGATTTCCCAGCTGAAGGTCCTTGAGTTCAAAATTTCCTTCTCTTCACACTTCAGTAGAGCATTAGTCCAATCAGCTTCTGGATGTGATATAAGACACAGATCCTATACATGTTCTTCTTCACAGAAGAGCACAGAAGAGACAAACTAGGGCAAACCTGTTTTGAATGCAACAGCACAGCTGTGGACTCGTCACTGGGATACAGGCCAGTGAGGTGGGGGCAAGTATGCAGTGATGGGCAGACTTTGTACACCCACAGGTCTAAGTGTTCAGACTTACTGGAAGGGCCTTTTACTCACTGGTGTCACAGGACGGCAGTGCAGATGCAGCAGAACTCACTGACCAGTCCTCCAGTGGAGGAGTGGTCAGGAATATATTGGAGGCAGTTGCCTCTGGCATCTTTGACTCACCATGGATTTTCACCACTTCTGAGACATTAGGTGCAGAGCCTTTTCATAGGTGCAATAGATAGAGACACATGACCAGATGTTTCCTGAGTCGGCACTTCACTCTGCATGGTTTCATCCATGGCATGTGTTTCAGTAGAATGAAAATGAATTTATTTGGCTCAGCTTTTGCATTCTGTGCCTTTATTTATTTGTTTACATTTACATTTACATCCTTCATGTTACTAATATATGTCCACTTCATTAGCAATTGCTTGGCCCTTCATAGGTACTACTGTTATATGAATTCTTTTTCCTTGTACTTTGAGTCTGCTTCCTAAGCTGCTATTCCAGGAGACATATCAGGTTTTCATACATGGCTTATATGGGTATTTTCTACATGTAAACCAAAACAGAAATGTTTGAGGGAAAGCTTTCCTTGCAATAAGGAAATAAGAATTCCACCTAATTCCATTTAAAAAAAAAAACCAACCCAAACTTTAAAATAGATTGTTTTCACGTGAGCAAGACTTCTCTGAGGTTTCTCACATATCTCTGGCAGCAGATGCTTTCCTGGCAGCTTCTTTCTTAGACCTTTGGTCATTATCCTCCAATGTCACCCAGCTAACTATCACCACAGGCAGGAAATCACTCATGAATCATGACTTCTGTGAGTCACTAGGACCTCAGATCTCCTCTGACCTTAAGCACTCTCTTCAATGCCATTAAATAGATTAAATGTTTAAATTACCTGTATTAGCTTTAATTGTATAATGATAGTCAATGAGAAATAAATCTATAAAGGGGAAAGCCTACTCTAAAAAAGGACTTGTTCTCACTTCGAAGTGGATGAACATGCCCGTGAAAATGATACAGATCTCTGTAGGAAAGTATCTTATATCAAGCTTTCATCTACTACAGCCATGTGGTAAAAACACTACAAGGTTTTGTAGTTAAGAGCAAATGTCCTCATGATATCTCTATGTTTTATGGACATATCCAGAAGAAAACATCAGCTTTTATATGCTGGGACAGGGAGGTAGGGAAAGTCTTCCTCCAAGGCACACACAGACTCTAGGCACAGATCAGGGGAGGTGAACAACAAATGGGAAAATTTTAGTACTACTAAAAATGCCTTAAAAAGATCTGAATTGTTTCAATGTGAACAGTGTAATTAGAAGCTTAATTTAATGTAATTACATTTAATTAAGTTTGATGAACTCAGTTTTAACTTAAACTATGCCCTTTCACAATGCCAACAGCAGTCTCTCATATCTCCATTTACCTGTAAACTGTATCTATGAAAAAAAGCATTGGAAACAAGAGTATCCAGGTCAGTATTGCCTAGGCACTAACTTTTAGGAGATTGAATGTGGGCTTAAGACTAGACCTTATTTCCTATTGTATAAGGCTCTAGGTGCAGGCACATCCCAGGGAGTGATGGGGAAATTATGCATCATCAAAGGCAACTTGCAGAGGAAGTCAGGAGCTCAATCCTTTGCCTTTTTAATTTCCCTCCTGAAGTTCAAGACCACCTTACAGGACAATAGAAGCTGTTGGAGCTCTGGGCACGCTCTGGAGCAGAGCAGCAAATGGATAAGAGTGATGTGTCTTGTGAGAGTTGGCAACAATACCTCTGTATTTTCCAAATGGTATTTGTCTTCAGTTTTCTTCTATTACACTGGGGACTGACTGCAGCTGGCCTCCATGTCTGAGTGGTTAATAAAGTTGATTTACACTGTTTATTTCTGTCAGAAGTCCATCAAGCATACTTAATTTTGCCTCTGGTAAGTCCCCAGTTTGTTACTCTATAGTCTGCTTCCCCAGACTCACTGATTCTATAAAAAGAAAAACATCATTACGACATAGTGTCAAGCCAGCCACTCACAGGGGAAAGAAGTGTATTTAATCTTAGCACATACTAACACTTAACCCTGCTTACACTGGCATTACCTTTTCATTGGTAAAGCATATGTGAAAACTGTGCTTAATGTGCAACTCAAGCTGACTTCAGTGATTTTGACTTAAAAGTTTGTGTGGGGTACCATAGCTTCATTTACCACTTGGTTTAACTAAAAAGTATGTTAGGGAGTAGAAAGGCCTCCCTCCTTTCTCCATGAAGTCTTTTCACCATGTTAAAATTGTGAAAGAGTCAATTTTTCTTTCTGTTAGCCCTGCTGCAGATTTTTGCTGATGATCCTCCATAGTGCCATGCTCCCACTCCAGGAAGAGTGCGAGAAACATCTCCCACAGAGAAAGAGAGGGCAGAAGAGTTGTTTCTTGCAGCTGCTAAGCTGGGAACTACACTTGCAAGATATCCTGCAGCAAAGGGGAGAAGAAACTCTATTGTCTCCCCACACCCAGTAGCACCTGGGACTTAAGATCACACTTTTATAAAGACAAACTGTCATTGCATCACATATACTGAAAAACAAATTGCAGAGAAGCTGGGCTATGAATTGATTCTCATTGATTATATTCTGTTCTTGGTATGCTGGAATAGTGTGGAAGATCCAAAAGATCCTGTTGTGTGACAGCTCTACATAAATCCAAGAATTTATGTCAGTGCTTTAGGGAGTACCCTGGGACATTCAGTTTTGGACTTTCAATTGGAGTATAAAACCACAGTTGATTTTCAAAAAAACACATTAGTTAAAGCCTCATTTAAGACTCAGGATCAGTGGGGTATGACATTACTCTTACAAAAGTCTGCCCAATATCCAGAGTGATGTTTTTGGCACATAAGATTATAACTGGAGTAAGGAGAACTAAAAAAGATCCCCAAACCTTAGATCTCAGAAAATAAAATTTGTAAAACACCCATACATATATGAAGCCCATAACAAAGAATGCCTAAAAGACCTGCAAGTGAGCTCTGATGGAAGCCAGACAGACATAACACCAAGCCCTTTCTCTATAAGTCCAGAATAATATAACCTTCAGTGCAGGAGACTGAACAATGCTGTGCTTTCATGCGACTTCTCACATTAACTATGGTGTCATTCCTCATATCAGTTTCTTGGCTCAAACACAGAAAGGCCAAGATGGAAATATAAGTTGTATATTTTCAAGCCAAAGTTTTATTCGCTTTTAAGGACGGTTTGCTACATTCTGTGGGAGTTGGAAGATACTGATAGATATCAATACTACCAAGATTTTGTCAGAACTCTACCCAGTGCTGCTGCCCCTTGCATAATAATGGATTCCTTCCATCCATCCTCATGTTGCACTGCACAGTTCTCTTGTAGAGGGATGCCAACAAACAAGCCTGAGTATGTGGAAGCTGCTAATGGATGAGTTGATCTCCCACCATTACTGATCAACATTATGCAGCTCTTTCATTGCCCATGGTAGAGTTAATATGTTGCCTAGATTTCATGTTTCCTGGAGACTCTATACTTCTGCATTTGTGCAGCTCTTTGCACAATGGAGTCCTAGTTTGGTTTTTTGTTTCAGGTGTTACAGTACTACAAGAAATGTAGATGCTCCATTATTACAAAGAATGAATAGTAACAACAGTTAATAGATTCAAATGAAAAATAATAAATGAAATCAAAATTATATTCTAGAAAGCTGCAGGAGCAAGTGCCAGCATGGTGGGGCTGACTAAACCTAACCAATAGTGGATGATTAAATTGTATTTTTAGCAAGGTCAAAGCATATTTGCTACAGCTGTTTTGAGGATAGTTTACTACCTGGGAGAGCTTGAAGATAATAATACACATCAGTACCAGCAAGACTTTGCGAAAGCAAAGGCTGACTTTATTTTTTATTGAAAAGATGTTGATTTCATTCCAATTTTAAAAATCCCAGAATGTTTGAACATTTAAGGTTCTAAAATGCTGTCATCAACCTCTCACGGATTCAAAGGCTCTGTGATTTATGTGGCTTCTCAGGAAAATGGCAGCCTCATATGAACTACGAGCACTTTCTTATTTAGAAAAAGGTAGAGCTGGGAGAGTTCCATTCAGCATTTTGTCTTAAACAATTAGTAAAATATCAGTTGTTGTCACTCAGAAAATACCCGGATCTATTTTGGTTGTTTCCGTGTCTGATGGTGGTTAAATAATTAGAGAAGACAAAGATTGATTTTGTTCCAGAAAAAATTATTTAACATATTAATTTTGTTTTGGTTTTGCTGGACAAAGAACATAACTTATTGTATATTGAGTTTTTGTGGGGTTAGATTTTTTTGTATATTTTTGTTGCAAATAGAACTGTTCACAATCTTGGAAAGATTCAGTTAAGTCTGAAGCGAAAGTCACTTCAAAACAGTTTAACTTGCATAGTTTCTTACTGATCTGATCACCTAAGAACTTTCTGGTAATGGAAGCTTCATAGAAGGTAGATTCTTCTACTTAAATTGGCTTTTTTTAATTAGTTTACCAATGAACTAGACTCAAAGCATTTAAAAAAATCATGGACTTTATAAAGCATAAAGAATAGTTATATTTCTCAAAAACATGTCCAAATTATATAAAACTATGCTTTTAATTTTAATAACTTACAAGGTCATATGAAGAGTGTTCTATGAAAAAGTTCAAATTCTGTTTTAAAGACAGACCACACTTGATATCCCAGATATATCTCTTTGAACATGTCACCAGTGTGCTCCATTACTGTTCAGTTACCAAATGTCTCACCTATCCCCTAGAGCTCTCTGGCCTTAGTATGTATTCCACAGTACATAAATCTTCAGGTTACACTGCCATTTCTTAGAAGAGAGCTTTTGGTGCAACACATCCTATATGAGGAAAAGTTTATAACAGGAAACCAAATGAAAAAATTCCCATATAACATAAAATAACTGCTATTTTGAGTTAGACTAATTTGGATTTTTGATCAAAGTTTTCCATCTCTTTTTTTTTTTTTTACTAGAATTGAAATGTTAACCTATTCTAGAAAACCAATACCTTTCGCTTAAGTATCAGAAAATAGTTATCCTTACCTTATTTCAAAACATAGCATACTGATTGTAGCCAAACCTGGATGAGCCTAACTTCTAGATCGTATTTCTGACGGTATCCTTTTTATATAAAAATAGTGTATAAGAATTTGTTTTCATTTTGAATCTTTTGAATCTTTCATTTTGAATCTTTCATTTTGACAATTTCCTTTGTGATTCCACTGCTGCAACCACACAGAAAGTATTCCTGGATCCTTTTATAAATATTTTTTTTCTTTCTTTTCCTTGGAGGTGCTTCTTATTCACACATATTACGTAAGGACAACTTGTTTGCATCAGGGAGAGAGGGTCTGTGCACAGGAAAAAGGACAGAGATAAGGGATTTCCATGGATAAGCAATAGATGATCACCTGAGGGAACAAAGATGAAGGGCAGATCAGTATATGAATGAGTGGCTGTGTGAGAAGTCCATAACTGAAAGACAGAGGCAGAATGACACAGTATATTGAGGACAATAAAACAGATCGACGATGTGCACATATCAAAACTCCTCTAGGAAAACCACCTTGATTTGCCCCTTCTTCCTTTTCCTAAATGCTCAATGTTGCATATTGCCAATTTCAAACCTGTGAAAATTTCACTGGCAAACAAAAAGAATCTGGAAGAACTTTGTCAGAGCCAGTGTTATTCCTGGTTAATAGCTGCTTTGCAAAAGTCCACCATTCAACAAACCTAAAATTCAAATCAGTTACCAAAAGGCCACTTTCCCATTAAAAAATTGAACACCTGAATAGATTATGACTTCTAATATTATGTCACCTAGGCATATAAAGCAGTGCAGAGAAATTCTCATATAAAATTTTGTATCTAATAAATCTTCTCAAAAAGAAAGGAGAAAAAGGTAGGAGTTGCGAGTGATTTTAGATATATTAATTTTGGAGTTCTCAAAGACAGCTTATAAAAAAGATTATGTTGAAAAGAAATGCTGCCACTCATGTTCTCTTCAGAAACAGGAAAATTTAGAAATCAGAAGTCAGGTCTCTGAATTTTGAATAATTTACAATCTGTCTCCAATTCTGAAAATCCTAACCAAATTGTTTTCTTAAAAGTGAGTTATCTTCAGCAATGCAATAGGTGCTTGTTGTTTTAGTACTTTTATGAAATGTTATTGACAAAGTCACAATGTTCTATATGGTATTACTGTAGTTTTTGTCCCTGTGGAGGAGTAGATCTTCCTTCTTCCAACCCAAAAATACAATAATATTCATCTTCCTCTGAATTTCCCTGCTTTATAGTACTTCAAATGTCTAGGCTATTGTTTTTTTAAAGAATGGGCATGTCTGTGAATAGAAAAAGGGGAGAATAAAATGCCTTTGTGCTAAGAGACTTTGTGGGATTGCACCACATCATATCTACATGGTATGGACTCCAAGGCAGTGATGTGACATGATCATCCCTGCGTCTGCATAAGTTTCCCGGGCAAGGAATGCAGAGAATACCATTTTATCACAGTAATGAGTGGCCAGGCAATATTTTAAAACCCACTGTCAAAAAAATAAATGAGAGATATATTATCTCTTTCTGTGTTGAGATTTCATTAGAGACCTCATCCAAGTGTGGCAAGTCACAGAGAAGCAACCCCAAACTTGAATGTCTTTGTTCATTGGGATAAATGTAGACATTGATATTTCTCCCTCTGATGCTAACTAGTATCATACAAGTGTTACAATGCTGGAGGTTTCTGGACACAAAGACAGACTCACACATCTGCATAGAAACCATGACCAGTCATTAATGGGAAACAAATCCTCTACCTTTTGTTTATCTAGTACCTTGCAGTACTATCAGAGTGGCACATACAAATGCATCATTTTTAAGGAAGAACAAGTGAGAGGAACAGCTAGACTCTGTCTGGTAAACATTGCTCAGTAATGACACCTGGTAAAAACTTTTCCAACTTTTCTGCAGATCTTTGAAGGTTTTTTGCAAAACTTCCTACAACATCTTGCAGGAAGGCAAGATATATGTCACACTGGTAGTCTCACAGTCTGTCAATTCAAAGCACAAGGAAACAAATTGCAGAAGTCCCAGATGGATTAAACCAGAAAGCCAAAGCCAAAGGGAGGAACATTTCTGAAGTTCCCTTATCTTAGTAATATTCTTTGCTTTGCAGCAGTATTCTGTATGTCCTTGCTAGGGGAAACATACAACTGAGAGAGGAGGGAGTTTTGTGTGCATACTACTTGTCTGCTTTATTCACTTTTTACTTTTCTTAATCTTCTTTGTCTTTCAAAAATTGTTTGATTTATGCTTTTACAGAAAATATGACAATTATTCTGTATGATTCATAGAGTGAAAGTAAGAAGTTAAGATAGTATTATTTTTTACAGTGCACAAACAGTCCTGGCTACTGCTTGAGAAATATTTGGATACAGTAGGAGAATAGACCTGTCTCTGAAGAGCAAGAGGGAAGTGTCCTTAATTTAGGAGAGACTTTAGTTTGAACAATAAGGAGGAACTATAAATGCAAAGAAAAATATTAAGCATAAAATCAAGTAGATGAAGACAAGTCAAAATAAGGATTTGCCATTAGCTGAAAGGCTAATGTCTAGTTTTGGTAACTACTGGGTTATGAAGAAACCTGTATAGAGAAAGAAAGTAGACTACCTGATTCCTCAAAAAGCTAGTATCTAAATATTTATGAAGATGTAGTCAAGGCTCTGTGAAAATGTATTAAGATAATGGAAAGCATTTGGGTGGTTTTGGCAAAAAGATTGTTCATTAATGTTATTGATGTACATTGGAAGACATCTGATTTGAAGTTCATAATTGAAATGTTACAACACTTCAGCATATGGATCCTTCACATTCACTTAATTGCCAGTTTAGTAATAATTTTATGTAATGAGAAATTATTAATAATACGTGAAATATTAAATTGACGTAATCACCAAAAAACGTAATATGACATCTACTATGCAAAAGATATTATAATTCCAGGTGTCTTTGTTATATTTTAAACAAGTACTATAACTGACCAAATTTATCTTTCAAAACTATTGAGACTATAAAGTTTTACTAATATTTTTTATAATTTTGTATAAAGGTAAGGCTATTAATCAGATTTTTTTTTATCATCCTCAATATCCCTTATTAACATCCAGTTAGGACAAAAAACTTGACAGATGATCATTATCAAACTGCCTTACAGTATTGTGACGCAAGATCCATTGTGAAATAAATCTCTCTATGATGTTTCTTTGATTATATAGGCAGATACCACTACTCTGTTCAGATGGGTCAGAAAAGGGGACCAAATTTGTCTCTTTCCCACTGCAGTTTAATCATTGTGAAAGACTGTGGTAGTGGGACAAGAGATCTTTTATCTCCAACACACCAATAAACATCTTCTCTAAGTTTGTAATTACTGAAAGTCAATAGCCTGTTGGTATGAGAAATGTACTCTTCGAGGACAAATGTCCACAACACAGTTATCACCCCTATTGCCACGCAGAACAGATTGAGCAGGCATGGAGAATGTCAGGCACCTCCCCAGGTAATGGTCGTCACGGCAGGATCGCCGCACACTGTTGTGGGGACCAGTGAAGTGTGCAAGGCCGCTCATTCTCTGGGAGCCTTGTCTAGTCTATGACTTCATTTTACTCAGTCATTATTCTGGCACATCTCTTGGGCAACATCTTCAGTGAGAGAAAAGAGCCAATATGAGTTTTTACTTATACTGGTATAAATCAAGAGAAACCCTACTGAAACCAATGACTTTCTATACAAAATCATAAAAGCAAAAGTAAACTGAAGCTGTTAATGAACAACAAAATAGAAAGTAAAATCTTCAATTACATTTTACTTCACTTCAGTTTTAAGGGAGAGGCATGGGAACCAAAGATCTCTGGTTCACCTGATTTAAGAGTTGGGATTGTGAGACTTACACTTTGATATATAAAATTCATTGTTTGCACTTGTACAACTAAAAAAATTCATATGCCAGAATTACTACATGGGCTTTTAACTTTTCTGATCCTTTTTCATAAAGCTTATATCAGTGATGAACTCTGGTTTAAATGGAAAGATTGAATATCTGTATACTTACTGGAAGAAGGTACTTTCAAAACATCATTTAAAGAAACAGGATGACAAACATGAAAATGTAAACTAGAGGTTAATTTTATTTCAGTTTGAGGTGTACACTGTTCTCAAAAGTTAATAGGCTTTTGGTAAAGGAGATCTCACTTTGTACCTAAGGAATGCCCCATTCCAGATGTTACTCTGACCAGTCAGCGAGTCTTCACAGGATATAGCTGTATGCAGAAAGACTCAGGACTGGAGTTTATTCATTATTACATGCTTCCTTGAACATTTTAAAAATAAAATCTTATAATAAAATACAAGTTTCGGTAGCTCCATTACCTTGTAAAATACTGAATGATGGGAACCGAACAGTTGCTTTCTGATTTTCTCTTTGGAAAAATCTATACAGAAATTGCATAAACTATATTCAACAGCAAATACAACATAGCCTTTAGAGAGATCATGCATATATGCTTGTAAGAGACATAAAATGAGTGATTTGTACATCACACTATAACACAGCACAGAATTTTTCAGGCTAAGTAAAAAATCCGTAGTCTTTGTGTCATTTAATTCAGTGCTAGTACATATGCTATGATTTGATGAATTGCAATAATTACTATGTGCATTGTGTTCTTCCCTTCTTGTTTTCACTTTTGCGGAATTTTTTTCTCTGAGGCTTACTAATGGTTTGTGTTTTAACCCATTTAATACCTCTTTTCTTAAAGTATTTACAAGCATTTTTTTATATAAAGAAATTACTGTTGAACAGGTGAAAAGGATCTATTTCAGTATTTTAGAAATCAGCAAAATAGTATTAAAGAAAAACAAAGCATTGCATATTGTAAGAAATGGTACAACAGAGTATTTTATTTCATATAAAATGTATTAAGCAATGGCAATCATTTTAGGCAAATGTTTATTTTATATTTGATCGCTAAGCAAGAGAGAGTTTCATTCATCTTCATTTTTGCATTTTTAAGTCCATATAATTTAGTTCACACTGGAGCATGAAGCTGAATGTTAATAATTTTCCTCTGTGTATTGTGAAAGTGAAAGGCAAAGTATTTTTCTCTTTTTTTTTTTTGTTTTGCTTTGCTTCTGCTGGTTCTCTGTATAGAGAGGCAAGCAAGATATCAAGGAAGATGAGGAGCCCCTTATCTTGCCATCTACAACACAAATAACAGTAGCAGATGGCAATAATGTTCCTTCTTCCCCCATGAAAGAGGACAGAAGTACTCAGGGAGTGAAAGTATAAAAGGAATTAGTCAACAAGTTGGAAAGGAGGAATTATGAAAATTCATTTTCAGATAAGATTTGATTCCTAGTAGTCTAGGATTACAATTAGTATTGCTTGTTCTGTAACACTCTTTTCCTTTGTAAATTCTCTGTCCTTAGCTCTAAGATTTGTATTCTAATTGAAATCGGAGGAGGATATCTCTGCTTCTATTAAATAGTGTCTTGAACTCTTAGGAGTCCCACTGAAATAGAACACCAAGCCATACTGAGTTATGAAACCACAATACAGCAAATTCCCTGCAGCCTTTTTTAATCTTAAATACAATCCTATAGAATATAGTAACGAAGTGCATGAAGTAAAAAATATGCACAATGAAAAACATAGTTAAATGCTGTACATTTCACCCAGCTGATCAAGAAAAAGAAATTCTAAAATGACACAAATGGGAGAGTAGGCACAATTTTCTAAAAGTGTAACCTGTAATAACTACAGCAGGAATAAATACACCAGCAAGAATTAGTGATTAGGTATCCAGTCCTGAGGGTACCAAGCAAGCTCAAATTTTATTGAAGTTCATGGGAACCCTAGGTGCTCGAACCTCTATGAAGCATGCCCTAGACGACAAGCTAAGAATTTTGTCTCATAAGAAACCAGAAACAATGAATATTATTCCTACAGAAATGACAGCATCACTGGGAGGTTTTTTACATTAGAGCTGAGCGAACGTTTTATTTGCGGAAAATTATCCACAGATGCTATCTTCATTTCTCTTTGTAAACTGCCCACAAAGAGATAGTAACATCATAAAATTCTCAAAAGTACTTCTTATTCAAAATTAGTCACACACTTCTCCAGCGAATTTTCTCTTCAAAATCTGCTTTTGGTGAATATTTGAGCTTGCATTCACATTTTCATGAGTTATTCATACTAATAAAGGTTGAGCACTCAAGTGTTCCTGGAAAGCAGACGTGAAAGCATTGCAAACATGGTCTAATTGAAATCCACTTTCCACTTTGAGCAAATATTTGCAGAACATTTTTCCTACTATTCACTTTGCTTTAGTTGACATTATGGGCTAAAATCTCACTGATGTGCACTAAAGAGAGACATCACAGCAGAACCTTCTTCAATAATGCAGGTGCAATATTCCTGGAACAGGCAGATCTTTTGAACAGGCATAGCATAGCATGATTTAACCTGAGCCGTTCTTTTATTTTGTTGAGAGGACAGCCTTAAAGTGGACTGTTCAATGGCTAAGTGAATTCTCTTTAGTGTTTCAACCACACATAAAAATATAAGAACCCATGCTGTGCCTCACTCTAAGCTCCACTTCAGAGTTAGTCAGTAAAGTTATTCATCCAGCTTCTTTCATAATTACAAGTGTTCTGCTTATTGCTTGTGTAAGATAGGCTTCTCCAGAACATTTATTTATTGCTGACATGAGAGGTCACCATTCGAGGAGTGACCAGTGGTGTAACCTGTTTTACGGTTCCAATAGACAGATAGACGAAGCTATTCCCCCTGAAACATCTTGTTCTATGGAAACAGGTGAAAGTGTTCAATCCAGGTTCACCCAGCCTGTAGACTCTCATCCCACACGTTTCAGTGCATTAGGAACCTCATCCTTCCTTGGAGAGTGATGAGGTCCATAGAGCAACAGGAGCTTCCTGGGGCAATTCCGGTCTTCGTTGACCACAACTAGTTTCTGGATGTGCCTGTCTTATCCCATCAAGGAGAGGGAGGCCTTACATGACACAAAGTCCAGTGGAGGTGCCTCAGAAAGGTGTCTGTTGGGAGGGAAAAAATCAGATTCTATTGTCTCCAATATCAGATACATAACTTCCACGGTCCTATCAAACTCCCTTGTAAAATTGTCCACATTGTATCCTCCCAGAGATGTAGAAGTCTAGTGAGAATTACTCACTTATGCCAACAATTCCCTTCTATTTGATTTCCTTTTAAGCTCATCTCCTCTTGTTTACTCATTCATTACAGAGTGTTAAGTGAAGAACTGAAAGGGATAGAAGATATTACAGTTTCTACAGAATCCTGAAAGGAAGAAAACACCAGGAAAGTTTGTTAGAAGTTACACTCTCACTATGAAGGCTGCATTGCTAATATTGCAAAACCCATTGGTGGTTTTTGGTTTGGTTTTGCTTGGGTTTTTTTTTTAAACCTAGTGAACACTATCTTTCCATATCTTCATGAATGGCCCCTCTAGGTTACAGCTCAGTCATTTAGATGGTTTGTACTACACACAGATTTGTACTACACACAAATTGAAGCCACTGGCTGGTATGAAACAAATAAAAAGTAATTTTCTCATAATCCTTGACATAAAATATACATAACTTACACGCACAGAACAGTGGATTGGAATGTATGATATACACCCTTATTGTTGTACAAATTTGTGCACACCAAAACTTTTTTATTGGTACATACTATCACTCCCAGTATGTTCATACACTACACGCAGATAATAAAAGAAATCTTTACTGGAATAGTTCTTCCTTCAATATGACATATCTTGTTGCACAGAATTATCTTCAACAAGACTATGAAATGTGCAATCAGCTCTCTCTCTAGCTGTTTCTTTTTTTTTCTTTTCCTTTTTCTTTTGGTTTCTAAGTACTCAGTGCTTAAAAATAGTTTCCTATATACTAAATTGTGGCACACAGTCATTTTCATATAGTTAAATAAAGCACTACAGCTTGGAATTTAGGTCCAATGGTCACACCATAAGAATACAATTCATTCCCTAATTAAATGCCCACTACCTCCATCACTAGTGCCTGCCGACTCCAAATTTATAATGCGAAGAACTTTCATTTTATATGATGCATAGAAAAGAAGAAGAAGGAGGGGGAGGGAAGACCAAGACTATTAATATGTAAGAAATTACCTCCTTAAGGTCAGGAGCACCTCAAACCGTACCACGGACAGAGTTCCTGGAAATGGAATGGAGACTCTTAGGTTTTTAATAATATAGTAATGATGTAAATAATATCTCTCTCTCTACATATTACAAATACATAGTTGGCATGCTCTTGTTGCTACTCTGTTACTACTGGTTTATTGCCCTGTTGGATGGGGGTAGAAAGGCATGGCAGTTTTATGTGGCTTATTGTCAAAGTTCATAAAGCTAGATTAGGCTGAGTTCTCATCATGCCTGCTCCTCCCTTTCTGCAGAAGTACATACTATTGTTCCTGGACATAAGTGTGAAAATAATATATCTTATTTTAAGGGCAGTTCAGTTTCAGCTTCCCTCCGTCTCTACTATCTCTACATATTCATACACACACTTTATTTAGTTACCTTTTTTTTAGAGGTGGTTTTTATATTTTTAATTATTTGGTAGAGTTAGGATATGTAACAATGGATAACTGTGCAATACATTAAATACTTACGGGTATGTTGTGCCTTCTGTTATAATATAAAATCCATCTATTCTGGTTGATGGGTTTTAACCTCACACAGAATACTTTAAACTCCATTTGGACTTGTGCCTACAATCACCTTAGCAAAGTCTCTTAAGTAACTGCGCACAGCCTAATTAGTATGCATTATCAATTAACAAACTTAATAGCCGGCAGATTGATTAGATCCTCTGTTGCAGGGGCAGAGCTGAAGCGAAACAGAATGAAAAATCATTGCATGCATACACTGCTGCTTTGTTATTTTCTCAGACCCCCTCCTCCTCCTCCACATTCCTTTAATTAATGCATACATATGGTTCTGAATATCTTGTAAACTGAAGCTTGCACTAACTCTTTAATAAAACTCCCTCGTAGATGAGAGAGCCATAGTCCATGCTTTATTTATTTCTGGCTAAAAATATAGACCGTTTGTTTTCACCCAGGTCTTTCCTCTCTAATGGTGCAAGTTTTAGAGATCTACTGCTTCTAAGCTGCTTGCTTTCACACTGACTGATAGGGAAAAATAGCACTGCAAATAACCCATAACTGAGAAGATGGTTCAGGCGTCATACAGATAGTATTCTGACACATACCAGAAGGTGGATTCCACAATTACTGTTAAAAGAAAAAGCATAGCACAAAAGAAGGTATGTAATTTTATATATTCTATTTTATTAATGACCAAGAAAATAAGAATACAGGAAGAAAACCCTTCCTATTTGGAAAGTAGAAATCAAATAAAAAAATTTCACAGTCAATTTTAGAAAAAGTGCTGGTGTTAGACAGGATTTGCATCTTTGGGTGTAATTTGATGCAAACGATTCAAAGACTACCGAAAAGCTGCCTATTGGCCTTTGCACACTGAGAAAGAAAGTGATGTTTACTATGGTGATGTGAGCACCAACAGCAAGTTTCAGAGTTAATATCTGTTTAGTATTTATATAGCATTTACATATGCAGATCACTGAAGAAATATTAGCTAATTAATCTACAAAACAGAGTGATGGGGAAGGTCTTGTAAAAGGATCCATGATTATTGACACTGGTAAATCCAATAAAGGTACAAAACTACTTTCCTAAAGGCATAAAACATGCTATTTTCAAGACCTAGATCAGTGCTCAGAGCCCCCTAATTATCACATCTGCATCCCTCAGTGAGGTTGTGCTACCACAATTGTTACCATTTTCACAACCACAGAATCACACAACTCAATGGTTAGGGTTGGAAGGGCCATCTGGATCATCTGGTCCAATCCTCCTGCTCAGGTGATATCAGTTACCTGGAAGAATTATCAAAATTCCTTGCAGAATGGCTGCTGCTTTGAGAAGTCATATTGGAAGAAGCTGATGATTATAACCTCATTTTCATTAAAAGGCACTGACGGACTGAGTTCTTTATTTGAGTAAATGGTAACAGTTAAGAGTGGTGTGCTAAATTGTATTTTTCTTTTCCAAGTGAGAAGTTAAGCATGCTGATACAAACTCATGAGTTACGCTGGCAGCTCCTTGCCGAGAGGAATGCGGTGCTTATCACTGGGTTGAGACACTTTTCTTCAGAAAGAAAAAGATCCTGCCGAGATCAGGACTCTCTCCATGCTAGGACACACTGCGTTTCTCTTATGGGCAGTAGAGAGTTCTTGCTATTCCAGTGTCCCATTGCAGGCCATGTAAAGACTATTCATGTATATTTTTCACTCCAATATAATAGATTTCTCTACCCCACCATTTTTTCTGTGTCAGCATGTTCTCCTAAACAAGCAGACCAAAAGATGCACAGGGCATATGAAAGCATCTGCCCTGTACTGCCTATGTAGTCTATTACTATGCCTTAGCATGAGGGGGAGGGGGGGAGGGGTTTCTCATCCCCAAAAGGCAAACAGAAAGAGATAGCAACTATTTTTATTCTGAGGTGAAATAAAATCTATATAATTTAAATAAAACCAGCTTAAACCAAGTTAAAGACTATCCTCCTCTTAGATCCTTCTGATGCCAATTGAGTTTTATATAAATTGTCACACAGAGTCTTATCTACTCTCTTCTCAAACTCAACTAATTCAAACTGTTCTGTTGCTTTGCAGATTTTTTCTTTATTCATCTTTTTTTTTAATATATATATCTACTGACCTGCTACTGTTGAAATAAAAGTGATTTTCAAATAAAAACAACTCAAAAACCCCCCAAAAAATACTGTGGTGTATTTCTGTTTAAAGAATTAGAAGTACCACAAGATTCAGAACTGTAATTAAAATATTTTACATCAAAAATGAGCTTCCTTGGATTATAAAGAATTCTGAAATACTGTTAGAAGGAACAATAATATCTAAAATATCAAGGATATAACTTCCTGCTGAAAAAGGCTTCCCTCATTAACAAAAAAATTCTTTAAGTAATAAGAAGACTGAAATTCCTTCGAGTCTAGGTAAGGATGGAACATTAATTAGCTGCCAGAAAATGGTCTCTCAACACTGCAGTAAGAAATATGCCTCTAATTCTCATTATGTGACCCAAGAGAGGGGCATTAGGTCGGTAACCAGTGAAACTAAAATGTGAAAACTTTTTTTTTTAATGATTGGACTACTCAGAGAGCAAGAGGTGAATAATCACCTGCTATCAAAGTCTTCTCTTCTCTGGATTAGCAGTGGCTCCATACAGCCCCTTTATTCCCACTTAAAACTGACTGTGCTCTTTTTAAGGCAGATCACTTCATACACATACAATTTCTGAAAAAGTAAAGAGATCATAAAGAAATAAAAGAAATGGGCTAGTATAGAAAAGGCAAAAGTCAATGCAGCGAATTCCTATTACCCCTATTGTTATTGTTACAGTTGTTTTACAGTTCTACAGGTATTCTACATCACTCTGGTTGTTTGTGTTATATCAGTAAGATTCAATGTGTATCATTTACTCTCCATGGAACAGAGGCTCTCTGCGTCTCTGAACCATATAAAAGACTCTAATTTTAGATTAGAATTGCTTTTTCTTTAACAAAAATCTAACTCAGATAGTTCCAAAAAATTCGTGCTCCAAGAACTGTATATACTTTAAGGTATTCCTTTTTTGCCAGAAATCCTCTATCAATATTTAATACAAATGTGAAAGTTTTGTTGTCCTATGCTGTATATATGCTTTATTACATATCCTTTTGACAGGTGCCTGAAACAGAGCACAGTATTCCAGTACTCTGTGCCATGCTGGAGTGATGAACTGGTACCCACTTCAATTTTAGAACCAGTTGCTTTGATCTAGTTGTGTTGCATGTTTCTTATCTCCCTCTTTATGCTACCACATCTGATTTTCAACTACTTTTTCCTCTGTGATATGATGTTACTGTTCATATTTCTAGGGAAAGATTACATCGACTCATATCTTCTTATATTTTTAGGGATTTATGGTGCAAAAGAAGCAACTGGACATCCTTTAATATGGATGTACCAAACCTGACAGGATAAACAACAACATACTCTCACATATCTGAGAGCACACATATAGCATATTGCAAAATGATTTATCTACATTTTGAAGACACTTTACTACATCTGTATTAGTTTATGTCCAAGTTTAAAAAATCACAGTTGGATTACTCATCTGCCACAGCCTAACGATATTAGTATTTTAAATGCAATTTTTCAAAGTGTCTAGTAATTCTGGCTACTTAACATTTGGAAGGAGCCCAAATTTAAAAGGGTAGATGCTCAGCACTTTCTCAAAATCAGTCCATTTTTTATGTCAAATGAAATTATTCCTGCATTTCTTGTGAAGAATTTGTTCTACCTCCTGTATAAGCAAATAGGCCTTGAGAGGAAGAGTGGAAGAGATGGCAGAACAGAGCAAACCAGGAAACCCTATCAGCAAACATTATTAGACAAAGCTCATGGTTGGCTTATTGTTTATTTCTATTCCTGAAATTTGTAGAATGAGTTCCCTCTGTTCTGGAAACAACTGGCAACTTCAGACAATTGATTTAGACTGGCCACACAAGAACTTTTTTTATTTCAGAGGGCACTATCAATGAAATTCAAGGATTAACTTTCAGTTAAAGAAGTGTCCACCTATATAACCATATAGACACCATGAACTTGTTTTCAATTTTGTGCTGAAACAAGACCATTTGAAAGAAACCCCACCAGGTCATTATTTAAATTGCAGTTCAGAGACATGTTCCTATCAATTACCATAGGTTCCAGCTACTCTTTCAACACTAGTACAACAGGAGCACAAGAATTTCAATTAGTTAACTGAGCAGAGGTAATCCAGCACCTGGGTGGAGAAATCCATTTCTTCTTTTCCTTCCCCATGACCACAAACTGTAATCTGGCTAGAATGGGTCCCCAATACTTTTCAGACATCTGAGAAGCACAGACCTTTCCCCTGATTTGTCATTTGACTACTGCTACATCAAAAAGAATATATTTCCAATAATTGCACTCAGATGGGTAAATGAGTCTTATGAAGGGTAAACTTTCACAGGACCCTGAAGCCACATTTTTCAGGTGTCTTCATGTCTTTGAGAAACTCACATCTGTGACAGCTGCTATTTTGGGCACCTTACCCGCTCCCCCACCTCCCATGATGAGGCTTTAGGAAAAACCCAAACAGAAACTTAAAGCTGCAGCATATCTAATTCTAACTGGTCATGAAACTGCTGGGCACATATTCTAACTGGTCATGAAACTGCTGGGCACATATAAACAGCTGTTCTACATTCTTGCTGCTACTATTCTTATGATGTGAAAAACTAGAAAAGTATATCTCAGAACTTCCCAATCCAAAACTCCTAAAGTCAAAAGCATGTTCAGGTCATATGATCATGACTGAATAGTTTACAACAAGAGGTTCCTCTGTAAATTCAATATGTGTCCTTTATAGGAATGTATTATGATAGATATTAATGACAAGATTACACACTTATTTCTAGGGGAACTAGGTCTCATTCAGTGTGCTGAATACATGGCTGTTCATTTTTCTTTTATTCTCACCATTCAGTCTATTATTTTCATTCACTTTATTATTCACCATTCAAATGCAGCGCTGAATACATTATCACTAATTCCCTTCTGAGCTTCCTATACAGTGCTCCTACAGTATTTTCTTTTGGGTATACAAACATAGATGAATTTATCTTCACAAAACCCCTTTGAGGTGAGGAAGTGTTCTGGTTTGCAAGCTATAGATAGCAAATATGCTACAGAGATTGAAAGGAAAACAAGAAGTGATTTTGGGAACACACTTTGAAAAACTTGGGGCCTAACAAAAAATATATCAATAGCATTTTATCGGTTCATAAGAAAGTTCCCATTGACCTTGGGTTTAATTATAAATGCTTACTGTTTCTTCAAATGAGCAGGCTTATTCTGCATGCCCAGAAAGTAAGGGTCATTCATATAGTTCCCTTGCTCATAGAAGAGGATACATGATCTCTGTTTCAGAATATATGACCAAGTGATGGAGCTAGGACTAGAGTAAGTTAATTTAATGCCATTGAGTTTTCTTCTGTGATGCTGTGAATGGGTATACTGGAGCCAGGTAACAGCCTCTGTTCTTTGTATTGCCCTGTATGAGGAAGATCCCTGCAGACAAATGTGTCAAGTGGTAAAGCAATTGTAAAAAACAAATTCATACTGGACAGGCAGCCTTTTTCAGGTGTTTTTAGAATGGGGTTTTTTGCATTTAATTTTATAAGAATGGTAATGTAATATTTATTTCACAATATGTTTTGTTCCACTAGATATAATAGCATCCTTTGCTAGCAGTTTTACTGATGTAACCTTTTTCTTTCCCCAGACAGATTCCACTCTTCTGTTATTTCCCTCCTGCCTCCTGCAAGTTCTTTGCTTCCTTTTAATGTAGCTGAGTTGTGAATAATTCATACAAGGAATCCTTATTACAGAATTTTTACCCAATATCTGCAGAAGACACTGGAAATCACATCATCTATGACCTTCTGATAGAAGAACTGCCTTAGAAATTATTGAGTTATTCTGACCATAACCTAAATGCACTGACTTTTTCCCATAAGGAACTAGGAAATGCCACCCATTTAATTTTTTTAATATGGAGGCACAATCAATAATCTTCTCTCACTTTCTGTGGGAGACCCTTTATTCATGATTCCAAGCCTAGCTAAATAATAGGTAGGCCAATGATTTATTTTTAATATGAAAATCTTCTTATCTATCGAATACTTTAGCCCCACAAATGTCAAGTCATTTATTCAATTGTTAAGGTGACTGCTCATTTTCCATATTTTCAATGGAATTATTTCCACTTCAGTGCTAAAATATACTAAGCTTGAAGTAAATCAATTCCCTCCTTGTGCTAAAAATTAGCATAGCACAAACTAATCAATGCTATCAAACACTAGTGCAAAAGCTGTGACAATAACCGTATCAGTGAGGAAGTAAATTGCTTATTATGCCAAACTGGGAAAAAAGCCTCATCAGTCACAAACCATCTGATTTGCAGAAATACTGTCTGTGGGTCTATTGTTCTTAGAAGTAGGCAAGTTTGTTTTCCACATTACTCAAAATACATCTTCTGTAACAATATGGGCCCCTGAAACCTTTCTCCGCAGCAGCACCTTCCCCGTGGACTAGTACAAATACTTTGAAA
Organism: Lophotriccus pileatus; assembly: GCA_035583135.1. NCBI lineage: Eukaryota > Metazoa > Chordata > Aves > Passeriformes > Tyrannidae > Lophotriccus > Lophotriccus pileatus. Next base: position 48,452,988 of record JAWWES010000094.1, read on the forward strand.
TATTTATTGAGCCAATGTTATACAGAATACACTAAGCTGCAGAGCCCACTCTCCATCATGCACCAGCTCTTGTTTGGTGGCACCCTCGTTATGGCTCAGATGAGCTGGGGAGGTGGCATTGCAACTCTGGGTTGAATTGGGAGAGCAGGACCTAGTGCTCACCTTTGTCTCCAACTTCCTGCATGACTAAGTACAGCTGCTCTGTACCTCTGCTTCTCCATCTGCAGACAGGGGTAAATATGCCCCTGCTGACTAGTGCTGTTGTGAGGACAATATGACTAATATCTGTAAAGCATTCAGGTGCCTGACTGTAGGGGTATAATAGAAAACCTGTGTAATAGTTCATTAAGGCAGGGCTGCTTCCACGCCTGTATAACAAGACTGTCAGCAAGGATGGCAATTAGTGCCAGTGACTGGACCAAGACCACCAACTCGTTTCCTCTGGGCCCCCAAGCAGTCATCTGATGATAATAATTTTGGGTCTTTACCAGGCAGGGACGGACATGAACGGATGAGCTAGAAGGGAGAGGTTCTATGTTCCATTACTAATATCCTGAGCCATCCAGTCCTACTATAAAAATTCACTTTTATTAAAAGGTTATTTCTGTCACTTGCTATAGTATCGCTATCATTCTCTGGGAGAGGAATGATGAAATATCATTTTAAATGTTATCAATGCAATATTTAAACAGATTTTTTTTTCCCTCAGAGAAAGTGCTTTGAAAAGACACCCCCTACAGTATAAGTTAGTTCTTAACGGGGCCAACCTCTTTTAATCTCACAGTTCCTTGCACATGCTAGGGAGAAAAAAAAAGAACAAATCTGCAGTATGCTCTGCGACATTCTACTTTTTGCAGTCTGAAAGGACACTTCTTTATTTATCCTTAATAAATTGTCATGCACAAACAGAAGTTTCTTAAGTATGTGGATATTGATTTCCAGTAATATTGTGACATAAAATTAATGTGACTTTCATGATAATATCTCATATTTTTTATAATAATTTTTGTCCCAGAAGGAAATCAAAATACTTTGTAGGGATCACCACAATCCCAGCTGTTGTGCAATGTCTGTATTATGGCTGTGATAGACTGGACTGTTTAGGGTTAAAGCCTCAACACACTTGTGAAGACCCAGGCTGCTTTGTTGAAGGCTACTTCACTTGGAGGAGGAGGTGAGCTTTTGGGTGTGTAATGGCTAGTGAGATAAGACACAAACTCCTGTAGAAGCAGAATAGAGCCTCTTGTCATGCTAAATGGTCCTCTCTTACACAAACCACTGGGTTGTAAAATTCCCCCTTGTTGTAAACCATTAAAGACTCCCAAAATGCCACCAGACTAATTTTCTGAAGGCTTTCCAGCAGAGTAAAGCCCCCCTCCACCTACCAGTCCACCCTGCCCTTCTCAGGCGAAGTGTCAAGGCTTTCCACAAAAAACCTGAATAGATATTAAACCTCTAGACTTTGTATTTCATGGGCTTCTTCCTCCAGCCCCAACAGATCAAGACCATCATTTTGACCAATAGTGCAACAGTCAAGTCTTGTCGTAGATCCATGGGTAGTGATTAAGGGTCTTTCTACTCCTATCCTTTTTCTCTCTTTCTTTCTTTCTTTTTTCTTATGCATGTACTTGGCTGACATTTTTACGCTTTCATATTGCAATGTTTTCATATTGTTATATTACCACAAATAATAATAACCAAATTGGCTACATACCTGCTTTCCTATATATATGTATGTGTGTGTATATGTATGTATATATATATACATATATATGTATATATATTCAAATGTCAAAACATATTTATATATATTTCAAGCATTCAAAAAAAAATACATGCAAATATCAATCATTCAGTTTCACTCTAAGCTGCCCCAAGGGATCTATTAGAAAGAACCTGGGTTACCCTTGTCCCCTGGGGCAGGTTGTAACAATGGCATAGCATTTCTTTACTTCAAAAAGACAATCCTCCCTAACACCACTTAGACATTCACAGCTAGGAGTCACTACCAATATCCAGATGAAGTTGCAGACAGGAAGTAAATGTACACGTTACAGTTCTTAAGATCCTGCAGCTGACAACCATACACTTTAACGCAATCTTCTCAACAAGTAACACTTTCCTCCCTTTCTGTCTGCAGAAGTGACGAATGCAAGCTAGCAGGCCTTGGCTTTATGCTCTTCTGCAGGCAGGACTTCCCCTAACAATACACATGGATTTCCATTACATTCTGATTCAGCAGAAAATTGTATCATCAGCACCACTTGTGCAGCTGAGATTATCAGAGTAGTCCAGGGGGTTGAAACACACAGCTTCCATTAAAATTAACTAGATACTTTAAAAATTCATTGGAAGTTCTTCCTGGAAATGGACCCTCAAGTCAGTGGACCAGTTCAGTTCTCCGTAAGAGATAGAATGCACTCTGGGGAAGAAGATGTGGTGGAGTACAGAGAGAATAACCATAAACAGATTGAGGCAACTCTGGAGTTCCCTGAGGGAGAAAGGGCCTTAACTTTTTACAAGAATATTCCAAAGCTCTGCATCTTACAAAGCTACCATATTATGTAGTGTAATTCCTCACTGTCTGCATTTGATACATTCCATGTATCAAAGAGAATGAGGTGTGTGTGGGGGCTCCATTTACGCAGAACACAGGGTTACTGATTATATTCAAGGCTTCTGTTAAAATGCACTATAAGAGCATAAAAAGTAACGCTATTTTAAAAGAAATGTTTAAACAAAAAGTTTTTTGGACCAACTACAGGCATCACTAAGGAAAGCATAGTTTTTCCAATTACAAACCTCGCAAAATAAGAGAGTAAAATCCTTGAGATGTGAATCTAATTTACTACAGTGCTCTAAGATACAATTAAATCGTCCTGATAATGAATATGCTAATGTCTGTTTTTTAAAATGAACTTAAACTGATGACTTTGATTGCAAAAGAATAAAATTTTTCTGTTCAGGAAAAATTATATCAGCACTAAATCAAGTGCCTAATAGAGAAATATAATCCTACAGATCCTTTCAATATGAATGTCTTTAGATATGATGTACAAAGTGCATCAGTCCTCTTAAGGCTCACTCCTGTCATGCTCAAGCCTCTGGTAGGTTTGTTATCAGCTTGGTTCAGAGTGCAATAGGAACAAGTATGGGGAGGGAAATACACTATTCAGGTGTCATGAGTATCCATGCAAATGGTTCTGCTGTTATTCACAGATTTGATCCATAGCAAAATTTCATTATTTTCAATAAGAGTCACAGATAATCACAGTAGAGATATCTAGACAGTATATGCATAAAAAATTATTTTCAACACAAACTTTCCGTTTTTATAAAAGACCCAAAACCCAACTGCAATAAGCTGAGTTCTATTCAGTAGGTCTACAAAAACATTTTGCTGTCTGGTTGTTTTCAGTTGCTTCTGGCAGGACCCCAGAGCTGCCACATTGCCTCACCTCGTCCAAAACTCCCAAACAGCTCAGCCCTGCTTCAGAATGGTGAGATGGTGCCTGGGGACAAAAGATGCTGCCCAAGCTGGAGTCACCCTCAGGTCTGACTTGTTTTCCCTCAATGAGTGGCTCTTGCAAATATTGGCATTTATCAACTTTTCAGCATGTCTTACATCACAAAAAGTGATGGATGAAGTGATAAAACATAGAGTATAACTGAGCCATGGGAAAATCCAGTAACTCAGTAAATAGTCTTAAAACATGAGGAAATCCCCACACGAGAAAAGTTTACCCATGTGAGTGAAGACATATGAGAACCAGCAACAGCTTAGCTGGGGTCTTGTGGACATTGTGTACACCTGCATTCCACAAGGTGAAGCAAATTTTGATTAACCCTTTGGTTTTGCATAGGTAGCTCCCATTGCCATTTTTCTTCTTTGCACATGCGAAAGATATCCGCTTATGGTGTCATCTGCTTGGTGTCTCTCACAGATCCTAATCTCACTTCCCAGGACAGAGGGTATAACTACATCTATGTGGTTATTTATGCAGCAGACAAAAGTGCAGTAGGGGTAAGTATGACAGAAAGAGTTACTGAGTGAACATGCTGCTAATCAATGTGTGTAAACACATCTGCTATACTTACTCATAAATGTGTAAATGTTGTAAGTAATGAACACACAAAATATGAACACACTCATTTGTCTACTTATGAAGAATCAATTATTTCCTTATCATTTTCTCTATTCTAGCCCATGCTGCAGAGGATCATTTTTACTTCAGTCTTACTTCACTGAAAATATAATAAATCTTCAATACATTACTAAATCTAACAAATTAGTACAAATCTTGCATTATACTTACTTCTCTTGTCTAAAAAGGACATTTGAAAGACCAAACTTCCAAAACAGCCCATCATTTGTTTCTCAGTTCAAGTCCATTTAATTTTATAAATTCATTACTCCTTGCACATAAAATTATTTCCCTTAATGTTTTAAAATACACCTTTTATGATTCCACTCTACCCACACAAATATTTTCGCAGAACTCAGACACTAAACCCAAATCTTCTCCCGTTAAATGAGGTAGATTTCTAATTGAATTTATTATTAGTATGACTGAAGTTCTTGCAGTGCTTCATGTAATATTAGACTGAATCTCCTCTGTTTTGCCATGTGTTTGGAGACCTTTTGCCCCACAAAGCAATCTGTAAATTTAATTCACAGATAAATGAAGTCAGAAATATAGCGTAAACTCATAAAAATATGAAGTCTACTTCAGCTATTTCAGGAGAATTTTAAAAGATGATTCTCAAAGTTCTCAAGAAAAAGGAATATTTTTAAGAATTTGGTTCAATAAACTAATATTTCTTAATGAAATATTGTATTCTGAAATGAAATCTTTAATAATGAAAATCAAGAATCTAGCTGAATTGATGGTTATCATTTCAGTACTTATGCACCTATCTAAACATCTGCTCTTATAACACAATAAAATCCCTGTGTTCCCTTCATGTTGAAGAGACTTCTTTATTTATTATGATTTTGCATGCTATATGGTATCTGTCAGAAAAACCCTGATAGAATTCAATCAAAAAAAATGGATTTCCTATTCTGATCTACAAACATTTGTGTTCTGATCTCTTCTACAGACATGAGCCAGTGGAAACACCACTGCTGTCTTCCATATTGAAGAAAGAAATTTCCATTGGAACTTGCAGAAGGATGTCTGGCATAGAGACTGAGCTCATGAACATCACTACACTGCATATCACACTGCGAAAGTGTAACTGGAAGGTTTGTGCCTGAACTAGAAATAAGCCTTTTGGTCTGTTCAGAACTGATAAGGCTGGCATAGGTTTTGGAAAGGTGCTGTCACATCCTGACACTGTTTCAGATGACAACATGTTGCTGTGTCTACACACACATGGAAATGTGTCAGTTCATACCCTGAAGAAGGTACTGATTTCTGCTTCTCCACAATTCTCTTGCTTTAGCAATAACGCAGATTAGAGAGGTGGCGTCTCCACCTGCCACTGGCTGCTTGTCCCTACTTCTACGTCACAGTTTGCCCTCTGAGCAGTTGCGTCAAGATGGTTCAATAAAACACAAAACAAGAAAGAAATTAAAGAAGTTTGAAACAAAACAAGCAATAAACCTAGAATTGTGGGTTAAATTTACCTAGGCACAACATGTTTACTCTTTCCTTTAATTTTTTTAATCATAATTTTCACAAACATAATTTCCAAGAGTTTCTTCTTATGATTGACCTAGGGATGGCTGCTGAGTTCCCTACAGTCAAGTGTCTCCTCTCTTGCAAGTTTGTGCCATGCTGCAAAGTAAGTTCAGCTGCTCTTGGAGCATATGCTAAATCTCCATAGTTTATATGCTGATGTTGGAAGGGGAATAGGCACAGGTTTTAATTTCCCTTGATATGGCAGGCAGCAGTTCACAGGAAATCAGGAGCTGATATACAAGCTTGCAAAGTGAGTTGTGCAGACACAGGAGCAGTTCCAACTACACCACAATTAGGGTCCTTAGACACAAACTCCAGATTCGTAAAGATGAAGGCATTTATTCACTTAATAGAGAAGCAGGTCCACCTAGACAGATTACAAATCTCTTTACTCTTAAAAACCCCACCCTCTTTTTAGATCATTTAGCCAGTTTTCCTTCAAGAGAAAACAGTTCTCACCCTAGACTGTATATAAATTTTATCTGAATTCATATAAAATTAATTGTGTATAAATTCATAACAAAAATGGCATTCTAATAATAAGAATAATCTAAAATGTAGTCTGGAGATATGTCTGCTTCTGCCTTCATGTTTGTTATAGCACCAATAGTATGACTTACAAAATTCTGTGCAGCCAGGTTTTAGTCTAATTAATTTGAGGAAGAATAACCCAATACAAAAGTCGCCATGGACTTCAGGCTAAACTAGGAACTAACCAGCCTACACTAAAAAAATTTGCAATGGGGTCTTCAGTTCAGTCGTTTCCCAAAATATGCAAGAGTAAACTGGTGCTGATATATTGACAAACATCTCAGTGTAATTAGTCATCCTACGGCTATCACAGAGGCATCTTCTTAAGAACAAAGGACATGTACAGTTTCATGTTATATCAAAGAAGTAACTCTTGTCTACTGAATCCAGCTCTAGTTCTTGCACTGTGCTTGTATAAATTGTGACACTAAGAGACTATACACACAATACTTCTGGTCATTTGTAGCCTCTTTTCTAGTAAGGGGAAAAATAAGAAAAAAAGTGGTGAACAGCTCTTGTGATAATAATGAAAGGTCCAAGAAGTTAATTAATGAACATAAGACAAGCAGAAACTTTTAAAATGTTCCAACAAGCTTTGAATTAACTAGAGCGCTGGAAAGGAAACCCAACTTTTCACACTGTTAAACTTACTCTTCAGGAAAATGCAGAATAAATCAAGTCTGCTAAATATAATCTCAATTATTTTCTCATGTCCTTCTTTTTCTTATGTTTGTAAACTTGCATTGTCCATTTGTACAACACATCACACAAAACTGTGTGAACCATTAGCAGGCCTTCTGCACTCTTCAATAATAAATGTATGAAGTCACATTTCTATGTGTTTTATCAAAAAATATGAAGAAACAGGCATTGAAATACAACATTTCACCAGTGATTTTCTACCACAAAAATAAGTTTATTGTCAACATGCTGCACTAGACTCTTTTGTATATATGCACTAGACTCTTTTGTATATATATGTTTGCCCGGGCATATCTCAGTTTCTTCCTTCATAATCTGCCTGTCAGAATATTCAAACATAGAGAGCAAGTAATTCTGAAGGAAAGAGATTCAGAAGGAGATCCTACCTCCCTTCAATCAGCTGTCATTCTCTCCTCAGGCTGAGGTTGTCGTTGTTGCTACAGGCTTAACTCAGTTTGACAGTAACTGCATTTGTGCATGTTGGTCTTCATCTTTTCTGGTTAAAGCCTTGGCCTTGAATCTCTGCATATTTTGATTTGATATTCATGAGAGACAGAAAACTTGCTAACAAAGCCTGGCTTCACCATTATCTAGAGTACCAGCAGAAGTCCCAGGCTCCACTAAAGATCGTCTCAAGTTGATCGGAAGATGGTGAATGGCTTCAAGCAGAGCCTACAGTTTGTACCCTTCCTCTTAAGAGCACTGAATTTCATGCCAATGAGCACATGTTAAAATCTTTTGTTTGTACACACTATTATATCAAGCAAATTATTTTACATATTTAATGGGCCATTGAAAACTTTTTCCTTTTTTAATCTTGCCATGAGGATGTGGCAAACTCCATCTTCCTGTCAGATTCAAAGCACAGAACTTCTTTACTTGCTTGACCTGTTCATTTCCGTTCACTAATGCTGCTGTCAGCTGTCATCCGCAGTGTCTGAGCCCACACTGGTTTCAGCCACTTGCATTGCTAGTGCAAAAAACCACAGACTCAGCAATAAGTATGTCATCAGCGTACTTGAGATTACAACATCTCCTTCTGCCAATGTTAATACCGCTATGGCAACCATCAACAGCAATACACATTATTATTTCACTATAAATATTGAACAGATGTGACAGCCTTGTCAAACTCCTTCCCTGGTGTCCAACCACTCTGTTATGCCTTTTGCTGCTTTGACTATTCTTCGCTGGCCATGAAAGGAAGTGGCACAAGTTGACCATACATACAGTAAAGCACTTTTGCAACATCTAGAACTGGCCCATATTTCCATATAACATACTAAACTAACACCCTTAAATACAGTTGCTAAAATATAACTGTGATAGAGTACCATCTTAATTTTTTTCTAGAATAATTTTGTGATTAAAATCAATGTAGATTGTGCAGATTTTCACCACTTTCACTAAGATCAGGATGTAGCCTAACTACTATTGAGCTCCTATTATAGTCAATAGCTTGCTGAATCTGCTTTGGCCATTTTTACCCTGAGGTGATTAACTTTCTTGCAAGATAAAGAAAAAAAATTGTGTCATAGTTCTTGTTCAACCCTTTATGTACATTCACCTCATTAATTTTTCTGCTTAATTTTAAATGTCCTAAGAATGTTCTTGTAGTTTAGTCAGAAGAAACTGAGTTCATGCAGACTGGGATATTAAATGTTACTTGTTGTTCTCTTTAAGAAGGTTTTGCAGTATCACACCTAGAGAAGACATCTGGGGAACCAGAAATTAGAAGAGGGAGTTAACTTATCCCCAGACTAGCTTAGCAGGAGAATGAGAAATAGGCAAGAACAGGCTAATCCAATTTTCCATCCATTTTCCTGCTGAACCACATACCATTCAAGAAAAACCCAAAAGGTTATTCAACATCTAATTTCGCAGGCATTATCCTTTAAATCCCAGCAAAGCAACTCAAAGAACCTGGCGAACAATTGCAGAGTTCTGCTTCACCTCCACAGGCATAGGTTTTCTCTCTGAGGGCTTCAGAAGAGCAACACAGTTGCTATGTAATAGCATGCCTTTATCCTGCAACACATACTATGTCTTGGAAAAGGGAGTCTCATCATGTTCTAGGCATGATTGTCTTGAAGAAACCAGTATTTCAGACAACAACTCTGATTTCCGTTTTTTCTTCCTTCTGAGTTTACATCTGTTACAGGTGGAATTGTCAACTTTATGATAGAAAGAGTGGCATGCAAAGCTGGGCGGGACTCTCCACAGGTAGAGAAAGGTGAGACCTGAATCCAAGGGCTAGATATAGATGTTCTATCCTGAGCTAAGAACTACGCATTGCTGAGGCCAATATAAGTATTTTATGTGGAAGAAGAGGTAGGCAGACCATACTCTTTCCGCTGTTAAATCACTAATGTTGTGGTGTACGGCCGAAAACCAGCTGCATGTTTGCTTTGTTTTTCACCTTTAGGTCTAATCAATAAAGAAAAGGTGAAGAGGATAGGAACAAACAATAGTTGGAAGCAGCTTTGATTCACATTAATGATATTCTCTTCAATTTGGGTGGCATGAGACTCTTAGAAGAAAATTCTGGAGATATTTGCTTGCTACCATAAGACTTACCTCCTTTCTAAAAGGAATTCAACCTTCCCGACTCCTCACCTTCATCCACAGAAGTGCTGGCAAAGCCTCTAGGTTGGTACAAAAAGTATTATTGACTTGTTCGTATTATAGCTATTAATAGGCATTGGACAAGAATTTGACTAGAGTTTTGTTTCCCTGGAAGAAAGCTCCAAGGAATCATTCAGCAGAACTAGGAGAGATGTGATAGCTCCAAGACTGATGAGTCATCACATGGTGATGCTCAATACGAAAGAGAAAACTAAAGCCTAAGTGTACAACAGTATTTGAGCAGTCATAATCTAGCATCACCTGGATGCTGAGGCTGCTGAAAAGGAAATGGGATTGGTTTACTATTTTTAATTTATTAATTTTATTGGTTTAGTTTGTATTTTTTAAGTGACTCCTAAATACATCATAGAACCACTACTATATATTGCTTAATCTTAAATGCATTCAGAAGGACATATTAATAGATACAAATATAATGCCAGTGAAAGAATAATGTAAAAATATTCCATCCTAAATTAAAAAATGTGCAAAGCCATTTATTTTTGGGGGAAAAAATCTGACACAGGTCAAGACATGATAAACACAGGGACTTTGACATTGACATTTTGACAATCTCCATATTGACTATGTCAGTTTGGACAAAAACCCCTAAATCTGCCACTTCAGTTGTAGCTTTGTGTAACTATAGAGGACGAGGTACGATCAGGTTAATTTCTGCATTTTAACAGTTCTTTGGTGTAGTGCAACAGAAGAGACCAAGAGACTTCACAACCCTTCCAAAATCTTCCAACTCTTCCACAAGAGAGCGACAATAACAGTCATCATTATGCTGCATGCTAGCCTCCCTTCAGGGCAAGGTGCTCAGAGTGTTTCACAAAGACAAATTAATCACATTTCAGAGACATATCTGACCTGCGGTTATTTAGCACTTATTTCATTCCAGCTGATCTAAGTGTCTTGGAAATCTCTCTTGCTATGTACTTATGTGACCAGGTGTGACCATGTGTATCCAACTAACCCCAGGTAGCAAAAGCAGTTTCTTTGAACCTAGTGAGACCCCTCACATCCTTTGAAATGATACAGTAGGTGTTCTCAGTGTTATACTCATTGAGGACCCCTTAATGGGTTGAACAATTGGCTGAGGACAACATAAAGAAAATGTTTTAATGTGTAACATTCAAAATACATCAGATGAAGAAAGATCCCTTTGTGGATGACATGCAAAAGCTTTTTAGGATATAGGTGGCTGTTGATTGCACATTGGAAGACCTTGATATAACAGAAACTAAACCACTTAGCTGTTGACATGGAATAATCAACATAATAAAGGTTCATCTATATGCAACTCTTAAGGTAAGTCAGATGCTAGTTGGAAGAAACTAAAAATGCAGATTTTGTGGATCTGTAAGGCTAATATTTTGGTTTCACAAACCTAATTCAGAGTTTTTCAGACTTTATATTCCTAATGGTTACTGCTATGTTCACCCTCCTCAAGAGACGTTAAATTAAAGAAAAAGTACAACACCTTACTCTCTAGACAAGAGGACGTCTGTGCTATTTAATAGGCTTAGGGAATAAAGCCATTGTTGCATGTAAATGAAAGGAAAATTCCCAATTGTTTGCAGTAATGGCCAGGATTTCACCTTCTAAAAAAATGAGCCGTTTGTTGCCTCAGGGGTAGTACTGATTAGGAGGAGTTATAAGTAGTATATATCACCTTCAGGTTTTCACTACAGATTATGTCTACACCTTCTTCTTACCTTTCCCCTGAAATTTGTTTTTCCCAAATCCTTCTTTGTTCTTTTCCCCCTTCCTCCCTCCCTCCCTCTCCTCCACCCCCTTGCACTGCACCTTTTCTTTAGGTTTCTTCCGCTTTCCCTTTTAGTCCTTTCACATCAGCCCCAATGCAGCATGAAAACCTGTAAAATTAACATTCCAGTTAAACTTCCAAGCTTTTAGCATCTGAGTGGGTTTGAATAGTGGAGACCCAATAAGTAATCCCTTCTGCAGACATAGTAAAAAATGGTCGCATCAGAATCAGTGCGACAATTTCTGGAAGATAGGGTATTCAGGAGATTATAAAACTTAGATTTGGCTCCTGCTATCCTTTTATTTTTGCTCTCTATAATAAAATATGAGAGGAACTTCCTTAATTTTTACATCAGTGTTTGCAGCTCAGGACTCCATTAATGCACCCCTCTCCCCGCTGCTGTTCTGTGCCCTAGTTTGCAGTCAGTTCATTCTGCACTGATGTATATTTCATTGCCCAAGGCTTAATTTTGATTTATTGTCCATCCATAAATTAGAAAAATATGCTCTGGAATTCCATCCCGCTGAAAAGCTGTGCCTGATGTCAGGGGACTGGGTGATATTTAAGATGTCAGAAATACATATTGGATTAGTGTGCTTTGTTTCCCCACAACAGCAGGTGTTTAATCATAGCTGATGGCTGAAGTTAAATGCATTAGGACAGGATCAGCCAAGAAGATGGAGTTTTTCTAAGCCATACAAACTCCAGATAAATAACTCAAAACTAATTTTGTGTCCATATCTTAGATACATTTTTATTTACTTTAATACATTAAACAATGAAAATAGACCCTGGCACTTAATTCCTCATTTAAGATCTGTACACGTCTTTGATGCTAATGAGTGAATGCCTTTTGCAGGATATACACTATCCCTTCTTGGCCCTTCAATGGCTTAAGGGATTTTCTAAAGGAAAGATAACTAGGAAAGAAATTAAAAGGAGTAAAGCAGCTACAGTGATGGTACACCTTTTTTTATACTGGGGGGTTATTCCTAGAAAATTGAGGATACGAATTTTTAAAAATTGCTTAGTATACACAGGACCCTAAGTAACACAGATCACAATCTGCATGCAAGGATTCTCTTGAATTTTCTTCTTCTACTGCTTTTTTTTTGTTTGTTGCAGTTAAGCCTGCCGCTCTGTTTATGTTAATGAGAAGTCTCTGTGTATAGAAAAATGATCAGGCCTGGTCTTGAGCAATTTAGCTGGAGGCCGAAGAGAAGACGCTTAGGAGAGCAAACATTTTCAAGGTCAACCGGTGAACTGTAACAAGCCAGTGAGATTCATGGCGAGAATTGTGTATTTTGACACAACAGCGATTTGATTAAAAGAGAAAGTAATGGGTTTAAACAGTCGCTATGAGGATGTAGCCAGACTTTGTTAGCTTTTCGCAAATTACTTAACAGATCAGTGATGGAACTGGAAATAGGGCTGTTTTGTGTAAGGTAAAGAAAAGAGAGTTATGTTTGAAACAGGAATAATAAAGGATGCTAATGTTTGGTGTTAAATGCATTGCACTTCATTCACCTTGCAAGGATTTCTAGGAAGTTTGTAACATTATAAATCTTACAGACAGTTATAATACAGTTGATGGGCTTTAACTTTTCTGATATTCAAAACACAGTTGCTCTTACTACATTTAGAAAACCACAGCTGCCTGTGAATAAATAATACTTTGCATGTATAAGACCCTTCTCACAGTGGTTTCAAATCACTGCAAAGGCAAGCCATGGTAGAGCTACTGTTCCCTTCATATGCTGCAGAGAGGAGCTGAGGCAGAGGCTCTAACTTGCAAAAAAATGAGTGAATCAGAGGGAAATGTATGATACAGGGCCTCATTACCCAGTCTTCAGATTCAGGGCCTGATTGCACATTAAGTGTGAGCTTTTAGTCTAATGTTGGGTATCCCACAATAATGTTAAGCACATGTTTCCAATCTCTGTTTTATCTCTATCCCAGCTAAAGAGAAGTTGCTAACACACACACAAAATATATTTATTATATTGATATGGTGACTCTCTTGCCTTCCTGATTTAAAAGTATTTAGAACAGAATTTTGAAACTGTGGTACAAATTCAAGTTGTATGTGTCCCAGAAGGGACTTCTTCTGCACCACTTTTTCTCCACCCTGACTCAAAGCAGAGACTTTCCTAGCACCTGAACCTCATGTAGAAGAGTAACACTTCATGTGTAAACAGCATTATGAGCATTTCATCAGGCTGTATGTTTTAAATTGCAGTGAGTGTCCACTGGAGACTCATATTCTACAAAAAATTATCCCTTTCCTTCTGTTATGTCTGTGTTTACTGTTGTTGGCTTAGTTTCTTTGCACACACACAGGTTGTATGACTACTTAAAGTCTGCTTTAAAAAAAAACTATCAGTAAACAATAAACATCCTGTCAATGATGAAAGACCACTGCCTTACGATGGCAGAGCAGCAGTAGGTGCCGGAATATTCCCAGGCATATAATCAGAAGACCACACAAGATGGGTATCAGAAATGATTGAATGTGACCATAAATAGCAGAATCACCATTTCTGTGGGTGTAGATTATATTTCATAAATGATCTGTTTTAAAAAAATTACTGTATTTTTCTAACTGGTATAGCTTATGTTCCCAATATTCAGGGTGTGTGTCATGGGTTTGCCCTGGGAAAATTTCTCTCACTCCCTCCCATACAGTTGCTATAAGTTGGGAGAAGGTTTATGCAGACAAAAGAGATCTGACTGGGGAGAAATAATGTTAGGATTTATTACTAACAAAATAAAAACTGAAGGACTACATCTACAACAATTCTAATTAGGCAAAACCACTATATATTTACAGAAATACCCCTCCCCCCTCTTTGGATCAGTCCAGGAGGAGAAGCAGTTTCTTTTCCACTTTCAAAGCTACAGGTCTCGCACACAATTCTGCAGCATTTGAA
>JAWWES010000094.1:48467333-48492824 GCA_035583135.1 Lophotriccus pileatus
CCCTCTCTGGGATCACACACATCCGACCCAAGCTGACTTGCTCCGGTGTAGGACTTGTCTCCACGGCCAGAAGTCTCTAACAAGACTCTGTTTCATCTCAGGCCTCCCACAGCGTCTCAGCTTCCTCGTGCATCCACCTATTCCAGTGTAGGCTCCTCCATGAACTACAGGGGGGGTCTCGTCACGCCAATAATCTTCCACAGGTGGCAGAGATTTTAATTTTCAGTCTTTTTCCCTGCTGAAGGGAGAGAGGGGGGCGGGGGAAAGAAGACATTCTCCCTCATTCATGGCTTCTGTCTCCTGTTGCTGCTGCTGCCAGGTTTGACCTTGAAGGCTTTGCTATCTCTCTGGCTGGAATTCCTTTTGCAGCATGTCTCATCCAAGTCCTTCTTTAACTTTTTTTTCCTTCACTCTGTTACATGTCTCTGCCAGAGGGGCTTCAGTGCTGCCCCTGCCACCGGCCCTGGGCTAGGGGAGGAGCGAGGCCTGGCCCTCCTTGGGACCTGCCACCACCTCCTACATGGCTCCCAATTTCATCTGCGCAATAACTTTCTCTTCCATTTTCTTAAATATGTAATTGGCAAAGGCATTACCAAAACTTTTGATTGGCTTTGCCCCAGAAATTCACCTGGAGAAACTACTTACAACCGCCAGGGAGGGGGGACCTTTGCAAACCCACGACAGTATGTTACCAAGCTGTGAGGTGAATCTTCATGTTCGGATTAAGCCCACTTTAGACCACACTGCCATCAGAAAGATCTAGTGCTGTCTTATTGACTACCCTGTGCCAGCATTCCCTAGAGTGGGACCACACCAAGAGTGAAACCAGTTCCCTAACCTGGTTGAAATACAGCGTTTTGCATGGTCTACTGGATCACTGAGTCAATCCAGCTCACCACACGATGACACAGTCACCAACAGTTACCCTCAGGATGTGGAGGAAACATGTCACTGGGGCTTAGATAAGGGCAGGACAGAAGAGCAGCAGGATGACTGTCTAACAATGTCTAACTTTTCTAAAATAACTTTTGAGTTTGGTTCTGGCATTTCAGCACAACTTCAGGATTTGTTCTCCTTAGTCTTAAGAGAGAAGAAGAAGAGGAGGAAAATCTGCTAAAGATTAAGGTTTGGGTGAGAATGACCAAATAATTTGGCTTCAGTTCTCTCTGAAACTGTCTGTTTAGAATCAATGTGATGTTGTAGCTGCTCTCAGTAGACAGGATTTACAAATAAATCCACTGTGTACTAAGCCAAATGAAGTTGAACTCATAATCCTTGCAAGGATTCTGTGGATGATGGAGATGATTTTTATTTTGATGAAAATACAAACATCAAATTCTCAATTCTGTATAATTTATTCAGAAAAAAAAAATCCATTGAATTGCTCCCAACAATCAAGAGCTGCAGGATATAGCTTTAATTCGTATTTCCTGGAAATATTAGAGAATATAATTCACAAATTAATGCAAAATTAATTTTTAGTCTGAAGAGTGGTAATTCTGATTTGAGACCGGGAGGCAAAATCTAATGGGATAACATGTTTTGAAGTATATAAATATTAAATAACAGCCTATCTTTAGCAGACAAAACCCCCAAGACAGAATATACATCTGTCAAATAACTAGTTAGTTTAAATGGAAAAATATTAACAACAATATAATTGAATACCAATAAGAAGTGTCCTAGAAAGATTCCAGACTATTCCTCTACAATAAAGTAAACTGTATCTGTCTTCACTTGATCTTCAGATTCAGTGTTCTGCAATTCAATGCCAGCAGAAAGAGCTTCCAATTCCTAAGTCCTTTAACACTTACAGCTCATGATGTTCTACCACTTATGTAATGGATTCCTTCAACTGTCACCAGTCTTAAAAAGTATTTTCCAGGGAAAGATTTTGGGTTGAGCAGGAGTCACAATTCCTGATCTGTCAGCTCTTCCATGAATTTCTTTTGTGACCTTGAATAAGTCAACACACTTCCGTTTCCATCTCTGAACAAAAGTTATCCTGTTAATCTCCCAGGGGCCTTGTGTATCTTAATCAATCAATATTTTTCATGACATTTTGAGATACACTGATAATTAAAGATTCTCTGACAATAAAACATAAGTATTGTACACATTTTACAGGCCATTTTTCCCCCTGCAGTGTCCTGTAACTCTAGTGGGACTAATGAATATCTCCACACCTTTATAGTGTACACCAAAATGAAATGACTTACTGAAAAGAGCCAAACCGAAACAAGACTAACAGACATTCCTCTTCTTTGATTATCCAAGATGTCCTATGAAGGAAAATAGAAATTCCAATGAACTCTGACCTCTAACTCTGCTTGTAGAGTTACACCACAAAAAGAAAATTACCCATAATTTTTAAAAGCAAGGACAAAAAATTTGATTGTGCTGGATGTCTAATGCTAAAATTAAAGCTGATTGAACAGGTTCTTAGAAACACTGTCAATTAACTTCTCAAAAAAATAGTATTGTACAACATTTCTTTTGGGGGGAATACATAGGGAGGGTCCCACACTATTTGTGTGGTCAGACACTAGGTGTTTACAGTGATATCTGTAATTAAATGATAAATGATATTGTGGTCTGCTATTTTTCCACTTGCTCTAGTAATAAATCATTGGGACATTGAAATGTCCTAAATTTTCCTGCTACTAGGCCTGCTTCTCCTGAGCCAGAACTTTGATCTATGAATTTTCTCATCTGCATCAGATACTTTACATTCCATAAGGAGGAAATAAGGGCAAAGTTTCATATGAAAACTTACCTAAGCACTATTTATCCTGTAGAATTGTGAACTACACACTTTGTGGCCTAGGGCCAGCATGGGAGAGAAGACTGGGAGAGAGCAAAAAGCATGTGATGAGTCACATACTACTCCGTATCTCTGTGCCACTCTTAAAAAGAACTGAAAATATCTATCAGAAAGACAACAATTATCAAGAGTTTTCACCTTCTGGAGTCCTACCCATCTAGAGACCACAAGAATAATCTTTATTTCCTCAAAAAAAAAAAGAATCTGAATCCCAGATGAACTGAGATGATGAAAGCAAAATTTTTGTTCTAGCTCTAAGTGAAACTATCCTCTTCATCATCACAGTTGGGTAATTTCTGTATTTGGAATAACTGAATTTGGTAACAGCAACAATGCTGATAATAAAGTCATACTTATTATTACAGACCAAAGGCAAAGAAATGATTGCAGATAATGAAAAGTAAAATATATACTTTTTTTCTCTATTCATTGAAAAATGTAGTACTATTGAGCTGTGTAAATTACAAATGGAAGCTCATCACTTCCTGGATATGCTTCTAAATCACATTTGCAATGTTCTAAATGTTTATTAACTAATTAGTCTTTCACAATTCCTAGTGGCACAAACAGCTCTTTAACTTTTATTTTGATCTGTTGGTGCTCATACAGATATGGTAACACTAAGACGAGGCAATTCACAATTATGTACGTCATCCATTCCAAAACATGAGTACATAAAAGGCAGTTCCTCTCAGAAAAGTCAATCACATGTCAATGGTTAATTGATTTATTAATTTAAAAATACTAAGCAAACCCCAAAAATTAAATTGTTTGTAATTTAATTTATCTAATGTTTTAATTGCCTGTCTACAAGTATGGTAATTTTGCTGGTCCATAGTTTTTAAAGTAGGGCCTTTGTTCCACCAAACATCTGCTGCAACAGGTACAGACTACAACTGTTTCTGCAGCAGGTTAGTTGTTCATTTTGAAATCATGTGTACAGCAGAATGCATTTGGCCTGACAGATGTAAATCTTTCAAGATTTCTCTTGAAAGCAGTTTAAATTTAACTACTTTGAGAATTTTGTCACAAGTCCAAAAACCATACCAGACTTTTGGTTGTCCTAAGTATTAAACTTGAACCAAAACAGTGGTTTTGAATGGAAAACTCATGCCATCAAGTTTTGATCAAAATCAGGCTACAATTTCTGAAGCCGGAAGGTGATTTTGCCCATCTGAAATTTGGCAAAATCTGTTGGGTAACAACTGAATTTTATGTTGACATTGTTATGATTCTCTAGAAAGGAGATTTGCATAATCTGAGGAAATGGAAATCCTTACAAATAGATATGGATGCTAAATTAAAATTGTAATTCTTCATGCACTTCTGGTTTTACCTGACAGAGCATAACAATTTCGAAAGAGTATTTATAATTATTCAACTATAGAGAAAACAGTATTCTTCTCCCCTTGTCTCTTACTGCAGCTGGAAGTGGTGAGACCCCTAATTATTTCCTCTACACACTGCACAAAACCATGCTTCATATCTAAGTTTCTGAAGGAGGAGTAGGATTTCTTTCAGGGTTAGGCAGCTCTATAGTATGTTGGGAGTTCAGAAGTCAGTGAGGAACACAGATTAGTCTACAGAGTGAGGAGCACTTTCCTTCTTCTTGGTGGTTGTCATAAAATCATAGAATGATAGAATAGTTTGGATTGGAAGGGACTTTAAAGACCATCTAGTTGAAACGCCCCTGTCATGGGCAGAGACACCTTTCAGTAGACAAAGTTCTTTAGTCCCAACCAACCTGGCTTGAACACTGCCGGTGCTGGGGCATCCACAACTTCTCTCGGCAACCTGCTCAAGTGCCTCACCGCTCTCACAGTAATGAATTTATTACATATATCTAAGATAAATTTTCCCTCTCAGTTTGTATGCATTATTCCTTGTTCTATCACTACAGTTGATGATGAAGAATCCCTCTCCAGCTTTCTTGTAGTCCCACTTGATTTTATTAACTCAATCAGAATGTTTATGTTGGACAAATATAAATTTATGCCCCCACCACAGCTACTTCATCATGTTAGACTCATCTGTTTGTGCCTAGTATATGGAGCTTATCAAAGGTCTCTGACGCACTTCTGTCTTTATAATAGCTGCTTTAATTTCCACAGATCCCCTTCAAGTGCATGTTTTGAAGAACCTCATGTACTGATGAGGACAAAGGGAGTGGTCACAGGCATGCAATGTCGTCCAAACACAAATTTCAGCTTGGAATAGAGAAAACTGATGAAAAACATAATGGAGGCAAGTAAAATCAGGAGCTGATGAACTGATGAATGCAGAATAACAAGCAGGGTCAGACAGATCAGGCAGAAGGTTTAAAACAAATAATCTTTTCACAGGCCACCAGCATAACCTGCAAACAACTTACTGGGGTAAGCCCAAGCATATGTGTATTTAAAAGGAGATTAGATACTTTTCATGGCAGGTAGAGATACCAAAAGTGAATAAATACATGATTTCAACACACCTCAAAGTTCCTAAATGGCTGATTGCCAAAAAGAAGGGAGATCACAATGCTTGCTTTTATTCTTTAGAGAAGCATGTACATCTGCCCACTGTTGGAAGGTAAACTACACCAGACAGACCTTTTAGAGAGTTCTTCTCATGTATTTCACGTTAGCTAAAGTAGTTTGGTGTATAAACTGAAAAATCCCTAATCTGAAAAGTTTACAATCCTTGACCAGATCAATTATAAGAGTTCAGAATAAGCTTTTGCAAAATGACAAGCCCTACGAGTTTTCTTTCACAAGACTATGATCTAATACTCTTCATCAGATTACAGAAGCAAATGGGAGCTGAGGCATATCATTTGGGAGTGCTCTGCTGCTGATCTACTCTGCTGCTGCATCTTACACACAAAGTTAATGAACAGGGAAGTTAAAATAAATCTGACCTGCAAAACAGGAATTCTTTAAGGGTTCTCCTACAGTAGCTCTTCTGGATCTGCTGTAAACCTGATTTGCAGTTCTCTGAATGTTATCCTCCTGCCACCAACCTCAGGAGAAGCTCTGATATCATCCACATCTGCAGTGTTCTGACATCATGGGAAAAGTGAAGATTTCCATGGCATGATAGTCTGACCCTAGGTGCCTTTTAAACTCTGTGAACACTATCAACCTGCTCTATAGGTCTTCACAAGGAAGAAGGAAAACATTAGTCAGAAGGACATCTGCAGAAGTCTGTTTAGAGAATAAAGAGGCCTGAAAATTTTCTGTGTGCAGTCCTTTTCATGGCAAAATACTCTGCTTCTGCTCAATGTGTTCCTCTTCCTTTGACTCTTATTATCACCCCCAGAGCTGCTTATATCCAGAAGGTTGTAATGAACTTGACTCCATTATGTACCTTTTTCCCAAACTGGACCCTGTACCCTACTCTGGTGGTACCAGAATGGCTGAAGGGAAGATTAACATGGGCATGACCCCTGCAAGTCAGGGTCATCGTAGCAGGGCATGGGGCCACAGAACCTGCAGCTCTGTGCTGCTGCTTTCTCCATATTTATGTTTTTTATCATTACTCAGTTCAGCCACACAAGGAAAATTGTGTTTAATAAATTAGCCTAATGGATTCAGCAAGTGGTTTCTGAGCGGGGTGCTTCCTCCAGTTAAGGAAAACATTTATATTCCCTCTCCTTTTGCTTTTCATGACAAAGAGGGTAAGCAGAGTGCAGGGTACAGCTGGGAGGGGGGATCAAGCCTGCCTGTCATCTTTGGGGTTGAGGGCATCATCAGGGCCAGCCCCAGAAGGTTTGTGGGGAGCCTGAGGTGCCAGTGCCCTTTGTCTCCACAGCAGTGGCCAGACAGCCCGGGGCTGTGGTACCTACCAGAGCCTCCAGGCAGGCAGCTCCCTCCCCTTCCCTGTGCTGCACATTAAACTCTTCCAAAGGGGCCTCTTTAACAGCTCCCCATGAAATAATAATTCATTATGTCACTAGGAGGGAAGAAAGGGAGTGTAAGTGTCTTGATGGGATTAGTGTAAACCTCCGCAGAGATGATTTAGGAGCCGTGATAATTCATTTAATAGGGGCCTGGGGTAAATTGCTAGACAGGGAAATGTAACTGAACCAGCTTAGAAAGGGCGCATTACAGGTCTGTGTATGATAACTGGCTTCATTAGCAATATTTAAGAGATTTCATTTAAGGATGAGTCATAAAATGCAGAACTATTTCATCCACCTGGTTTGGTGGCCTTTAGCTTTACTCTGTCTGAATATTAAATTGGAAATGGCACTACAGCAACACATTTTGGAAACTGTTCTTTTGGCTGTTATTTGTATGGTTGGTTTAGCTTCTCGTTTGTTAACCTTTTAAAATGAGTATCATCAAAGCAGCTAACGGTACATCCAGAACTCAGAGAGATGAGGAAGGCTCCAAAGGCAGAGAACAGACAGCAGCAAAACTTAGCAAGAACTCCAGGTTTACATTGGAGTACACACACGTGGGTCCAGAAAGGGTCAACAAACAGCAAATGCTTTTCATAAAGCTCAGTAAGCTAGCCCCTTTCCCACTGAACACATCTGATTATGCAACAGCTTGGAGGGGTGGGACAACGAGCATACATACAGACACAGTCAGCTGGACTTTGGGAAGCCTACCATCCTCTAACATGGAGCTTAAGTTTGCCTCAGATGCTATGATTAGCAAATGCTGGGTTTGGTCTGGGAACGGGAAAGATAAATATGATAGCTATCTTCCACTGAGAAAATCTTTAACAAAAAGTGGATCATAAGCCTACTAGCTTTTTCAGTAGCCCCTTTTTGTTTACTGCTGTTTTCTTTTTTAATCACTGAAAACAAAGGAAATGCATTCATAAAATGGGTAATCCTGGAAAAATTCTGGGTTGTTTAAAGCAGAGTTCAAATCATTTTTTTAAACATTGCCTAAATAACTGACTAGAGATTCCTGCTCAGTATACACAGGTGAATATTAAAATTTGTCAAATGAGGTTAGAGACATAAAGAACCAAGTTTTGTATGGCCTTGCAACTTCATTAAGTCCTCTGGGGCTGTGAGACATAAACAAAGCCAAAATTTGACCTGGCACTTGTATGGTTTGAATGTGTGTGATGTTCAATATTCATGCAAAAGGAACTGCTCAGAATAAAAACTATTATTATTCTTCCTTTATATTGTGGTCCTATGCTTGTTGAGTAACATTTCAGTAATATTATTCACCTATATTTGTGAATTACAACTCAAATTTTTAGAATAATTTTTAAGAACATGATTTTAATCCTTTGGCCCCTTGGATGCATTTTAGGAATCAATATGCAGTTCAAGATCTGAGAAAATCTTTAACAAAAAGTGGATCATAAGCCTACTAGCTTTTTCAGTAGCCCCTTTTTGTTTAATGCTGTTTTCTTTTTTAATCACTGAAAACAAAGGAAATGCATTCATAAAGAAACGCCATCAAATAAATTATTAAAGCAATTCTGTCATAAACATGTGTGCTGCTTATTCTTCTGCTGAAATATCAAAATGAAATAGTGATATTTTAACCATTGCATAGGATTAAAGTAAGATTCGTGGATCATATTTTGTCCTGGGATGTTGCCAGCTGAATTGTATTGTAATTCTCTGTACAAGCTACTATCCTAGAAAAATAAACAACTGAATTCTTTTTAGCCCTCACACAGTGTGTAGATGCATTAATAAACACTCCTAATAGAAAAGGCAAGTTATGATACATAAAATGATGCTATTACAAATATAGGGTTCTATAACTAAGATGAACCAGATTTTCTTTAGAGTACTAAAATTTAGCAAAACCTCCTGTTCTGCCTGTCTATCACAGAAATCCTGGTGACATTAGGACCCTTTTTTTTTCCAACTTTGAAATCCCACAGTTAAGAGGTTGATATACTATTGTAAACCATTTTGAGCTATAACAAGCACTGTCTTTATCAAAGGTACCTAAAGATATTAATAATCACGACTGTCAATTGTAGGAATAAGACAAGTGTTTTAATAAATCTTCACTAATACTCCATACAAATATAAAAGAATGACTAGCTTTCTCTCCTTTCCTTTCCCTAGTGACCACTGCCCGTTATGACTTTGAATGATTCCCTCTAATGGAAGACAGCCAATACTGTCCATTATTCCAGATGGTCAGCTCGGCTGCGAAGTTCTGCTAATGCTTCTCAGCATTCAGACATAATTCGCCAGCATTTCTTTTTTTTTTTTTTCCTTTATGTAGTAATCCAGTCCAAGATCAGCCATCTAATAGTTGGCAGACAAAATCTAGGCTATCTTGCTGATTAGTTGCAAAATTAATTTTGGTATTCATGTTAGAAAGTACGCAGTTGCTTCCTGATCAGTTTGTATTAAAAGATATTCAAAACAGACCAACAGCTCTGTAATAGCCAGTAGAGTAATACATTAATCACTTGCTGCTCCACAGCTAAGAGGTGACAAGTAAAAGTATAAGCGGACTTTGTGGGCACATTCTCAGCTGGGCTGTACCTGCATAATAATTCTGCCCATTAACACAGTCTGCACACTGAACACAAACAGGATTTGGTCCAGTATATTCCATGTAGCAGATGTTGCTTTCTCATGTATTGTGGATATTTGACATGCTCTGTCCTGATTTCTGTAAAAGCAATACGAATCATGCAAATATTTCATGCTCTAATCAGCAGAAAGTAGATAAGTACTGGCCTGTGCATGCAATTTACCAAAGCTCAACTAATTTTTCAGTTAGTAGATAATGGCTGGATATTATAAAGTAATGCTCATCACTTCACACAAGCAGCATTTGCTTAGTGCTGTTCTCTGTTAATACAAAGAGGCATTAGCAGACACTTGTAAATTTTCGTATGTACAGCTTACATAAAAACTAATGACAACAACAACAACAGACAACAACTGCTCCCATTTAAAGGCACTGCACCTAGAATAAATATTCTAGGTGTCCTTGGGGAGAAATATTTCAAGTGCTTAAATATCTTTCTGGTATGCCTTCTTGTCATCTGCAAAATGCTGTGAAAAGTGGGCTTCCACAATATTTACATGATTTTCTGTAACAATAAGCTTTCGATGATTCATTTCTGGCCGGAAAATTAAAATTGTTTGATTAATTTTGCAAACCCAGGATAGCTGTAGTAAAAACACTGGTAGTTTTGACACTGAATTACATAGAATTACTCCAGGTTTTTATCCCTGCACAGGAATACAAATTGGGCTGATAACCGTGCATTTCACTGAAACAATAATTGTCATTTGATTGATATATTTTATTTCAGGCAATCAAATAATCCAAAACATTTAGGAAAGACTTAGCTAGAAGGCACCAACATTCAATTTTTTAAAATAAAATTGTTTTCAAGAGAAAACCTAACTTTACATTTGATGTGCTGAGTTTTTGAGAAATTATTATCCTTAAAGCACTATTGGTACTTTCAATAAAATAAAGTTTAACCTGTGTTTGAAACACACATTATAAATAGATGTATAGATGAATGAGATATTGAGGAAAAGAATAGTACAGATTATGAATATTAAGATTTATATTAATCTATAAGACTATTAAAGTACAGTAAAACCTGTCCTTCAGACCACCTTTTTAAAGATATCACTTCCCTGGTGGGACCACTAAATTTCGGGCCAAATTATTTTCCCATAAAGAACAATGAAAAGAAAATGATTATATTAGGACTACTTCTACTATGGTTTCTTTTCATTGTTCCGCCAAAAATGATTCCAAACAGTAAAATAACATTGATTTTGACCTTGTTAATGAACCTGAAGAACTTCAAAGCATACTTGACCATAGATTTTCCTTTAAACAGGAAAAACGTGACATGTAGTCATAATAATTTCATCAACCTTCACAGAAAAAATGTAATTTCACTTATATTTTGGATAGACAGCTTGTCTTGATATTGTTAACATTCCATAGGGACAAAAGCATGGGCTTTTTCATCATACCAACACTCTTAAATGATTCCATAATTTGTATAACATTGATTAGGTCCTCTGAGAGTTAGGAATATTTTAAAAGGCTGTGTTTTACAGATTTATGTACTATTATAGGATTAATTTAATTTTTCCAAGATGTCCATCTTCCCTATGGTTGGAACTTTCCAGAGGTGTCTCACTGGGACTTCCTCACTCCCTTTAGGAGGGTTATGCCTAGTCTGTGTAAAGCCTAGATGATCACAGTTTCTGTTAATATGAAGAGGCCTAGAGACCGAAGATTTCAGAGTGCAATGTCCCACTTTGATTTAAGCACAACTGCATAGGCTGTGACCTCCAAACAATACCCTCGTCTGGTTTAGGAGAGTTCAAAATACAGGGTCTATAAAGCTTGTTGGTCCACCGCTAGCCAGTATCTTGTTTGTATTTACCTTGCTATGCATACACAAAATCCACTGTGTTTTCCACATATCTTTGTTATATATTTTCGTGTGTGTTTTTATCAGTCAGTGTATTTATGCAAAATCACAGAATAACCTGAGCAAGAAGAGACCCACGTGCATCATCGAAGTCCAACTCCTGATATGCTCAGGACAGCCCCAAGAATCACACCATGTGCTATGACCGCTTCCTTGTGGAGCCTGTTCCAGTGCCCACCTACCCTCTGGGTAAAGAAACTTTTTCTAATATTCAACCTAAACCTCCTCTGACACAGGTTCATTGCATTCTCCACAGAGAAGAGATCAGTGCCTGCCCCTTTTCTTCTCCCATGAGGAAGTTGTAGACTGCAATGAGGTCTCGCCTCAGTCTCCTGTTCTCCAGGCTGAGCAAACCAAGTGACCTCAGCTACTCCTCACACAGCTTCCCCTCAAGGCCCTTCACCACACTCGTTGCCGTCCTTTGGATACTCTCTGATAACTCAATATCCTTCTTATATTGTGGTGCCCAAAACTGCCACAATATTCAAGTTGAGGCCACCCCAGTGCAGAGCAGAGTGGGACAACCCCCCCCTTGGATTGGCTGGTGATGCTTTGCCTGATGCCCCCCAGGACACAGTTGGCCCTCCTGGCTGCCAGGGCACTGCTGACTCATATTCAACTTGCCATTGACCAGGATCCCTAGGTTTAGCATCTCATTCCCCAGTCTGTCCATACCTATGGGATTGCTCCATTCCAGGTGAATAATTATTACTTTATGATATGGAGCATCCTAACCACTGCCGTCACTTAGAAGCTCATATTTTGGCCTTTACAGTTATTATACTGATAGATTATTATATTCTAGATGGTGCTCTTTCGAAGGCAGTGAAAATACAGTTTTTAACACAGTTAAAAACTAAACAAGTAATCTCTTTCAAACTCAGAATACACTTGAATAGTTATTTTTTATTTCTGCATACAACCTTAATTTTCTTGGAACTAAACCAGGCATTTCTAATGCTAAAAAGCAAACCCAAAATCATTAGGACTATTATGGTACCAGTTAGAGCTCTGGACAGTTTTGTTACTGTGTGGAGAACATGTGTTGCTGCAAAGGAATACAGGGATTTAGTGATGCTCATAGATATAACCAGATAGGAGATGCATTTAGAGAAGAATTAGAGTTTTTCCACTTCAGAATTTCTTTGACCTCTCAGTAGTGGGACATGCTCTTCCCAGATATATACTGCTGTCCTACTCAGATGGAAAGGTGCAAAGGAATTGAGACCTGACATGGTGTAGCTTAAGATGAAAGGCTTTGTATGCCTCAGGTGCCTCAATGGAAAAACCTGTTCACCTGAACTGGGGGTTCTCAGAGGACCCTATACTGGTGACCTGTTCAGTCAAAACCGCCCCACTGTGACTGGAAGTAACAAAGGTGGTTTCTACACCTTGACTGATTTTCACTTCCCAGCATGAGATTCAATTAAATTATTATTCTGTTAGATGAGGCAGAGTCTACCAAGCTCTCACTTGCCTTTAATCCAGTCCTTTTACTGGACTTGTTGTGCCCTATTGCTTCCAATTCACAAACCATTTATTGTGAATATTAATAGTATTGGTAGTAACTTTGCATTTGTGGTGGTGGTCTCTGGGCAGGAACGCTTTAAGTTAATGTTGTCACCAGACACTTCATACAACAAAATCACAATCCAGATCTGCAGTTGTAGGAGTAGCTGTGCCTATGTCATGGTTTGTTGATTCCCAAAGAGGCAGAGCTTGATTCCTCTCCTCACTAGTCCCTCTCTCCCTCTCTCGTTCTCCCTCTCCCTCTCTCTCCCTCTCCCTCTCCCTCTCTCTCTCCCTCTCTCCTTCTCCCTCTCCCTCTCTCTCCCTCTCCCTCTCCCTCTCCCTCTCTCTCTCTCTCTCTCTCTCTCTGTCTCTGTCTCTGTCTCTGTCTCTGTCTCTCTCTGTCTCTCTGTCTCTCTCTCTCGGCCACATGATCCCACCACCTGCCTTGCACCATCTTCTTTGCTCATCAGAACCTCCCTCCTTTTCTTTCATCTCATTCATGCAGCAGAAAATCACCCTCTTTTAGCTGCATTAGTTTTCTGCCAGGTTGGCATGCTGAATCACTTCTCAGAGGAGCCTGGGGAGGGTCAGCATGCATGACAATTGCCAGAAGTGCCTGATTAGGAGCAATGGGAGAGGGGAAGAAGAAATAGAGTGGGAGCAGGACCTCAACTTCCTGGAGGCTGCAGACTGGCTGGGTGATTGGCTTACCCCATCATTTGAGGCAGCCCAAAATAAGAAGGCATTTTACAGGATCCAGTGATAGTTTACTTACATTTCAAATTCACTGGTAAATCTGCTTTGCTAATTCACATTATTAACTCCTCTAACTACAGCAGCTTTTACTGGTAGAGAGAAGAGTTGCAACTTACAGTTAACAGGTTAGTGCTTAAAAACCGGAGTGGTAGGAAAAATAAAGATTAATAAAAAACCTGATTCACTGAAATTAAGGTCTGCAATTTAGATCTTCCGTGACCAGATTTTAATTTATGCCATGACACTTTGTTGTATGAAAATGTTCAGTAGAGCCAAGACTGTGTTCCTGTTTCAGCCCACCTTTCTGTAATGGGAGTTTTGGCAGACTAATTTGGCAGCTCTACAGTACTTGCAAGACTGGTTTTTTCTTATGCTTTTTACACACCAGTACCCCTTTTTGTTCAAATGAGGCTTTCTTGAAACCTGTAATAATTTAAACCAACCCTCATCTCATATTTGTCTAAACACATATTTTAATGTGATGTTTAAAATGTTTGTGTAGGCATGTTAACACCCGTAGTGTATTTGGGCTAAAAAGCAAACCATCATTTTAATATTGTTTTATTACTAGTATTTGATGTGTGACACAAATTCATGACTGGTTAATGAGCAAATGTCAGTGTGGCACAACTATTTCTGTTACAGAGCAATCAGTGTCTCAACAAGGGTTTGTTAAATCCAGGGTTTAATTGTTTTTCCTTCCTCCACAGTTCAGTGAACTACATGCAATTTGTTGTCTTCTCACTGTTTTCTCATTTCTCCCAAAACTTCCCAGTGTTTTCCTTGCTGCATCTGTACTTGGAGCTAGGAGCATCTCTTTATTATTATCATCCATACAGCATGATAGATGCACTTGGATGATTTATATATAAACAAAATAAAAACTCTTTGCCCAGAGGAGCCTAAAATCTACTGTTTGAATGCTGCAATTGCTATCACATGGGTGGGATTGCTGTGTCCATGTGTTATCAACTTGAAAATTGTGGCTGAAAGCTTTAATTCTGCAGTCAGCTCTGCTAGTGAGGAATAGATTCAGGCGCCAGTCCTGCAGTTAGCTGTGCTGGCTAGCAGCCCAACGCCTTTGCAGAGCCTGGCAGCCGGCATCACCAGCAGACAGGACAATGCAGTGAGGTCCTTCACGATTGGATTTAGCTTATTAGCACTACAAATCAACCTTTTTTCTTTCCCACCCTCTTCCTACAGGAAGGGCTCTAAATTCTCACACCTAGTGGCCTATTCATGTCTGTGGGAAGACATGGTAATTTTCTTTTGGGCAACACTATTCAGAGTTCCTTGGTGCAAAACACTCTGACTGGCATGCTTTGCTGCTAATTGTGCAGTCCTCGTTCAAGCAAAATTCCTGTTCTCTTCATTGGGCATTTTGCCCAAGTAAGGAAACAAGCCCCATTTTACAGCAGTCTGTAAAAACAGCTCTAACCTGTTTTGGATAGTTCATTGGCTATGAATGGACATACGTGGATTTATATGGCTGATAGATATTAACTGACAGATTTTAGGTAATTAAAATTTAGAATATCAACATTACATACAGTTAAGAAAAACTGTCCCTTGATTTATGAGTATTTGCTGATCTATTGAACAGTATGGCCCTATATATGTGATATGTATTGTAGTAATTATGTGTTAGAGGGTTGTATCACTTTTTGATACAGCAAAGTGTAAAATGTGTATTTAAAGCCTTTGGTCACCTATTGGGAGCAATGTTAATTATGATTTGTGAATTATTTTCTGCATGAAATCACAATCTTTACAATAACAGTATATAGATTATGAACTTCTCAAAAAGCCTGATGCCTGTGGGTGATACTGTGGTTGTTTAAGTACTGTCATTCTGTCAGAGTGTTAATTTAGATTTTCATGCTCTAGTCAGCACCTTGGATGTCCTTAGAGTTTTACTCCTGGATTAAAAATACATTGAATTCATCAAGCACATTGTTAGTAAAATGAACTTGGGACTTCCCTGTTGCAAACCCAGTTTTATGATTTTCTGAATCTAAATAACCTAAGAGAAAACCGGAAATGTTTGCAATTTTGTGATATAAGCCTTTTCTCCCTAGCCTTGTGCAGTTTTGAATCTCTGAAATAAGCTATGTGTAAATAGCTATTGGACTTGTTTCAATATTGAAAATTGATCCTATTCCTTCTCCAAATATGCCAATAACAAAACCACTACTTCCTGGAAATCATTAAGTAGAGTAGATCAGCCATGCATCTGGTTCAATCCCAGATGTGGATATTTGGAATGTTTCTAAATGAGTCTACAAAAGTTCAAACACACAAAAAAATCCTAGCTGCAAGGTAAAAAAGATCAGAATGCAAGAGAAATAAAGAGAATTTCCATCAAAGAACATTCTATTGTGGTACAAAAGAAATAAATCTTATGTGTATGAAAATCATAAGCTTTAAGATTTGAAGAGAGTTGTGCAATTGACAATCAAATGGAGCTTAAAGGAAATTATGAGGT
The DNA here is from genome assembly GCA_035583135.1 of Lophotriccus pileatus. Lineage (NCBI taxonomy): Eukaryota > Metazoa > Chordata > Aves > Passeriformes > Tyrannidae > Lophotriccus > Lophotriccus pileatus. Next base: position 48,483,308 of record JAWWES010000094.1, read on the forward strand.
TTTACACTAAAGTCTTGAAATAAAGAAAGTAATATTTTACAGCAAAAAATTGCAAATGTCAAGATTAAATCATAAGACTTTGCACCATTGAGCTACTAGCTAGCTCTACAGCTTCTTCAGTTCTTAACACAGGGAAAGACCAACTTTCATGGTCAATAAAACTTAAGAACTTTAGAAATACATTTAGAGACATAAATCATATATTTGTGACTTTTCCTCCTTCAATAGCTAATTATGGGAAAAAAATGATTGAATACATGAACTCCGTGATTGCTAACCTATTCTTGCCTTTGTTTTTAGGCTCATTTTTTAATTGCTTTTGTTTGTTCCAGGGAAGATATCAAAATTTCTCAGTTTAAAAGTGGTGGCTGCTGCAAATGAACAGCACAGGGGGAGGTTTGTCTGTTTTACCTCTGAAGAATTAGTCAGCAGTAGTGAGATCTTAAGTAGATACAGATTCAGAAGCTCTGGAAAATCCAGAGCTCAAATGGCTAAACTGCTTCCTCCAATCTAAAGCTGGACAGGTGGCAACCCAGATTGAATCAGTAGCTGTGGGGATGATTTGATTCACAAACAGGGTTATAAAATTTTATATGGAGATGCCAGTGAAAGTCACAAGATCATAGAGCAAAAGACCTTACTCACATAAATTACCTGAATGGCTATGAAGCATAAAGGAAATAAATTGAACAATATTGTCCATACTTAGTTTACAGGCATATGGTATGTAGCTTCACATGATATACAGTTAAAAATGGGCATATTTTTGAACACATATAATAATGAAGATACCAATATAATTATGGGGATACCCCTTTCATAATTCAAAGAATGAAACAGTTGCCTTAACTGAGGCATATGAATTCACACATATGGATTATGCATTTTATTCCATAAGGAAGGGTTTCTTAGTTCAGAAGCTTGTCCATCTTTCCTCATGCCGTATCAGCTGGTATAATAAAATATATTACCTTCCTTACAAGCCTTACCTCTTTTATTACAGACACAATCACACATACGTGCTGGGCATCTTTATAAGGAATTAGTTTTGACAAGTCTAGGGGCATTTAAAGTGAGACAGAGATTTCTGCAGGGAGAGCCTCTCCTGGTACCTGGCAGTACAACACACAATACACATACAGTTCATAACAGGCATGAAAAGAAACCTTTTTTTTTTTTTTAATAGCAAGCTGCAAACCTGTACCATATGTAAATACATATAACAGCAAAATATCTCCAGCCCTGTCTACTCAGCTGATGCATTGATCTCAGTGGATTCTGAGATATAAACTTCAATTTGGCCCCCAGTCACTTAGTGGACACTGCCACCAGCAGCTCTGACACCGGGTTATTTGTTGTTGCTGTTTGCTGTCCCTGTTTGCACATTAATCCAGTGACAATTAGGTGTCAGCGAGCGTTGTTTCTGCTCGCTGATAGCCTTGGGCTCTGCGCTTGAAGCCCTAATCAGGAGTGTAAACTCTGCTATATTTCAATTTGGAGAAGCGCTCTTCCGCTAAGAGGCCCCTGGCACTGCGATAAATAAAATGCCTATTTACTCTATTGCCACACTTAGACATCTAATGCACTTACTACCGGCCCCCTAATCATGGCCCACAGTTAAATCCGCCTATAAATCACTCCATTCTCATCCTGCAGATTAGTGAAGCCATTTTCCCCAAACCCCACAATGAGCACTGTTTCCTTTTCTTGTTAGTCAAAAGCGAGATGATTTTTATTAGGTTAAAGACAAGCTCACAGATGGTAAATCGTGTGGAGGGAAATGAGATGAAGAGTGCTGTGGCCCAGTGGGGGTGGCAGGTGGGACAGGGTGGGCAGGGACTACAGCAGGCATCATCCCACAATAGCTCATGGTCCCACAGCTCAGGACCCGGACAACATCTCTCCACATATTACACAAAATGGCAGCAGCCCACAAGTGTGATGAATCGTTTGGCCTCAGCAGCTATCAGTGTGGTAAAAGAGGGGTGTGAAGTCTGGGGGATCTTTCCATTTTGTGCTCACTGCTGGGTGGGTTTTTCTGCAGAGGCTTCTGGATGTGCATAAATGGGGCTGGCACATAACAAGGTATGGAGAAATAAATACATTCACACAGTCCCATCAGGAACAATCCAGATTTATTCTCCACATGACCGCTGTGCAGACTGGGAGCAAACAAACAGTAATGCAGAGCATTTCATACAAGCACACAGCAACTTGGATCTCCTTAAAAACAGGGTCTATCTCAAACCTTCTTTATATACCTTCTTTATATGCCTTCTTTATACACCTTTATATACCTTCTTTATATACACCACCTTGTATACAGCTGTTTAAGCAGAGCCAGGCACCGAATGTAACTGTAATGAACATCATAAGACATTTTACATCTTTTTTCTCCAGGAGCTGGTGAGGAAGAGATTCTGTTTTTTTTAAAAAGCAAGTTCATTATTCTCAACCGTTCACTGAATAATTTCTGTGAACAATTCCCAGTCTTATTCAGGAGAAGTTTGTTGCAAATATCCCATATTTTAAATTCTACCTGGGTTAATTAGTTGCATAGGTCATGCGTTTGTCTGCTTATCCTTGACTGAAGGAGCACAGTGCTGAGATATCAGATTTCCTGCGCAATAATTATAATAAATTCAAAATTCATTATCCATAAATATTCTGTGACATTTGCTTAAGATTTTGGCACAAGCTCCTGCATTAGGAGGATTGCAGAAAGCAAGCAAAACAGAGAAGCAAAGCAGAGCCTGATCGAAAGCTGCTCGAAAGTGGATTTAAGAAATTGTTGGGCGATCCTTTTATTTTTACAACATTAGTCTGCTACCCTTGATATGTGGCAGAATCATGTCCCCTTTTTTGGTAGGGACACTTTCATGGTACCTATGTAAAAGCCATCCAGAGGATGTCAGAGATTCACATTGTCCACAGAACATGATTTACATCATACGTGAACATGCACCCATATGGGCCATTGAAGGGGAAGTGGCAGCTGTCCTTGTGTTGTCATGGGAGGCCCACACCACCATGGCCTCTGCAAATTGACCCTCTGCCACCGAGTCCTGGCTGCATCCTGACGGCCGCCAGGATAAAATGCAGCCCCTTTTCTCAGCCTCCTCTCCCTTCTCCTTACTTTTCAGGTTCTAAACAGGATGGATTGCAGTGAAGAGCTCCCTGTAATCTCTCTTTAACCATTTCCATACGACAACTGCTTTGGATCCCCACAACCCCATGAAAAGGCCAAAAGCCTTGTCTCTGCTGGGGGGGGTTGTCCCCGGGGAAACATATGTAAACAAAGCCCAGCACTGTAGCCTTTTGCACCTCTCTCTCTTTTCCCATTCTTGCTTGGATCTCAGGTGGAATTAAAGGGATTAAAGCTGAGCGTAAATGAGGCGAGTGTGTAAAATGACTCCTTTCTGAACCAAACGGCATGTTCCGTGCTGAGGAAATGAGATGCCTATTTAAATCTCATCCATCCACCGCCTGTGGCCACCACCATGTACCTGCCTACTTAGCCCAAGGGTTAATTAATTGAGGCTTCAATGCACTATTGCAAGAGCATTATTGCATTTGATACTCTACATCTGTGATTTAAAACTCTTTCAGTCCCTTGTCAGCAAGGGAGGGTTTTAACTAGGAAATTAGCATTCAGATAAGGGTACGCTCTATTTGCTTCTGAAAGGAAGGAAATATTAAGGATGCTGGTGCACAAACCAAGCTGTAATATCCTGTCCCATCCGAGAAAGGGCTCTTGGGCCCCACTTCCCAAGGGGATGCTCCATATAAGGGGAATAGGATATAGAAAAATGAATTACAATCTTCAGTGGAAATGTCATAAGGTAGAAAACAGACAAGCAATTGTATTTTATTTTTCAGAAACTTTTCTTTATTCCATGATAATTATATGTTTCCTGTCTTGACACCTGGATCATTTTAAACACCCCATCACGCAACCAACTTATATTCATACTATATTTCAGGCTTCTCATGGAGTTCAAATATTAATATTATTCCCCATCTAGTTATGAAGACATTAATAATAACTTTTATTTTCTCTAGATAAGCAGAAAAATAGTAGTTCCTTACATTCACATAATATCCTTGCATTACACTCAATGGCATGTGTGTGTAATCTGCAATCACTGAAATGAAATACACATTTTCCAGCAATAAAACACAATAGTTTGGGATATGAAGTGACAAAGTATCCAACTGAAACAGCAGAAAGAATTAAAGTTAGAAAGAATAAAATTTCCTCAACCTTCAGTCTAGCTACCAAATCTCAAAACTGTGAGAAAAGTGGAAGCCATGCACAAACTATGCTGACTGACAAAGTGGGTCACCTTGCTGGAAATTTCTCCTTGTAAGAGGACAGCTTAGTTCACATGGAGTTTCATTCCTGTCTGTGTTGAAAAGGGACACTTGCATGGGATGGGAATTTCAGAAATAAGCCCTAATGGGTTTAATCTAGACCCAAGCCAAAATCACAGCATGCTCCTATCCTGCCTCTCCAGTTCAGAGCTAAAAACCTAGGATTAGGTTTGGCCAAGTGAGACGCCTGCAATTAGATGGGCATCCACAACCACTTGCTCCCAGTGATGGTCCATAAGGCATTGTGCCTTGGAATGCTATAAAAACTGTTATTGTTATTTGCTGGTGCTGCAACAATTATTTATTTTGAAGAGTGTATTCTCTCTCAAGGATGTCACATCATTTTGTTGGAAATGCAGGGTGCATCTGTGCCCTCTTCTTCCACTGTCCTTGGGGAATCAGTGTGGCCACATAATGTTCAGTCTGTCTGTACTGGCTGTCACTGGAGCAGGTCATGGGATGAAGCACAGCAGCTGTGTGTCCAAGCACAGCAACAGTTGAATGGATATCTAAAACAGGAAGTGCAGAATAACTTGTCCAGTTGAAACTACAGAGGGAATTTAGGAAGACAGAATGCAATCAGCCAGGACAATGAGGTTAACACAGTTAATCTTCTGGAAAGTGCAATGGGACCTTTAATAACTGCAACTGGTCAAGGCCTCAGTTTTACGTCTCATCCCAAAGATGGTACTTCCCAGTGTCTGGTAGTGCTGTTGTGGCTGGAGGAGAAGAATAGTGCCATCTACCACAACAGCATCATCTCACCAACACGTAGGCTCACCTGAAAAGAGTCACCAGCATCCTGGATCATTTGAAAAATTGAAGCGCTAGTTAGAGTTTTTTACTGGTTTTCATTTAGGGGTGGTTTGTTCTTCTTCAGGACCCTTTCCCTCTATTAGCTATGATGTCTGATCTTGGCAAGCAGAGTTGTTAGTTGGGGGATGGCTAAGTACTCTCTCTGAGGGATAATCCATTATCCCACCGGGTATGGGGCTGGGAGCAACTGGTGCTTTTTTGATCATGTCACTTTTTTTGAGCTTCTTGACAGACAGCTCTTGAGTACTTCACAGTGCTAATTGTTATTGACTCAAGAAGCTTGTTAGATGTTTGCACAAAGGTTTTTATCCTTTTAACAATTAATCTTTGAACTACAGAGCTTAATAAGGCACCATGAACTTCACTGTGGTATTTTAAAAACACCAAGATTGCTATAATGCAGTTCAGGTTTATGAACAATGGCACAGGACTTTATTTAGCTAGAGGCAACCTATCCACTGCAAATCAAATACCTCTAAGCCATCTTCAAAACAATGGCGGGCATAAATCAATGTGTTGTCAAGCAGGCCATATCTAGTCTTAGAGACGTATGTCTGTTCTGCACTCTGGTCCACAGAGCACTCATACTGTTTTACAACAAAGAGCACTTCATGAGCCCAAGTCCCTTAATGTAATCATTGTATTCCCAGAATAGCTCTTCTAAGTAGGAATAACTTTTAAGGTCTGTAAATACATGCATATTTTCTGATATGCACTGGTAGTTCTGATACTCCAGCCACAGTGCAGAGGGTAGATGCACAAGAGTTTTGAAGTGAGGAATACTGAAGAAAACTTAAAAGCAATGGAAACGTTGTATATTTACTCCCCTCAGATGCTGAGAAGACACCAGCTCCTGTGTGTGCAGCACATATTTGTTGCAGAGGTTAAAAAGAAGACATCATACTTTAAAAACAGAGGTGTGATTTAAAAAATCAGAGGAGTAAGGTCTGATCCCATAAGGCCTTAAATATGTTCTCAAATGCGACATAAAAAGAGAGAAAATTGAGGAAGCTCCACATGCTATATGATTGCATACTTAGATAGGGTGTAATTAACAGAGAAGAAGCTGATATAGGTTATTAGATGAAGATCCATGTCCTGGGGCTTTATCAACCATGGGGCACAGAGGAAAGTACCTAATACTCCAGAGATGAAATCATTACATGAGAGACACACCCCTGAAGTTGCCTTTTTAGCTAGTGTAATAGGACTTTTTCAGTTTCATAAAGTATCTTGATAACTGGAAAGTGCCAGTTAATGGTACAATGTTCCAACTATGAATTTTACAAAGATTAATCTACCCCTTTAGGATCCAAAGGAGCCAATCAAAGGCCGCCCAGTCTTCGATGTTTTACAGTGTCTGTAGGTACAAAGCTCAGCTGAAACTACAGTTCAACATCCTAAACTGTCATCTTCATCTTCTTCTAGCATAAAAATACTTATTTTTCCCCATAATAAAGGTTTTTTATAATAGCAATAAAGTAACTCTAGAGAACATGGTTGTCTTGAGATAGCTTAACTGTGTGTGGTACCTCATAACGCCCTGGGGACCCAGCCACCTCATAATAATCTCTTTACCATGCCTTGCTTAATTAGTGAGTGAAGCCAAAAGGTCAATGCAGGATAAAAATGTAAATCTCAAAGTTTTCATCTGGAATCTTACTCCATACCATAAAAAATATATATGCAGTGTGCTCATCACAAAGCTTAGTATATTAGCAGATAGAAAATGTAGTATGTTTTATGGTCTCAACATTTTAGTATTTTAGTGAGACAACAAATAAAAGCCTTAGGTCTTTCTGTATAAAATTATGTCTTTCTCCTCCAAAGGATAATTACTAAGTTATTAATTTATTTCTTATGTAAGGAATCTTCTTTAGCCTTGTTCTTCTCTTTTGTAAATATGATTTATATGATAAATATGATCGTTTTAGAGTATTTTAGTCTTTTATTTTGCCTAGATATACCAAATACTGTGTGTGCCACTCTAGAGAGACAGACAATATGGTACTACAGTCTTTTCATCACTTCAGTTCTCCAATGAAAGCAAATGTAATTTTAATTCCAAATCTTATTACTACATTTGAATATTGGTGTCATAAAAGGTAACATCTTTTAGCAGCTGTTTATCTTGGTGGTTCCTTGGTCATTTGCGCTGCTGCTTTCGAGTCACCACCTGCTGATAAAAATATGCCTGCATTCAAACTGTATGTATTTCTGACACAGTTAGATATATATCTAAACTCCAGTCTTAGCTCCTAATTTATCATAAGTGATGGTTGCAGAAAAATAAATATCCATTTAGCTTTGAATAACAGAGCATTCAGGTTTCATTTCTGGATTAAATAATCAATTTAATAGTGTGATTCTGTTAGGGAACCAATAATGTTTTTTTTCCCTTCTCTGATTCTAGGCAAATAAGTGGACAAGACATTTGTTGTCCTGACTGACATTTGACCAGTTGATCTGGGTTTAGATAAGATGGACAATATAAGAAACACAATAGTTTTTCTTCTCAATAGAAATGAAGCTCTTAATCCCCCTTATCCAGTAGTCTAACAAAGCATATTTACTCTCACAATGAAGGTACATGCTTTTTTCTCTGGATATTCAATTGTGAAACATTTCCTTTCTTTATTTTTTATGGTATCATTGGTATCAGTAACACACTTACAAATCCATACCAGGACCCAGAAGACTTTTCATTAGGCAATATATTGAAGTATGTAGCAGTTTCACAGAGTGGCTCTAAAATAAGAAAATGTACTTTCCCTTTTGGTTCAGTTCCCTATTAAGGAATAAACAGCTACCTTTACAGTTTTTATATAGTTTCTCCTGACAGCCAAAGTTAAGTGAATGTAGCACTCTGTCTGGATGTTTATATGCTTGTTTCATCTCTTATTCATATATACCGCTTATATAATGTTTTCTATAACGAGTTGAGGTCAGGAAGTTTGTACACCACTTTTGTTGAGTCAAAGAGTAGGCAGCTTGAGAATCTGCTACCCAAGTATTAGCTGCCTTGCCATATCCAGTCTATAAATTCCTTCAATTCAAAATTTTTAGATCCTTCACGTTAAAATTTCTATTTGTATTCACTTGCAGAGCAGACTGCAATCACATAAGCATCCTTAATGGACCTCATCTCTGAACTCAAGGAGGCTGCATTCTGTTTGGTCATCCTGTCTTCATTCACATTTGATGTCTTCTCCAAATTGCTATGGAGTGTGATAATTGTTTCTTTCAGAATGGGCAACTGCTCCACTGGAAACTAAATGACACTTCAAATGGTTTGGAAGAGGCCACCAATCCTTTTTATCAGCTGCAGGACTGGTAGCAACAGAGAAGGTTACAGTTTTCTGCTGGAAGTCTGGAAACTCTCCATACTCTCTGGAGCTCTCCATTCAACCCATAGAGGATTTCAGCCCTTGTTTGTAGTGTTAACATTGAGAAAATTTTGAAGTGTATATTGTATACCTTCTGGTCAGCTGGGTTTGTGTCCTGATGTGCTGACAAGCAAAAATATTCCAGCGATGCTAGGAACAGATTAAGAAAGATATCAGTAATTAAAACAAGATGGTAGAAGAACGCTGGAAAGAAGAATTCTTTCTGTTAATGCAAACAGTAAAAGACAATAATAGCGCTGGGAAAGTAAAGCTTCTAAAAATGTACCACAAAAAACCCAAGTCACCTCACATAGATGAGCACTCATCCACATGCACTTCATGAAAGAGTCTTTTAAAAAGGTATGACTATCCCCCTGGATTTCAGCTCAGGACAAACTGTTCCAGAAATTGACAGGATATGAGACCACAAAATTATTGTCCTATAATTTTATACCCATGTTATGTTTCAAAAAGACCAAAACAAATCAATAATATTGTTAAGCAAAACAGGAAAAAGAACAAAACAAAAGAAAACACCACATCAACACCAGAATCCCTCCTCCCAGACTCTGTTTTCAGGTGTTAAAAAAATTATTTTTCTTACACTTTCTAAGCATATCAAAATGTAACAGAGGTTTTTCTTCATGCATTTTTGCTTACCTACACAAGATCAAGAAGGCCTGAAACATGAGGATGTAATAGTCCAGTCTCACCAGTTATACAACAGCCCTTCCTCCAGTGGTGGATTTCACTTCTTTGATAACTGTTAAGGTGATGGCCCACCTGTGCCTCAGATATGCCACATTGTCCCTCCAGAAGACCAAAGCAGAGTAAAAGTTGAAACAATTCCTAAAGATTCAGTGCATCTCCAAGAAAGACAACACACTGACACAGTTTTATCTGGTCCCTTCTTTTCAAGGGACACACCTTTGAATTCAAAC
>JAWWES010000094.1:48492876-48510447 GCA_035583135.1 Lophotriccus pileatus
CTTCACAACCCAAAGTACAAAACTAATCAGATATGTACTGTATGGTGACCGGTCATATTCCTAATTCTGGTCAGCAGTGACTTGTTAAACATTGTTTCCCAGTAGTTAATTACTCTTAGGTGTGGTTAAGAAATTAGGATTCCAGTTGCATTTCATGGGCAATGGGAACAGTGTCTCTTGCTAATTAAAATCCTTTTTTGTAATGCAGAGCACAAGAAGCAAATAGGTCTCTGATTTGATTTGAAGGCCACTGATTTCTTGTGTGAGGATCTGATAGGGAGCTGTTGTATGTTTAGTAGCATATTCACCAGGTACAGGAGATGAATTGTGTAAAACTTTTTTAAATTAAATGTGTGCACTCTGGGGTACCTATGTGTTTTAGAACAAAGAGCTGGAAGAAGATGAAAATATCCTATTAAACCTCATTTAAGAACTGCTTTAGCATTTGTTAAGTGTAGGGCCTCATTAAAGACACCATTCCTGGAATCCAGACAAAGCACGTCACACAATTTAATTGTTGTTTCCACAACTAATTATTTTTATTTTCTAATATATGCCCTGTGCCATGAGCAAAGAGCAGATTTCCCCCCCTGCCCCCAATTCCATTTAGCACAGCTTCAAATACTTACAATAAAGGTGAGTGCATTTTACTGCTCTTGGGCTTCAGCTAATTTTGTTTCATAACAAAAGCAATTAGACTGGTGCAGTCCCAATTTTTCCCCCTCATTTCCAGCTGCTGAACCTGAATCTCTCTCAAAAGTACTTTCTTCCTTAGCTACAATTTTTTTTTTTTTGATGTCATAATCAAAAGATTGTTGTTCGGTTTAAATAAAAGAGATGAGAAAGCAACGAAACAGGCAGCTTCAGAACAAAAATTGGAACATGAAGAGACACTTCAAGTCTTTGCTTTTCTACTGATGAGGCAATCTCTATTTATGAAAAATAAATTAATTCCCTGCTTATGTTTGCTGTTTTCCTAGTTATATGCATTTTCACCATTAATTAATGGGGAGATGAGAGACTGCAGAACAACAAGCCCTATGCAATATGAATGGATACTTGGGCTGACTGAATAGCTATTCTCCTTCAAGCATTGTTTTAGGTGGTGGCTGCATCAAGGATAAGACTCTTTCTCCCTTTTTGAGATGCATCCTGAGCAGCCGCTAGAGACCTGACCATGCATCTGAATAAAAGGTAGGAATCTTACCAACAGACAAGGCAAAACATTAGTACAGCACATAATATAATGTTCTGCATGGAAAAAGAAAACAATTCCTCTGTTTGCTTCTTTTAAAAAGCCTGATTCTCTATGGAGACTGTGGGAGAGAGGCAAGTCCTTTCTAGCTGTCCAGCTTCAATGCACTTTTACCACAAATGGCAAATGGCCTGGGTTATAAACTGTCTTGAAATTCCTCCTCCGTAGGGCTTTTGTCTAGTTTAGATGTCCATTTCATAGTGAAACCAGCTGCTGTGATCTTGTCTTATGTTAAAAGAGCAAGGGGTCAGAGACAGCATCTAGCCTTTTACCGCCCGTGTGTGTGTCTTAGGCTAGTTTACTTGTTACAGTATTACACCGTATTTTTGGTAGATACCAAGCAAACTTCACCCCTTTGTTTGGTTAAGATCTGGTAAAAGGGAGTAAGAAGCTACAGCATCTTCAGATTTTCTGAGAAAACAGAATGTAATAACTGGAGAACTGAAAATTCTCTGTACTGCTATACTCTTGCTTTCCATGCTGAACTCCTATTAGATTTTGAAAAGAGTTTCACACAATGAGGCCTAAAACACAACTGAGACCTCTGGGAATGATAGTGTATCTAAAAACCTAATATTAATACTATAACAATGTATTCTAGCAATAGAACAGAGGGAATTACAAGCTGCTAGAGAAAGTTCCTTAAAAATGTGAAACTACTTCGATCCATGCAAGCTTGTCACAGAGCTATGTAATAAAGCTAAGTCATGTGAATTTGTAGTTAAAAGATGAACCAATTAGAGCCTGAATAATTTGTGGTATAACTGATAACAGGTCAAAGCAAGGTTATTCCAGGAAATGGACTTGACTTTGCAAAGAACATTGGATATTTGCAGGGCTAGCAAAAACAACTTCTCAAATTAAAGTGTTAGTAAGCAGTGAAAGAACAGAAGTGCATTTCATTAAAAATAAATGTCAAGTATACTGTCAAAATACTAGACTATGGTCAGTGAAACAAAACCAATATAAAGAGGAGGGTGATATTATATGTATATATTCTGAAAGAAACCATATATTTAGTTTGCATTCAAATGTGAACTCTTCTTAAATAAAAAGGAGATGTTTTCACATGCCTTTAGTATTTAAATAATGCAAAACCCCAGCAGAAACAGGCAAATTTGCTGCTCACTTATTCACAAAACCTGCAAAATACCAATGATATGAAACAGAAAGCCATACCAAATGACCTGAAGCACAGCAAGAGCCCCTGGTGGGCTTCCAGAAGACTTCCTCATGACAAGATTGTATTGAAAATTGTGTCGATTTCTCTGGTTTTTATAAGAAATGAACAGCAAAGCAGCTCTAACAATCATACAGACAAAATCGTGAGTAGGTCAAACCTTTCCCAGTTCCAAAGCAGCTGCCTGGATGAGTTTGACAGGAGATATATGTATCCATAAAAAAGGATCTCCACCTTCTTATGGAATCAATCTTCCACACATGTGTGTTAAAAGACCCACCACACTTCCCCTGGCTGTATGTTTTACACACAGTTCAAGACAAAACCCCTCCTGCCCATGAGATGACATAAGGGAGCTATAAGGTGAAAGGATCCTGTATCGCATGCAAAAGGCACAATACCTTTTATTTAAAATTCAACAAAAGCACTATAAAACTCCTAATATATATATGTGTATATTCAAATACGTCAAAGTACACTTAACATCTTCACTGTAAATACAAATGGAGAAATTGTCTTTTCTTACAGCTAGGGCCATGTCATATGGGAAACACAGAGCATTGTAAATACACTACAGAGATCTAAACAACGCATACTATTTTCTTTAAAATTAAAGGTAGTGAAGATATTTAATTTCTGATTTATATTTGTTTAGTGATCACTTTGAAAATTTTTCTCACATTGAGGACTGAGGTCCTAAAGGTGCTTATTCTCTTTACTGTGTTTGGATACGGTGCCATAATTACATCCCCTCAGTCTGTTGGCTCTTACATACGTGTACTAGTGTGAAGGTAGTCAAAATGGCAGTAATTTCTGTTAGAACACAAAGAAAACATATGAATCTGGAGTGGGTGTGTGGGTATACATGAGAAAAAGCCAGATCTTTTCAGCCAAATTTGACTGGGTTTGTGTTGGTAAGATTTTCATAGCAGGGGTCTACAGGTGTGGCTTCTGTGGGGAACTGTGAGAAAGTCCCATGTCTAAAAAAACCGACACCAGTCATCTCTGAGACATCTCTGAGACCGACCACTGGCCAAGGCCAAGCCCATCAGCAACTGTGGTAATGCCTCTAGTTTTGTTTAAGAAGGCAGAAAAAACTCTGCACAACAGCAACTGCAGCCCAAGAGAGAAGTGAGAATATGTGAGAGGAATAGTTCTGTAGACACCGAGGAGAGTGCAGAATGAAGGGGAGGAGGTGCCCCAGGCACCTCAGCAGAGATTCACTTGTGCTGCAGACCATGGTGAGGCAGCTGTGCCCTGGCAGCCCGTGGAGGTCCATGGTGGAGCAGAGATCAACTTGCAGCCCATGGAAGAGTTCATGCAGCCTTCTGAGGCAGATGGATGACTCTGAAAAGGGCTGTGACCCCATGGGAAGCCCATGGTGAAGCAGGCTCCTGGTAGGACCTGTGACCCTGTGGAAAGGAACCCGTTCTGGAGCAGGGTTGCTGGCAGGAGTTGTGACCCCATGGGGGACCAACGCTGGAACAGCCTGTTCTTGAAGGACTGCACCCCATGGAAGGGACCCACACTGGAACAGTTCATGGAGAACTGCAGCACATGCCAAGGACTCACATAGGAGAAGTATGTGTAGGACGATCTTCCATGTGAGTGATCCCACAATGAAGCAGGGGAAGAGTGTGAAGAGGAAGAAGCAGCAAAGACAAAGTGTGTTGAACTGACTGCAGCCCCCATTCCTCATTCCCCTGTGCTGCTGGCAGGAGGAGGAAAAGAAAAATGGGAACAAAGTTGAACCCAGGAAGAAGAGAGTGGTGGGGGAAGGTCTTTCAATATTTGGTTTTATTTTTCATGATCTCATTATCCTACTGTGATTTGCTTGTAAAAAATGAAGCTGCCTTCCCCAAGTTGAGTAATTTTGCCCGTGACATTAATTGGTCAGTGATCTCTCCCTTTCCTTATCTTGACCCATGAACCTTTTGTTATATTCTGTTCAGCTGAGGAGAGAACTGCTAGACCAGCTTGGTGGGCCCACATAATCCCATTAACTAAGTGCAGCTGAAATGAAGCGCCATACAGCAACTTTCACTTCAAAGCACAAGCAGAGGAATAAAGGACATATTTTCAATAAACATGACCGTGACATCCCCTTAGGAGGTGAATTCAGATATTGCAGCACCTTACCAGTCTCGGCAGCGCTCACTATGGTTTTTACGTTCAGATGTTGGGAAGCAGCACATTTCCACTGAGAAAGCTGCTGGGAGCATCGCACTGGTAATAGTTTTTATCTTTTCCTTTACCTTGTGCTCTGCAACTCCATCCAAGGAGTTGCCTTCAGAAGTGGAGCAATGAAGTGAGACTCCTTTGAAAACTACTTACAGAGCTATTAGAAATGTAAAATGGTAAGAAAAGATGGATGAAGGTGCTCCAAACATTATGAAAATTGAAGGCAAAGATGAATTCTATTAAAAACCAACAACATTAAAGGGATACTGGAAATTCAGCCCCAAAGTTTCTCATGGTTAAAAGAAGTACTTTGAAAAAAACATAAATGATAGTGTCTGCTTGATTCTTTTAAAGAAAAAAACAGGTTTTGCATACTGTTTGCTTCAAACATACCAAATCTAGTGCTTGGTAAACAAACCACAATTTTTTTGATAGAGAAATGCACAGAAAAGCTGAAGCAATCAAAAAGGGGGCCAAGCTATAAAGAACTGCTTCAACAAGAGGAGCCTAAGAAAGGAAGACAGAATAAAGATGTTGTCAAGAGAATTGTTGATGGAATACAACAACAGAGAATTATATGTGAATTAGCAAAATACTGTGAAGATAGTGTTATGCTACTGCTGGATTTTTCATTAGAAAGCTTTTACACCTCCTGAGAAGTACATATTTTTGGCAAGCAAAATAGGCAGATATTGTGCTACAGATATCCACTGCAGAATTGTCTTCTTCCTCTGAAAAGGCAGGAGCTGACAGCATTAGTAGTATAAAAAATAATAGCTGATGCAGCAATAACCTGAGTATCAAAAATTAGGCAATCTTAATTCAAAATATATGCAACTCCATCTCTTCATAATTGTGTGTTTGACCACTTCACAGACCAGAATAAAAGAAAGGCAGACACTCAGCCAGAAGATGGGAGCTCAGGGAAGAGCAAAGCAGAAAGCAATTGAGCAACCCATTTTTTGTTCCTGAGAGACAGAGTCCAAATACATACATATACTTAAGCAAGGAGCATGTAGCATGAAAGATCAACTAGATTTTAAATATTCTTTACACATTCACAGAAAAAAAAAAAAAGGACTGGACACCATCTTGTCTGTAACCTAAAACTGTACTCTATGTCATCCTGAGAGATTATTTACTTAATGTATAATGATTTCCAGTTCTAGAGCCTCCAGAACCTCTCCAGCCAGCCTGTTCTATAAATGCAGTGTCCCTAGTGCAAGATAGCTTTCTTGTGCCTAAATTGAACCTTGCTACATTACTACCTTTCCATCTTGAACATGGAGAACAAACTATTCCTTCATCTTCCCAATGGTCTTTTAGGTATTGCAACAACAGTTTGCAGGTTACCTAAAGTCTCTTATCCTCCGTGAAGGAGTGGTATAACCTCTGTACCACAAAGCTGTAATCTTTGTGATATCATATGCACAGGAAAAGTGATATCTTCCCTGAAGAATAAAGCAAACAAGCCTGGTAAGTTAAAATACTACATACTGATTGTGAAACTGTCCTCTCACTCATGGTGCACTGTTGTATGCGCACTTGTATGCACATCCATGCAAAGATATCTGCTCCCTAGATGACAAATCCTGAACTGTCAGATGTCATCCACAAAATCTCTAAATGCATAATCAAAGACAAAATCTTCAAACCCAAAGAAAATAGACGACTTCTGATGTCCACTGAATTCATAGAAGGTGCAAGCAGCAAAGCCCAATATGGATGGCTCCATGACAAATCAAGGTGATACAAATGGAGCAGCACACTCTCACCTTGAGCAGATAAAGTTCTGCTTGAGATAATGACATTCCTGCAGCCAGATAACTTTCCCTACCTGTAAGCCATAACAGGTTTTCCATTTGTCTCAGCTTTTATGGTGTCCAAATGAAGATGGGCTAGGGATTTGCTTCTCAGAGGACTATGAATTGAACTGAGAATATCAGGTGCTGTCTATAGGCTCCAGTAACATATGATGCATTTAAAATTACTCATTGCTTCTGAAAATGTACCCCATAAACTTTTTCTGTGGAAGTCTGTTCTCCATTTGTCAGTTCTACCTCCTGGTGCCACATTAAGTGCGTATCTGTCACATCGTCTGAATGACTTTTAAAATTATGGGGGCTTAGTTTTAAAAGCTGAATAGTAGTCAATTCCTCCAGAGTAGATTTAGTATTTTCTTTTAACTTACCCCTGTGGTCCCTGTTATGCATATTTTGCAAGATGATGTTTCACAATGGTTGCCACATAAAATACTCCTATATTAATATTGAAGATTGTAACATTATGATTTCTTGAACACAATGTTTCAATATATCAGTTTTAGAATTTTCTGCTTCTTCTAGGTGAGCCATTTGCCCCCTTATTCGATTTGGGTATTGCTTGGGGCTGTGACCTGGGAAGAGGGTACTTGACTTGTCATAATGCTACAGTTGGTTTTAATGTTAAAATGTTCAGCAAATCCTTACAGCCATTTCTAGATATACTTCTGGTGAAGAAAGGCTGGTCTTTGGTTGTTTGCCAGGGGAAAAGTTGGTTTTGTTTTTTTTTTTTTTTTTTTTTTTGGTCAAGGTAACCTGATAAAATGCAGTTTCTGGAATATGTTGAATTTAAACTATGTAGAAATAATACCAATCATTATAAACAAGAGAACTTACAGGTTTTTTCTCTTGGTCTCACTCAACTTCAACTGCCCTCTTTCAATTAGTCCCCAAAGATAAGTATTATTTATATTACAGCAACACCTAGAGGCTCCTACTGAAAGCAGAGTGCTACTGCAGAAAGTACAGAAAGGTAAGACCCAAGCTGTGTTCTGCAGTCCAAACTGGTTAGCAAAAGAGAGGAGAACAGAGGAAACAGTAGGAGCCAGGGCAAGAGAATGCAGCCTTGGCTGCATGAAGTCACTGTGCTGGGATGCACCTTTGGCACCTAAGGGGCAACCCAAATATTTCACCGTCCTGCTCTCAGATATTGCAGCCAAAACCAGATGGATGCCACCACTGCACTGGTGCCAGGACCTAAGCTGCAGAGAGAAGAATGTTTGGGCACTTCCTACAGTCACCAGCGGAAAAAAAGCACTTATCAGGGAAAACACACCCACGACTCAAACCTATCACGTCCCAGGAGGATTTTTCAGTTCAGAACAGTGCTGCTGCCTGTTGAGTGTGAGGAAGAACAATGTTTTAGTAGTTTTGCTTACAAAAATGTTTTGTAAAAGCTCTGCTCCTGCTATTTAGTCCTGTGGTATCTGTTTTGGAACTGACCAATGCAAAATCTCTGGGCTCACTTTCTCTGATGTCACTTGAGGTTAAACGGCTACAGAATGTTCCAAGGTTTGGAAAACACCCAGCAGTGTTCATTCATTTTTGGCTCCAGCCTTTTATTAGTGCAGAGAACTTCAGCTTTGAGGCTAAATCACTGGTTGGAGAAGACAAGAGCAGATGAAAGACAAGGGGTACCACATCCAACCTGTAAGTTGGATGTGTAATGAGAACGATTTGGAAATACTGCAAAGAGCAAACTGATCCTGGTGACAGTGTCAATAGCCTCCCCTGTGAGTACTAATTATATTATTATGGAAACAGACTAACACAAAACCAAAGCACAAAAACATACATTTAAGATCTGGCCAGATGCCAGTGTGCTCAAGGTGCATGCTTCATATCAGATGAATTATGATATGGTGTTATTTGTTTTGTTGGACTGCTCAGGGGCACTAATCATCAACGTGCATCCTGCCATGGACTATGCCATAAAAAAACAGAAGACAAACACACCACCTGCCCTCAAAGAGCACACGGTACATGTGAGGTCAGAGGGGTACTGACAGCCTAAGGTGGTGTAGCCCAGTAAGATGGGTATTTGTCTCCAGGTATCCATGAGCCATCTATCGTTAAGTCACAGAACTTTGAAAAAGGGTTTTCAGGGAGAGCAGCATGACTTTAATCATGTTTCCAGTAAGACTGTCATTAAGGAGGCATATAGATTTTTTAGTTATTTTTCCTTCTGCCTGCAATCCTCTTACTCCATACCTACCAGGTGAAATGTTCCAAAACAAATATATTGCAATATATTATAGAAAAACAGGTCATCCAGACAAGCATCAATACTTGCTTGTGAGCAAACAAGAATATTACAAGCAATACATCAGGTCCATGCTTGATGCTTCAGGTTTAAATAAACAGCACCTTCCATTTCCTGGGTTGTAAATAGCAAGTATTTGGCAACGCACTTAAGCAATTCACAAAAGACGGAGGAAGGGAAGAACACCCACTTTATTTTTGGTGGATCAGATGATACTGGAGAACATGTCTGTGCATGTGAGGGGAATGGGAGGGCATGGGGCCAGAGCTGCATGGAGGGGATTTTTTTATGCAATGGGAATAAATCTGTGAAAACATGTAAGTGCAGCTGCAGAAGGAAATCTGCAGCCGCCTGAGCCAGGCGGTTGAATGGCAGAGAGGATGGAGGCTATTTGAATACTGATGTGGCCCTCACTTTCTTCCATTTCCATTAATGACATGCTCATCAAGGGCAAACAATGGGACCGGCTGCCTGCGCCTGTCACACTGTGTGGGTGCTGGGAATGCCAGGCTGTCATCCCGGGGCTGCATTTAGAGACCTGCACGCTAATAAGAAGTGCTCTGTGCCGTCAATGCAGACAGGTGCTTCCGAGGCTGGGACATGCTCCATTCCCTTCCCCTGAAACCCTCCTCTCCCAGCCCCCTGACAGACACCATGAAATGCACAAATTAACAGCCCCATCATGTTGGGCTGCTGCTGCCTGCAGTGAAAGCAGAAAATCAAGTTGTCACCCAGGGTGCAGTGATAAAGCCACAGCCTCATTTCTCTGTTGGTGCCCTATAATAGCAAATGCCAGACAGCTGGATGGATTGGGAGGTTTTAGATTAGGGTCCTGACGCACTTTGGCCACTGAATTAGCAGTTGCTGTTTTCATGCAGATTATTTGTGTGCAAAACAAACATCTGGAGAAAGCAAAGTCTCCAGGGTCAGATATTCAATGCCTCTTCCTCTGATGAAGCAGAAATAATAGAAATTCTACAGTGCCTTTGCAAAAATCCTCCTTCTCCCCTTGGTGAAAAAGCAAAAATCTTCCTGGATTTGCCTTTAGAGACCTTCCCAGCAAACAAGCACAAGACTATGTTTGCAAGCATTTGCCCACAGACAAACTGAACAAGAATCTCAAGTCAAGACAAGATCATAATTTTACAACAAAAGCAGTTAGAGAAAAGTCACAGCAAGTGTCTCTGGGAAGAAAAACATGAGGATGAACTCTCCAAAGTAATTCTATTTCCATAGCTCCAAAGTAATTCTATTTCCATAGCATAGCATCCCTCCTCAGTAGAGGGATCTTCTCACAGCTACCCAAGACCCACTGCAGTAAGAAGGTTTAGCTACTTCCACATATGAGTAGCTCAGCCAGAATTGAGAACTGATGCCCAGAGGTCTGAATCCAAAGTGGCGCTGCAGCCATCCTGAAACTCCCATTGCCTCTTTACAAAGGCAGGCACCTGAGCTTCTGAATGAGAAACAAGGCCAAAATGGAATTACTGAGTCACTGGCAAGGAAAGTGATGGTGACAGAGACTGGCAGCACAGACCTTTGCCCCACAGCACGTGCTGCAGCAGCGATAAGGAGCAGAGGGGTCTGAGCCCTTCAGACTCCAAGGAGTTTAATGACATAATGGCCTGAGAACTTCAACATAAAACAGGAAGAGCAACTAACGAAACTTACAACATAAAACCCCCCTCCTGTCATTTTTATAGTAATAGTAAAACACTTTATTGAATTTATGAGCTACATAATGACTATGAAGAATGTAACTTGAATTAGAACCAACTCAGAAGTATAATATCAACTATAAACCCTTTTCTATTACCCTTTATCATCATCCTATCTGGCTCTTTTTGAACTAAGGAATATTGCTTTCTTCAAAATTTAGTCTGAGATCCATCTACTAACTTCTCAATAAATCAAGAAAACCCCAAGCATCTGCAACATGGAGCCAGAAAATCAACATATGGCCCAGGAACAAATTTTATATCTAGAGTTAGGAAATCATTGAAAAAAAAAACCACCAAAAAGTGAATAATACTTCTGTGAAGGCTGTGCCTGGGAAGGCATGGGGGAATATCCTGAACCCTGATGGTTTTCATTGTGAAGCTGCATAGCAAGGCACAGCACAACATTATTAGGTGATTCAGACCCCAAGATGCAAGTCTTCAGCCCAGACCTTTGAAACAAAAGCACAACCTCACAATGCAATCCCCAAGCAGTTTGAAAGTCCATTTAGGAGCAAAAGCATTAGCAGGACTTTGTAGCACCCTCTCTGGAGCTCTTTCAGTCCCAAGGTTTGACAAGAGCAATAAAATCTGCACAAAGCTGGAGAATGCATTGAGGGGCTGTTTATATCCAGATCCATTATTTTTGCAGAGGAGTTTGTAAATGAATGATTGTGGGGGAGGGAAATGAACATAGCACAGCTAAAGCAGCATGTTTTACTGTGTTTTCTGATTCCATTTTACTTCTTTAGTCTCTCCGGTCCCCAAGGATTTTTCTGAAGGGCTGATAAAATAAAATGGGTGAAACAAAGCCATAAGCCAGTTAAGTCTGAAAGACATGTCATCTCATCTAAAAAGAAGAAACGGACCATTTCCATGCCTAGGGCTGACAGCAACGCCTGAGCTAGCAATAGCGCTATTCCATTTGATTTATAGAATAATGGGGTGACAAATGATGACAAAAATAAACTTTTACTGCACTGAACTGCTCCTTTATTTATGAAATTTGGCCAAGTAGTGAAATCTTTTATCTGCAAGTTGTAACATGGAGTGGAAACGAGCGATTATGGTGTGGTAATAGTAATCCAGTGATGGAGGCCGAGTCAGTCGGAAATGGATTGAGGTAAAATAACTACCGCACCATGATAAATGTGAACAGCGTTTTGCTGACAGATGATCTAACAGGTGTTCATAACAACTATATAAGAGGATTTATTTATGACTAGCCACAGCCACAGCACTGTAAATCAACTCCAGCAGCTGCACACCACTGAAACCAAGTCCCCGATGGAGAAACAGTGCAAGAACCCAAAAGAACACAATTCACTCCAGAATCTTAATCATCAAATAACATCTTTTTTCTAAGCAATTATTTTAAGCAATTATTTTAAGCAATTATACCACAGTGCAGAAATCAGAATGACTTTGTGAAGCTGAGCCATCAACTAACTTTGCCCAAATCTAGGCACTGGCAGAGGCCTGCAGATCCATTACTTTTCAGCTCAGTATCAAAGAAGTGCCCTTTTTGTTTTCTGATAAAAGTAGCCACTCTGGTGCTCTTCTAGCATGGTGCTGAGACAGTAAGGGCAAGAGGAACAGAAAGGCAATACACTCTGCCTCACCACAGTGTACTCCCTCTTAGCTGTGTTGAATTCAAATGTCTGAGGGCTGTGCTCCAAACCATATCAATGAAATTATGATTGCCAAAACCAACCCTAACACCTACCAAAACACTACTGCCTCACAGAAAAGGTTATGAGATTTTTAAACCCAAACCATTCTGATGGTTTGCTTCAGAGGATACATCTGCAAACCTGTGCAGAAAGACAGAAATTCCTTCCTGCTGAGGAAAGAATCAATGGTACCAAGTGGGATGGATACCTGTTTTTTGGAAAAAAGTCTACAGAAATAACTAGATTTGTAATTCTTCCTTCTCTTCTACCTACTTCACAACTGGCTTTTCAGAGTCATACCATTTACTTTCCAAACAGGATTCAGCAAATGCTGGCATGTTGTGCACTGCTGATGCACATGCAGAGCAACTAGATGCCTAAAAATCCTCACACAAATATAGAAAATTGTGTAAGACCAAAATGAAAATTATAGGAAATAATAGATACTGCAGCATCAAATTATTCTGCATGTTAAAAACCATCTGCAAAAAGAGGGAAGTGTCCCCTGCAGCGAGGTACCCCATTACATACAAGCAAGCCCCCAGGCACCATTTAGAAGATCAGAGGGTCTGCAGTGATCCAGGGCAGAGCCAGCTGCCCCTTATGGAGCTGCAGCTGGGGTCTGCCAGGATGGCAAGGAGTGGAGGTTGTCACAACAGGGTGGCCTCGGACAGCTGTAGGCTTCTCAGTCTAGAACTCCCCCCAGCAGATGTGTTGCAGAAGGAGAAGAGCCGACTCTGACTCTCCCAAGACTGCTGCCTTCCCTGCACCTCCCTTGCTTGCTCTGTTCCAGACGCTGGACTCACGGTGCTGCTGAGCCCAGTCTGGTGGGTGTCCCACAGTCCGAGACAATGCTGAAGCTCTGCAGGCTCCCTCACCCATCTGCCATTTGCTGTGGCTGAATGGCTGCCAGTCATGGCTGGTACAAGAGGAGGCCTTCCACCACCTTCCCACCATGTCTGGAGTTCACCAGCATTTTTACAGGGTGGGAGGCTGTGAAGGATCTAAGTGTGCCAACAGCTCTTACTCTTTCGTGAATGAAAAGGGTGACTTGTCAGCTGGTTTTGCAAGGCTTAAGACTAACTCTTCCCAATCAAGGAGAAAAACAAGATCTGAGTTGAGTCACAACATACATGTTCCATGAGATGGTGTCAAGAGCAGCTACCTTCCCTCTTCTCTGAAAGCCACAACTGGCAAAGTGGGCAAAGGAGGAGGCAAGTCCACAGGAGTGGGATGAGACTGGGCTGAGACCTGGAGAGGACTGGAATAGCAGTGGTGGAAGCCAACAAAACTCATTTTTGCCCTCTCTCTTATACATGTACAATGAAAAAACAGGAGTTCAGAATAATGCTATTTATAAAGATCATAGATTCATAGAATGGTTTGAGTTGGAAGGGACCTTAAAGACCATGTAGTTCCAATCCCCCCTGCTACAGGACACCACTCCCTACATCAGGTGTCTCAGGACCCCATCCAATCTGGCCTTGAACATTCTGCCCCTTGAACATGGGGCATCCACATCTCTGGGCAATATGTATCTTGCACATCTGGCAAGATAGAGGTACATGCACCAGAATGTGCACAAGAATATAGGGGGATCAGAATTCAGGGCAGTACTGTCACAGCAGGGACTCAGTTACCAGCAACTGAAGAGTAGTTCACCTTGTACCTTTGGAAGAACAACCAGATACCTGTGGGACTGGAAATGCAGCGACATTCACAGTCTCCACCAAACAGGTTCACCGGACTGTGCTACATAAAGCATGAGTATACCAGCTAAGAGGAAGATAGCAGAATTATTGCTTTTATCAGGGTTGTGCACAAAGGCTTCTATCAGCAATCAAACCACCTGTGCAAACACAGCAAAGCATGGTTTCTGTACCACAAAACATTTAATATAACACGTAAGTGTTAAACAGCTGCATGCTTTACGTTAAAACAAACAAAAACGCGGAAGGGAAGAAAGATAAACTGACAAAAAAGAAAACAGAGTCCAATCCTCATATGCTTGTTTCAGGCACACACTGAAAGTCAGTGAGGGCTTAGGAGGATTCAACTTACGAATCCATGTTAAGGCATTTAAGTGGTTCAAATTAATTCAAGCACGTACAATACTGTACGCAAAACTAGATAGATCAGTATTTGAATATTTTTATAAGAGAATTAACATTACTTATGGTAATGGACCATTGCAAAGCAAAGTGTACAAAAGGATTTCATCCTATCACCATATATCCGAATTACACAAGGCTCAGATAAAGGGATTTTAGATACTTTGAGGTTTTGTATCCTATCCAATATATAACTGTATATTTCTTTGTTAATGTACATTTCCAGTCTTGTTCCAGTTTTAGTAAATATCATACTATCTTGTGACAGTGAATGACCAGAACTTAGTTACATGTTGTATTTAAAAAACAGGGAGGGGGGGGGAAATAAATGCCTTCCTCCAATTTATGTATATTGCTCTGGAAATCTTACAGAATGTCATCTTGTTCCTGAGTTAGTAGGAGAGATTACCAGGAAAGCTCAATTTATCTTTTCTGTCATTCATGATTTCTTATACTGTATCATGCCACTCCTTAAACTAGACCTTCATACAATTCCTAAACCTCCTTAGCAAAACCCCCCCTACTTGTCCTGAAATATTATGCTTTAGCCTTGCTCCTGTGACTCAAATGGTGCATGCAGGTATGTTCCAAGGTTGCCCAGGTTGACATACTTGCTGAAGGCATGTGGTTCTCAGTGTGCAGCTCCTGACGGAATAGCCTGCCCACAGAGGTAGGAGCTGCTGGTACTTGGTACAAACAAATCACTCTGAAGTGAATTTTAGATTGCATTTTAGACTAGTCGTCAACCTCTATTGGCTCTATAAATGATGAAAAGTATGGAAGAAAGTGAACAATAATTATATACAGCAAACCCAAGAAACTACTGTCAGCTACTGCTACTGGCTCAATTATGACTCAGTGCAACTTCCACTGTTCACATAAGACATGTACACATGCTTTTGTTTAGGTTCCTGAGGAGCTGAACCTTATGCATGCAGAGATACTTTGCTATTTAAATATCTGTCCTTAAATAAAGTTTCTTTCCAAACTGCTATCTGGGGAAGGCAGCAAAAATTTTCAAAGCTCACCATCATGCTGGCCTGACAGAGAGTTGTGGGAGCTGTGCCACCCACCAGGGGCTATGATCTGTGATGTTGCTGAGAGGATACCCCAGCTTCTCAAGGGCATGGACTAGTACCCACTTGTACTTTTTCATGATGGTACAATGATGCCACAAGACAAAAAATGGGCAGGATCAACGGAGACTACAAAGCCCTGGCAAGGGAACAACATTAGTGCCCAAGCCATCTTCTCATCTCTCCTACCAGTTAGAGAAATGAGAACAGCCAGAAGCAGATGCATAGTGCTGATCAACATCTGGCTTCGAGGTTGGTGCCATCGAGAAGGTTTTGCCTTTTATGACGTGTTGTGCTTTAGTGATTGTAGCCTGTTAGGGAGGAATGGGATGCAATAGAATCTTTGGCAGCAGGCTGACCAATTTGGGCAGACAAGCTTTAAACTAAAGGACTCAGGGGATAGGGTCCAAAGTGCCACTGCTTCCTCCTGAGGAATAGGTTATACCAATCAGTGCAGTGAAAGATGTTCCTTGACTGCTCCTCATTGGTTACTCCTCAAAGGACTCATTGAGGGTGTTTATGGTTG
Source organism: Lophotriccus pileatus (assembly GCA_035583135.1). NCBI lineage: Eukaryota > Metazoa > Chordata > Aves > Passeriformes > Tyrannidae > Lophotriccus > Lophotriccus pileatus. The sequence continues at coordinate 48,508,680 of JAWWES010000094.1, forward strand.
TGGTGAATCCTCTTACAGCCCTTCTAGGGAACCCAGTTCCTTGATTAAACCAGATGTGAGGGGGGAAGGGAGTGATATCAGACTTAATCCCTGGCAAGTTGTGGGATGGTATGAAAAGGTTAGAGGGACAGGGTGCTTGTGAGGCCTCTCTGGAGGCGACTCCAAGAGGTAATAGACGTGCTGGAACACGCCTGCAGCCTCACAAAGCTGCACCAGGGACTCCTGAGATAACAGAAGCAACATGGAGACACCAGGGAAATATCTCCAAGGTACTGAGGGGTGTTCTATAAGACGGTGACATGGCTGAGAACCCAACTGAGGTGCCTTTACACCAATGCACACAGCATGCACAACGAACAGGAGCATTTGGAAGCCACTGCGCTGCTGCAAAGTTATCACCTTGTTGCCATTACTGAAACTTGCTGGGATGAATCCTATGATTGGAACACAACTATCAATGGCTGTGGGCTGTTCAGAAAAGACAGGAAGGGAAGGAGAGGCAGAGGGGTTGCCCTCTGCATCAAGAGAGGGATTACGTGTGAAGAGCTGTCTCTGAAGAATAGCCATGAGCAGGTCGAAAGCCTGCGGAGGTTGAAAACTGAGGCAACAGGCTGACTGATCAAGGGGAGCCTGCAGATGAGGCCTTCCTGCTCCACCTACAGAAGGGATCGTGCTCACAGGCTCTTGTCCTCATGGGAGACTTCAAGAATCCTTATACCTGCTGGGAAAGTGGAACGGTGAGCTGTAGGCAATCCAGGAGACTCCAGGAATGCATGGAGGATAACTTCCTGAACCAGGTGATAGACAGCCCTACCAGAGGGAATGGGATATTAGATTTGATGGTCACCAGTGTAAGTGAGCTAACTGGGGATGTCAGGACTGGAGGTAGCCTGGGTTGCAGAGATCATGCATTGGTGGAATTTGCAGACTTGAGGAATATAGGTCAGGTAAGGAGTAAAGTCAGGCTCTTGAACTTTAGGAAGTCAGACTTCTAGCTCTTCAGGGAGATAGTGGGATCCCCTGAGAGATTGCTCTCAGGAACAAAGGAGTGGGACAGAGCTGGCAGATCTTTAACAAGTCTTCCATATAGCATAAGAGCTAATAATCCCCAGGAGCAAGAAAGTGGGCAGGCAAGACAGGTCACCTGCATGGCTGAGTAGGGACCTGCTGGTCAAACTAAATGGCAAGAAGCAAATGAATAGGCAGTGGAAATTAGGACAATTAACCTTGGAAGAGAATAGAGATGATGTGCAGGGAGGTGGTGAGGAAGGCCAAGACATAACCAGAAATGCCTGGAAAGGGATGTAAAGAGTAAGAGGAAGGGCTTCAACAGGTATGTTAATCAGAAAAGGAAGGTCAAAGAAGGTGTATCCCTTCTGACAATGCAGAAGAACAGGTAATAATTAACAGTGAACAGGCTGAGGTACAGAACAATTTTTTTGCCTGCAGTGGTGACCTTTCTTCCCACACCACTGCAGTGGAGGCACGACAGGATGAGGACTGGGAGAACAAAGTACCTTCCATTATAAATTGAGGATCAGGTTCATGACTACTTGAGGAGAGTCCTGAAGGAAGTGGCTGATGTAGTTGCCAAGCCACTCTCCATGGAAATGTCACGGCACTCAAGAAGTCCCAGGTGACTGATAAAAGGAAACATTGTACCCATCCTAAAAAAGGGTAGAAAAGAGGAAGCTGGAAACTACCAGCCTGTCAACCTCACCTCTGTGCCTGGGAAGATCATGGAACAGATTCTTCTGGAAGCTGTGCT
>JAWWES010000094.1:48517657-48543983 GCA_035583135.1 Lophotriccus pileatus
ACTAATTACTTATATTCATTCCCTGAGTAAGTCTTAGAACATTGAAAAGAAGTATTTGGGTATTAGTTCTGACCTGGGGATAGAATAAGCCTAATAGTAAAACTTAAACAGAAATATATTCACCAAAAGAAGGATATTTTTCTTAATCTGGTGATTTTAACGTTGGTCATTAATAATAAAATTTTATTAATATTTACCTTAAGAATCTTATTACAATAATTTGACATTTTCTTTTTTGCACTACATTTCACAATATTTTAACACTATCTTTGGATGAAGTGTTCAAAATACCTAATTCATTACCATAATGTACTTATTTCCAACATTATCTATTTTTTGGGTACAATAAAATAATAAAATTGTAAAATAAATTGCAATCAGATCTATACTATATTCTTACCATGTTTATTTCTACTGTCAAAATAGGTTTTGAGTCTGTTCTCCGTTGCCACTAAGCAGTTGCACTATACTTATAACAAAAAGGCAGAAATACAAGTGGACCTTACTGTCCAATACACAGCACTACTCCACATGTTCAAAAAGATGCTGCATGAACTTCTTATCATCCTCCAAATTTACCTTCAGTTAAAACATTCCGGCATTTTTTATATGCTGTTATTTATATCTCCTCCCCAAAATCTGTGAGCTAAAAGCTTGAATCAAAAGATTTGGTCCTCGCACCTACAGTATTCTAATTGTAATACTCTATTTATTTTGTTTTCTCACATAGGCTATTCTTTTGTTATAAAATTGTGCAGTTAATATGATAAGTGAGAATTACATACAGTCCATTTTAAAAACAGGCTAAAAACTTTAATTTGCAGAAAAATTATTTAATTTCAAGAAAGTAGATTACCTTATAGAAATATATTAAAAGATTAAACATACTCAGAGATCTTTACATCAAAGATATTCTTCTGCTCAGTGAGTTTTTTAAATGTTAAACGTTTTCTGTTTAAATAACTGGTTCAAAAGGCTCCTGTTTGTTTTTCAAAGAAAATGCTGTACATATTTATCACTTTACAGCATTCAGATACAAAAGCAGTGCTGTCCTCTAGTGGACAGCAAATAAGCCCGGCTAGAACAACCTATTTCGATTAGCCTTGTATCTGACAGGACTCACTCATATACTTTTAGTATTAAGACCAAATTTAATGTCTTCAAGTTATTTTTAAATTTTGCAATTCTTCTGCAAGCTCCTTAAATACAGTAATACAGCTACAATGTTAAAGGTATTAAAATGATTTTGTGTGAAGGCATTCTCTTGATCAAGTATTTTGTACCAGTTAACCAAAATCTTCATATGATGATAATGCATGAAAACCTGTATTAATGTATGCAGTAACTGTATTTTTTCAGCAGAGAGAAAATTTTAAGTTTTTGGAACATTAGGATTTAATTAAGAAATTAAAGAATAATTATATTAGGAATAATAATAGTAGGAACTACTATATGAGTACTTTCATATTTATAAAATTCAGCTTTCACCTTCTCTAGGAATAAAAATATTAGTTCAAGAATAGTGACTAATTCGAAAGACTGTTAGTTCTGGTTAGCCTAGCTGGTTTTTTTCCCCAATATTTTTATTTTTTGTTTGTTTGGTTTTGTGGGTTTTTGTTGTTGTTGTTGTTTGGTTGGTTTTTGTTTTGTGGTTTCATGTTTGTTTTTGGTTTTCTTTTGTTTGGTTTTTTTTTAAGCTAGAATTACTTCTATCATAAATGAAGAAAACATGAAAAGTTTACAACTTTTGACTAAAATGAAGGTTAATATACTGTGGACATGAACATACTATTCCATCTCTCTCTCCTACAAGTAAGCACTACCAGAGAAACTGTTTTGCTTAGGGTATTTAGCTCTCTAATTAATTCCTACTTGAGAAATTAGGAAGCAAAATCAAGGCTGCATGTCTATTACAAGTTTATTTACTCAGCTAGCCACTGCAGCTCTCTAGAACAGTAGAAAAAGAAGACTGAGCCCCACAGCTGAGGATCCACAGAAGCAGAACAGTCCACATAAATGCATGAAAGGAGCTACTACTGCCAGAGGTAGACTTCACTCCATTTGAGCTCTCCAGCAGGCTAATTGCTTAGCAAAAAACCTTTGAAAACGTGTGTGTGCACACAGAGCACAAAAGGCCTTTAAAAAGAGGCTTCAGGGATTTACAGACCTGTTTGTCAGGTGCTGAGAACGTATTTTTGGACTCAAGTGGAATAACTATAAACAATTTATGTTTCTCAGAAATTTATACATGGTGTTTATTCTAATAGATGAGTATTTTCCTTTCCAGCTGACATGCTGGAAGCAGATGCAGTCGTTAGTTACGTTAAACTCATGGGGTCTGATCACCAACTTTCTGCCTGAGAATTCTTCCAAATTTAATGCAAATTGGAAGATGACGTACACAGAGAAATTTTCCAGATGGACCCCTTTAAATGGGGTTTTGTTCAATACAAATGTACCTACATACATGCAAAATCACACACCTTTTCTCCACACATTAAATATTGCTGGATTAAAAAGATGTGGGGAGCATACCTGATTACTAAGCACGACATTCTCTCATAATCAAAATTGTCTGTAAACAAAACCTTCTTTCCTTTGAGAATCAGTCTGCCAATACACTATAAATGGGACATGACAGGTTGCAAAATGATAAAAAGGGGTGAATACAACCAGACTGTCAGGCTGATGCATGGGGTGGGAAATAAAGTCCAGTGAAACACAAGTATTGATCCTTGGATTTCTGTGTTTTCTGTATTTTAAGCATTTTATGCAAGTTTCTGCATTTAATCTAGTTGCTTTCATGTTCTTCAGAATTTCAGTGCTCATCCACTGCAGTGTGTTTTCTGTCATATTACATGATTTACACAGTGTATTTACACAGTGCTAAAGGATTGCAATACAAGCCTCCACAAGACAGGTGGAAGATATTTTACATCTTGTTCAATAATTGCTTATTCATAAAACCAGATGGGTCATGGGTACATTAAACAATGGTATACTACATATAGCAAGCTCTGAACAAACTGTCATATCTATGTGGTTCAGTCAAGTGCCCTTAAAAATGTAGTTCTCAGAAGCTGCGCAGTCAGTACATGTAATACTGTACTTCAGCTCGTTAGAACTGCCCTGGACACAAGCAGAAGTGCTGTTCCGTGCTTCTTGTTTAAAACCTAGCTTGTTTGCTGCTAATTCAGGTGTCAACTATGAAAACACACTAAGAGATATCTAGAAATCACTATTATTACCACCACTTTCATGACTGTTATGGAGAAGGGTATTAAAATCAGTATTTTAAAGTGTGAAATGGCTGTTCTGAAGCAGCTTACAGCTTCAGTGTTGAAAGAGATTTGATTTTCTCCAAAATCTCAGATTGTCCCCTATTGGGTTGTTGAAATGAAAGACTTGACCATGTCAAATTAGAGGACTGAAATTAATGCTATCATGTGTCTCAGAGTGCTGGTCAATGGTTACAGCCATCCTGATGAACTGTAGAATAGAGATGTATTTGACTCCGTGCTCACTTTGTAACCCAAGTGCTTTCTGTTTGTAATTATGGATTCCTTCCAAAATAGAACAGCAGCAACACAGTAGTTCAATGGACTATTAAACAAGTTGAGATTGACTAGAATTCACTCTTCATATCTTTTATCCCACTGACTGACTGGGCAATGTACAAGCTGTCTTCAAGAACGAGAAAAGCAGCAAAGGTGTTCTACCTTGCATCATTTTGTATAGCCACAGTCACTGAGGGAAATAACATTCTTGAGTACCATTTAAGAAATGCTTTGGAAAGTGGAAGGTAGAGACATAGACAGTTGAAGACAGCCTATCTCTATGGCATTAGACATCATATTCTGATGTCAATGGAAGCACAAAAGTATAAAACAAGATTAAAGAGTGAAGAAGCAAATCCAGTTTGCGATCACAGCTCTGAATGGACTTTTCTGCCATATGCTACTGTAAACACATTAAAAGTTCAGCAACATATTTGGTATGAGTTGGAAAGAAATGTTTTCTACGTGTATTTCCACTATTTTTTTTCCCTTAAGCAAATTTACCCTGAAACACTTCTATTTCACACATAGAGCCTTATGTAATAGTAGGCAATATTTTGACACTTTCTAGAGGATTGTAATAGCATTCAAGTCTTTCCAAGATTAAAGTCTTCAACTAGTCTTTTCATTCTATCACCACCTGTTGTCTTCTGCTATATTTGAAGCGAAGCAAATGAAGACTACCTATCCTTGTAGGAGGTTATGGAGCTGAAAATAAATACAGGAGAAAGAGACCTGAGGAACTTTCACACCATTCATCTACTAATAATAAGAATAAGCAACACATCCTGAAAGTAACCTTTCAGTGTCTTTACCTTCAGATATTCAAATGCTGCCCTCAAATGTGGCCTGAATCAAAAGACAAAAGCTTGGTGCCTTAGCTCGTTTTGAAATCACTTTATCAACATCAAACAATGCTCCTCAGAACATTGAAAGAGCTACGTATATTTCAACAATTATCCTAATCACTCTTGTGAGAAAATATTTTAAGAAAAATCATACACTCTTTTTTTATGAAGTTTTAGTATTTAAGGAGAAATATTTCCTATTCAAGAAAATTTCTCTTTTGAAGTGCATTTCACATTCTTGCTTTTAGTAGAAGCCTTTTAAAATCAAAATAATGTTACCACTTGACAGCGAAAGCAAGAGAGATTAATACATAAAGTAGTAAAATCCTCTTAAGAACATGAGATCACACTACAGGTAGTCTTTCAAGGTCCAGTAATCTAATACCTTGTATAAACTCAGTGGAAGAACAGGTAGGTATATGTAAGGAAGTCGAATGGTACAGCAAAATTTGTTTTGCAAATATATGAATATTCACCTGCAACTTTTGTGTTCTGATATATATATATTGGCTATTGAGCTCAAAATTTTTGCACATATCACTTCAAATAAAACAGATCAGAAAAAAAAGTTTAAAGTATTATCAAGTGCATTACCTGATATTTTGTTCTACACTCACTTGACAGTTAAATTATTACATTGAAAGTAAGTATGAAAGTTTAGTAGCCATACAGTAAAGAGAGAAACAAAAAAAGCATGTAAGAAGGTATTACTATACTGTGATATGGTCTGATACATAGCTAATTTATTTGACACATTTACACTTATTTCATTTTTCTTTGGTGACTGCATGCTACTCTGTTAAGTTTGTTTCAAGTATTTACTTTCAAATCTTCATTATATTTTTATATAAGTGTTTTTACTTGGTGCAAAATTAAAATCCTAATAGGGCTATTACTTAAAGGAGCAGTAATTGGGTTCCGCCAGCATGAAAACATATTCATCATTAATGTGAACATGTTTAGACTAAAAAAAACATCAAGAAATGCACACCTGTTCATATCCATTAGATACTCTAGCACTTGTATTAAACTGTAACATTTCATTTTGAATGACTATATTGCATTACCAGGCAATAAAAATTTCTTGGTATTAGCCATCATTAAGTAGTAATACTCACGTTGGGGATGATCAACTAATAGGTTAATATAATTTATGCTGCACAGTGCAGAACGTCAGTTTAAAAACAGTATTTTTTCTGTGTAAAAAGTATGTACAAAGCACTTCCAAGAAGTGAACTGAAGTTGTCCTCACAGAACAGCATGGTGAGCTAAAACAAATTCTTGCATAGAATTTTTTCTCCAAACAGCACTTGCAATAAAACAAACAAGACAAATGACAATACTATAGAAAAATTAAAAAATTCACTTTCACCATAATTTTATTGAATCTCTAACTGTTTTGTCAAGATAAAAAGGTGACTGTTTATTTTATTATCCTGAAATGGCTATGTGTAACATAAATAAAACATGTCACAATTCTTGCACTCATGAGACTTATGCCAGAAGAGACTCTATTTTCGTTTACTCTCATGACAGAGTTCATGCAAACCAAATATATGTATATTTTAGATACATAGGGAAAAAAACATTTCACTCATTTGTGTCAGTGTTTTGAAAGTATTCATTATCTAATTTTATCTCAAATATTCATCTATCTGAATCTAGGATTTACTTTAATGATAAAGTATTACTATTTAAGAGATGAACAGGTTCATCACAGTGTCAATTAGGTAATGTTCCTGTTTCTGTTCTCAGTAAAATCTAGGTGCAATTATATGACTATAGTGAACTCCAGTTACTTATGGTGAAGAAAACGAGGGGCTATTTTCTAAATGCTTGTCATTTCTGGTCATTTCTTGTAGGCCGTTTATATTGTAATAAATGAATTTTTTTTGTCTAATGGACATTACAGATGCAGAGTATTCTATAACTGCTGTAGCAGACTGAATACATTCTATTTGGAATATAAAAAAAAAAATCAAGAAGATTTCAGGATGCTCCAAAGCACTCTGAGTACTTCAGCTGGACCAGAGCATGCCTTTAACCACTATCTCTGAAGGAGTGTACCCAACAGAGTGCATCTTCAATTTATTTACTGTTGGTTATAGACTTTACTGTAGAAAACCTCCTTTAAAAGAAACCAAAAGAACAAAAGAAAACAAGATCAAATTAGAAAGTTGTCTACAATCAGGAAACCTGTGGCTGAGCTAGGAACTAAGCTATTATTTTAGGGAGCCTTTTTGAGACTCAGTCAACAAAACAATCCATCCCTATGTGATGTCTCATGTGACAGACCGGGTAAAGATGGAGAACACCTTCACACTGCAGATACTTCAGTCTCTCTTGATTGACACTCTCACCTCATCTTTGAATTGTTGTTGAGAACGCAGGCTATATAGACACATCCCTGAGGGATACAACAAATGAGGACTCCTTCATGGAGGAGCAGGTGTCAATAGTGACAATCATTTCAGTGCAATCGCACTAGCTGTAGCATGTTTTTATGGTGAAACAGAATTTTATCATTGACCGTATCAAATACATAAGAAAATCCAGCTGGGTTAATGTTAATGCAATGCAGTAAAAATGCCCAGCAATGCAAAAGAGACTATATCCAACAAGGAGAAATATCAGGTTATTAGTCCTGTGTAGGCTACCGGATTCTCACCATTCCAAATACCCATCTCAGTCATCAAAATTTAAAAGAAAAGCATAGTTCTTTGCATTAAAAGAAGATACTTTGCTCTTATTGACACAGCAAAATTCAGGGGTCTACAGAGATAATTCACACTGTCAAACAGTTTTAGTAGACGATAAGAGAGATTTTTTTTTTTTCTAAGACCAGGTTAACAGCTTCTAGTTAAAACTTGCTGTTTTAATTTGTGTCTACTCAGTTTTCCACCACGGCAATTTTCCTGTTTGTTCCTGTTTGTTCCTATAAGAAGCCATACCAATTCACAGGACTAAATCTTTTGAGTCAAACACATTAAAAGCTGTCATTACCCAACAATTCCACTGATATTCTTATCACAGCTCTTGGATGAAACAGATTCATCTACAAGTAACAACTGGAATTTTGACAGGGCCAAAGACTTCCTTGGCTGGTAACTTGTTTTGCTTGCATATACACTGGAAGGTCAAAAAATAATGTAGGAAAAACAAACTGCTTGTCACAGATGATATACCCGGAGCAGGCTCATCTCACAGATGATATACCTGTTTACTATTGGAAACAAAATTACAAATTACAATATGAAAAAAAAAGCTCTTGAAAGTACTGTAGTTTAAAAGGCTACCTTTTCCCTTTGCAACAAAACCAGGAAAGGACAACTTCCCCTACTGTGGATATTAAAGTCTAGACATTTGACTGTTCTATACACACTTATATTAAAGAGTTGCAGAGTACTTATGCTCAAGTTAATATCTGCTTATGATTATATATTACAGTATAACTGTTACCTTCTCCGTTAAAGGTGCAGATAATAAAATTTTCCCTAATATAATCAAATATTGATTAATTTGGAACTAACAAATTCATATTAAAAGATGTGGCTACTTTGAATAACATGTAATCTTACCTGTGTATGTTATCTTGACCAGAAGAGACTACACCCAGATTTGCTGCTTTCACTACCCTCTCAATTATTACAAGTCTAGTAGAGTTCTGCGGAGCAACAGCTATCGTAGCAGATGTCTCATTCATTCCTGTCAGCATTCCTGAAACATTAAGTATTTAATTACAAATAATTTAAGATTTGCTTGCTTATTAAGCATAAAACCAAAATAAGAGACATCTAAACAAAAACCCATATATGCATTAAAAGTTAAATCATTTAGTGAGAAAACAATTTAACATATCTATAAGAACTCACATCATCAGTTTAATGTATGACTTGCAATGGCCTATTATTAGAAACAAATTACTAATAACTGAGATATCATACATGCGATATTACTGAAACTATGAAACCAAGGTAGTTCCTCTTCATGAAAAGCTTAACTTAAAAGAACATTGTAAACAGAGAAATTACATATTGCATAAGGATGATTTGGAAAAGTCCAGATTAAGTAAGACCATATACAAAGACACCTCCTAATCTTTCAATCATAAAATCACTGCACTTAATTTATCCAGTTGCTGAATATAATATTGAAATTCAGATAGTAGTAATTGGTTCAATTTAGTTCTTTAAGGTTAAGTCATCATATTAGAAACTGGGAAATTCAGTTAGTATCCAGCTCTCAAAAATGTCATGATAAACTATTTGAGTTAAATAATTTGAATATCACTATAAAATGGAATAGAAATGTCAAGATTATATCCAAATATATGACAAAGAAAAAGTAAAGAAAGATATGTAATTCAAGGACCTTTTAACAAAACCCCCACTTTTCTGTTCTATCAATATCCATTGTTTAGAAGAAGGATTTGCTGGATGCTCATGTTGATTAAAACACAACAGTAACTACAACTTAACACTATGTGTGCCTTTTTTACAGTATGTTCAGAAGCTGAAAATGCAGACAAAGGAACACAGTACTTCAGGCAGAAACATGAAGCATCTGAAATCCACAACAACATTAACAATGAAAACAATAGAAAAGTCTCACAAGGCTATAATGTTTTAGGGCTGTGCAAAGAGTTCTAAGCCAGAGCAAATTCATACCAAGACGCTTAATAGAGCAATTAAAACAATAAATCCTACATTTTATAATGCCCCAGAATGTGAGGCTGTCACAAAATAAGAAATATCAAAGTAAAAATGGAACAGCTCATAAGTAAACAGGATATTTTTGAAGAGAACAAAAATAAGCATGCAACTTCTATAACAATCAGATTTATCAAGGGAACAGAACATTCTGTTTTGAATTGTTTAACTATTAAGCAAAAGCTTTAAATACTATATATGCAGACTAAAACTGCTTTTAAACAGAACACAGGGACTGACATAACACTGCTGAGAGATGTGTGTACTTATTTAGGATTTAAACCTTCTCCATTAAGCTCTATTGAAGAGCAAATGCTGAATAAATGAATGCAACTATGTTTATGTTAAAAGCCTGTTTCCCGCAGCATGTAATTAAAGGAAATGTTGTACAAAGCCAGTACTTTTGTCAAGCTCCTGTAAATGGAAAGATGGATAGCACTCAGAGAAGTGAATGCATTGCTTCATATTTAACCTTAACACTCTTGTCATTAATGGTTTGTCTAACTTGTTCTATAAAAGACAAGGTACTGCTCCATTGAAGTAAAATTAAAAAAATCAACTAAACCATGCTTTTCAGAACAGAAGATTCATTATCGTCGACTAATGTATTGGCATAAAGCAAAGTAACATCCTATCAAGTAAGGCACACATTCAATCTGCTTTTTCACCCCCCTTTATTTTTAACTCATGCTGTTTTATTGTTATAGGCAATTTGTACCACTCAGCATGACAGTGTAAACTGAATCAAGATTAATTTACATGCAAAAGAACACTTAGGAGAGCAGCGTGGTAAGCAAATGTATTGTCTCGATTGCTGAGGTGGAAAAGAACCTGGAAATAAAAAAGGGTGCTCTAATTAAGGAGCATCAAATATGATTGCTTGGGGTAGTCAATGGCCAGAAAATAGTAAATGTCCAGCCATTTAAAGAATTAGCATCCTGCTTATTAGGAAAACAAATTGTATATACCTAATTTTAATAAAATTAAATAAACTATCTGTTTACATAACCAAAATTGGTTGGCTTTTTGTTTGTTTGTTTGGTTTGTTTTGTTTTGTTTTAATGTGATTCAGATATATACTTCTAAAAAACGTGGACAAAACTATGTCTCTTGGGGAAAAAAAAAATCTTAATACTTAATACTTAAATTAGTCTTAACTGCCTATTAAAAAAACACCTTCATAAAAATTCTGATTAATATTCAGCTAAAACAATCACATGACACTTTTCATATTACTTGAAACAAGAGAATCAAAGAAAATTCTAGACTGGAGCACAAAACATCTGATACAATGAAATAATTGTACATATTTTAAAAAATAAACAGAAATTAAATTGAAAAAATTACAGTGATAGATAACAAGGAATGTTAGCTACCAGACCAGTCCAATTCTGAACTGAGAGAAGGAGAGTTTTTCATTTTTAAAAACAGCAGGCAAGTTAAAATTTGAATACAGAGTTCCCAACAATACATCTTGCACTCATGCAGAATTCTTACTATAGAAACTTGGCTTTTCATGGGGATTTGATGTAAAACAGGTATAAAATCCTGAGGCCTGAAGGATCAGTAAAAATATTTAAGCAGAAAGGTAAAGAGTGTTTGGCAATACCATTTTTACCCACTCATTCCAAATTGTCAGTTACAACAACCACCACTAACTCAGCTGCTGCTCAGGGAATTACCTCACCAGAGGATTCCCCAGCTCAGGAGGAAAGGAAAGGGAAGGCAGTGTAGCAAGGCTAAGCATATCCTGCACAGCATGTGGATAAAAATGGCTTTTGAGGTTATGCCACTACCACTAGATAAGCTTCACAGCGATGAATATTCAATAACCTGTCTGTTCCCCGCTCCTTATGCCATCAGGAAGAAAATGGACATATACAAATGTAACAGACAATGCAAACCATCAGAGTGTAATTGAGTAAAGATGTGTAGCAATGAATTGTCTTCTGCATAGTAGTATAATACCAGCTATTTCCTCTTTAGCATTCTTATTAGGTTACACATGCAATTTAGACGTAAAAATCCTTTAAACCCATATATATTCTCATTCCCCCCCAATGTTATCTTATATTTCTAATATTCTCCTCGCTCGTTCACTATTTTTAACTTATTTGTTTTGGTTGCAAATAAAAGAAAGCACCACCAGGTACAGAACTTGAAACATCTTATGTTCAAAACTAAACACAAAAAAAAAAAAAAAAACAAAAAAAAAAAAAAAAAAAAAAAAAAAAAAAAAAAAAAAAAAAAAGAAAAGGCATGACAAGTAAAAACCAAGTTACATAAATCATATTCATTCAGACAAATTGAAGTTATACATAAAACAGAATAACATATACCAACTTCTAAATTGCCCCGCATTTATTACTGTAATTTGGAATTTTCATTTGCAAGAACAGAAAGTAATTCTTCCCAAATGCTAGCAGTTCTTAGATCTTTGTATTAAATACTTATGCAAAATGTAGAATTGAGACCTCTATTACCAAGAATATTCTGATACAGATGATATCCATAAGAAAAAAGATGCAACAGAAAAGGTTTTTAAACCTGTGGTAAACTTGCCAGCCCATAAAGTCCTGCATCAAAGAATGAATTCAGGAAGATAGAGCGAGCAATACAGAAATGCCAAGAGACCTTCATAGATTTACAAATACTTCATATAAACAAATTTTCAAATAGCTTTATTCAGAGTAGCCTTTCTGCTCTATTAAACATAGCAAACAGCTGCCAGATTTATTCAGACAAATAATCAACAACCATAGAAGTAAAATGGCAGAAGAAAAAGGAATTTTGGCAACAACTCCACAGAGGACCACAGCTATTCTCCAAGTACACTTCTTCTATGTGCTCATGGTTCTGTATGGCCAGTCAGGAGGAAAAAAACCCCTCAGTCACAGTAAAGCATATAAAAACTCTATCAAAATATCACAAAGCAAGCAAATATAAAAACAGGGAGGGAAGCAGCATTGTAACCTGCCTTCTTTTCACTACAACCTCAGCTGCAATTTTAAGAAGGGAACAGTTAAAAATAAATGTGCCACAGCCTCATTCAATCACTCACCTTGGTTTGCTGAGCAGGTATAAAGCAGAGAGGCAGGCTTTAGCCAGCAAAGGGTAAGAACAGCAAATAAGTATCAGTTGGTTATGAAAACAAAGCACAATCCTAACTTTTCACTGCAGCCATATGCTTAACTGTAAATCATGTAGGCAATAGTTAAACTACTTTCTTAATAACTCAAAAATAAGAAATACTCAACAGCAATAACTAATAATTCATAACATTACTCATTGGTGTTCTTGACTGCTTGATGGATATACTGAGTTCCTGAGCCTTACACAGCAATGAGATAGGATCCCATGGGTATATTCTCATCTCAGTGTGAAGAGATTTACACATGTAAATCCCCATACATTCAGATAGACGAGTAAACACTACTCATTTAAATGCACCCAAAATGTAACCATTTGTATTTTAAAATATCCAAGAATCATATCCAAATTAAGGGTAGCAGTATTGACTATTCCATTTAACACATGGTCAAACCTAAGCACAATTTTCTCTAATTATTTTGCATAAAATATTCAAGTCACTAAAAGCTCTTATGGAGGTTTTTGTTTGGACTAGCATCAGAAACTTACATTCTTTAAAGACACAATATCAGAAGAATGCAGAAGTATAAAAACCATGCCATCTTTCCAAAACAGTATTCCAACAAGAATATTTTTTTTTTAATATGAAGTGTTTGGAAGTGAAAATATTAAAATAATCTTCGAAGTACCTGAGGAACAGGTACACTAATAGTATTTAAAATCAGCCTTGGTATAAAGACTAGTAAAAATGGATACAATATCAATGTATATTTGGTTTATTTTCTTGAGCTGACATTCCAATTTTCTGCTTTACTGTTGGTAGCAAAGACATTCACACTCCATGATAGGAAGCCAAACATTTTCAGCCAAAACACTGTTTCAGGGTAAAGGGTGGGCTTTGTGCTTTTAAAGACCCACTGAAAAGCTGTCAAATTTCACTGCACATCCTTTTAAAGATATTTTTAAACTGCTTATTAGTATCAGTGTGACCAACACAACCACCTACAACTAGAAGCACTTGCTGCACACTTGGAAATTCAAAGGCACGCAGCCCTCTTCCCAAATACACTTGGTGAAGCTGCTGAAATATTTCTCACCTTGCTCCTTCTTAAAGTCCTTCTCTGACATAGTGACAGGCAAGAGTAGCTCTCCAACAGGGGGTTGAATGCTAACATTGAAATGATCATCCTTTGTGCTAGGAAAACAGAAATTACACAGAATCAAACAAGTGCTACAACATAGATTAATATATACATATCAGCTCCAA
The DNA here is from genome assembly GCA_035583135.1 of Lophotriccus pileatus. NCBI lineage: Eukaryota > Metazoa > Chordata > Aves > Passeriformes > Tyrannidae > Lophotriccus > Lophotriccus pileatus. The sequence goes on from JAWWES010000094.1 coordinate 48,531,129, forward strand.
ATTTTCTATGGAATCTTAAAAAAGTGTAAGAACTACCTGAATGATTCCTACCTCATTAATCTGAACGCCTTCTACCTTCTTACATTAGTAACGCTGATCCATTTTCTCCAGTACAAATGTAGTTTTAATACAGTATGCATGGCCTTGTATTTCTGAAAATATTTCTTACTCATATCAACGTTTAGGTGTAATCTACAACACATCCCACTCAAACTGAGTGCTTGCAAAGGACAAATTATTGTGCATTTTTACAAATTGTTTGGAAGAACTGTTGTTCACACATCCTGTCATCAGTAACAGCTGTCCCAGAAATAGGCCCAAACATGGGAAAGGTATAATTTCAGACCAGAATGATTATTGTCGGAAAAAAACCACAAACGTCACAAACAATAACTACAGTAGTTAAAAAATAAATATCTTTGATAACTTCAGTTTTTGCAACATTTTGTATATTTAAACAAAATGGCACAGTATAGTGGCTGATACAAATGCGCATCGGAAAACTGCAGAACTTGCAGCTACTTTCTTAATGGCAGTGTTAAAAAATACCATCACTAGAAGCACACTACTGTCAAATGCTATAGATTCCTCCTTAAGAAATAAATATCATACTGTGAGCTTGCTCTCCCTATCCATTCTCTTCTCTAAGTTTCCTACTATTTTGTCTTAGATTTCCTCAAGGCTACAAAAATTCAAGATACATTCACTGTGCTATGTCTCATTGCCTACCTATACCATAAGGGATTTGCCTAGCAACTCAGGATCAGTACATCCAGTCAGAATCTTTGTTAATGCTTTGAGGCCTGAGAAATTTTTAGAAAAGAATCCTTTTTTTCTTTTTACTGATGTACCAAGTAGTCAATACGTCTTGATTGCTGATATGCCTCCGATATCTTATTTCAATATAGCAATACAATCATTAGAATGGAAAATATGTTTCATCAATTAACAGTCATGGTATTTAAATTACCTAAAACCCGTGTTACTAATTTTTTATAACTCTGCAACTTCAAAATTCTGAAACAAGATAGACTGATTAAAAAAAAAACCCAGGAGTAGATTAATAACACAGAAAACATATGTGTCTTCCTCCTGAAGATGTAATATAATCCACCTGAAAACAGAAAAGCATTTTACAGCCCTATTACTCAAAATTCTAATATTTAAAATAATCACCCATTTTCAAAAGCAAATGCTTAGGACCTAGTACAATCTTACTTTCTAGCTTTTGATGTGTTATAATCATGCTTATGGATGCAATCTCAGGTACAGGCTATTCAAAAACCCCCAGCTTTGATGTTAACTTTTTTCAGAACTGCTATTTAGTAAACACACATTCTTTCCCTTACAAAGAACCATTTATGAAATGCTGCTTTTAAAAGCTAAAAAATCCTCCTTTTTCCCCCCTACATTACTTTAAATGCTATCCATCTTTAAAATAGTTTTTATAATAAAACAACAGGAATTGCTTGATTGGCTGGCCTGGTTAAGCACACTGTGAAATAAGAAAGAAGTTCTGTGGTTTTTTTTAATTTTTCCTTTGAAAAGTGATTAAGAACTCAAACAACTTCAGAGCTGATGGAAGGGTCTTTAATCAACTGCCTCATTAATTTTTTGCTGTTTATATCTACTACTTGGATTACAAGTCTAACGCTTTTAATAATATCTTCATTGGCACTGTTCAACTGATCATCCAACCAATGTTATGTTTCATATTTAAGCAAGATGTGTGCTACGTAATTCAGTAAGAAACAGATACACTGTCTTGTGTACAATGATTCATGTTTTTCATTAACTGGACATACACTTGTACAATTTTACATAAACTTGACTTATCAATTATTAGACTGCTTTAAAATACTTATAATATTTTCACAATAAGAAGGAATAAAAGCATGAGCATAGCGTGGGTTTTATAGGGCTGCAACTGCTCAAGAGGACCACTTGACATCTCTGCTGTTGACAAACATTCCACTTCCCTTTTCTCTAGTGAATAAATAGCTAGTATATATTTTTTGATAAACCATGAACTGTTCATAGCCTACAAACAGAAATTCTGATTGCTTAGTGTTCTTCAAACCACTTTGTTCTTAATTTCACTTTAGTCAGCATCTGGTTTACTTTGTATTACTTTAATTCTGATGTACTTTTGTAAATTTCTTCTTCAGCTACAGAAAATCATTTTTCCGTACAGATTCTCTTTATCAGACACTTCACAGGCTAAATATACAGCTTTTGTTTATTGATCTGCATCTCTTTTATTACATCTTTATCTACTAGAGAGCTCATAATATCTAGTTTAACAAAAGTAATTCATAATTGTATAGGACCACAGAAAATTCTGAAGAGCCATTAAGAAATCACCTGGTCCTACCTCCTGCTCAAGCCAGAGCCACCTGAGTTCACATTGCTCAGTCTTGTTCATTTGAACTCTGAGTATCTCCAAAGATGCAGATTTCATCGGACATCTAATGGACAAGTTTAATAATGAGTTTTGCAACAATTTCCTGCAATACCTAGTAAACTAATTTCCTGTGTATTTAACTTATTTATTTGTAATTTTAATAATATTAGTAGTATAAATGATGCTTAAACAAGAAACTGCAGAGGTGATTTGAAGTTTGAAAATTAACATTTAAGAATCTGCTGAACAACTCGTTCAAGCTGTACTGAAACACCTCTCAGGTGGTGATGCTCTAACTTTCCTGGAAGATCAAGCTGAAGAAGCTTACTGGAGAAAAAAAAAAACAAACCACCAAACCAAAAATGAACAATGAACCAATGAAATATAACTGTTTTCAGATTTCAAAAATTAAAGACTAAATTTTCTGGTATTAGAAAGTGCAACTGGCAAGTTACAGCCTTAGTGGAACAAGAATGCTTAATGAGACGTCCTCAGAAGGAAGTTCTAAAAGGATCAAACAATTGGCAGTGTCCAAGAACAGTATCTTGCCACTGGTTTGAAAATCTGTTTTGTATTTAATTGTGAACTTAGGGGCAAATAATGTTAGACATCATTACTCTTACTTATGCCTTAAAAACTGTTAAACTGTATATACTGTATTTTTAAAAAGCTTACATCACTTTCCTGATTCAATTTCAAGGATAATATGAATTTATCTTCTGATGCACCCAATTAAAATGAAGAGATGAGAGACAATAATGCTTCCACAGGACCATAGGGAGACTTATCAGCTCCATGATAAATGACACAGCAGGACTAACATTCAAACTTTAGAAGATGTGCGGTTTTAGGTTTTCTTTAGATGGCTGCAGTGGGACCAGCTAGCACCTACCATTTGGAACCAGAGGCTATTCCCTCTCTCATCTTTTTTTTTTTTTTTTAAAAAATAATTAGCTCCAAAGGGTTCCTGGGGAAGAAGTTCTTTGCCACATATAGGACTTCAGGACAATGATGACAAAATCTTCTTTAAAACTAATGCAAATAATATTTAGCACTTTTGAATGAGGTTTTTTAAGATTCCACAATAGCAGTGTTTAAAGTCTTAATTTCCAAGGCTTCTAATAAATTATTACTTTAATTGAAGACTCAGGAAGATTCTTCTTGCTCTTTATATTATCCTTTTTTCTTTCAATCCCAGTAGCTGCTTGTCCCAGAGTACACTTATCCCAAACCAGCTTACTACTTTTGTCTTGTATTCAAAAGATCTCAAAAAATAATCAAAAATTAATGGAAAGGGAAGAGCAACACAAAGCTGCTAAGTTCCCACAAAACAAAACATGGAATGAAGAAGTCTAAGAGACTTTGTTCATAGTCTCGCTGAGGAAAGGACAGCATCTGGCTTTTATAAGAAAAAAGGCCAAAGCAACAGAACAAATGAGAGCAGTTGTCCATGTCCAGCCTTGCTTTTCCCAGGTCAACTATCTCAGTATAATTGTTTTCTGGAATACGGCTAACTAACTACTTTAGAGTAATGAAATAAAGACAAAAGTACCAGATTTCTTGTCCTATATCTGTAAACAAATTGGTGATCTGCTGACAAAGCACTAGGGAAGGAAACAGCAAGATGACAACAGTCCTGCGTCTCTAACATTACCTTTTAATATATTCCACAACATATTCCACTACATAATTTTAATCAGATGCTTTTGTGCAAGCATCTATACCTGAACGCATGCTTGCACTCAATAGAAATACTGACTGCTACACAACTGATCCTCTTCATTTACTCCACTTTGCAGGTAGGAGTTCTGCTTGACAAGATTCTACAGCAACACAGAGTGAAGTAAGGGAATTTCATTTTGCAAAAAATCTCCTCCTGGGAAAAAAAAAATTTAGAGCAAAATCTTTTACAATAAGATAGAACCTGCAGAGAGCAGACTGAACACAGTTTTCAAATTTCATTCATGGAATTTAGTTAATTTAAGAAAATGCTATATTCTTCCTGCTACACCAACCTCTTCTGGAGTAATCAACAGTATGTTTTCTTTATATAGTCCAAGGCAGATGAAGTAACAAACAGCTTGCTTTTCTATCAGCATAAGAGTATGTACAGTGTCCTAGCCCTTTTGATGAAGTGAAATATAGAAAATGCCAATATAAGGTAGCCAGCTTGTGTTTGTAAAAACCTCTGCCACTCTTTTCCATACATAATTATTCTGAAAAAGAATGGAAGGCATAGAAGTTGCTGCTTTCATTCCATTTCCCTTTCTTCTTGGGAGCTCTGATTGTATTCTTTGCACTTAAACCCTGAGAAAACTAGTCAAAGAGACGCACGGCATGGACCCTTCCCCTACGCCAAGTGGTTTCAAAGAAAGCTAAACACCACCATACGTACTATTCAAAAGAACAGGAAAAAGAAGAGAAAAGAACAGGTTCTCCAGAAACTCTTCTTTCATGGTTTTGGGAACAGCTAAGAGTTTGTAAAGAGGGGATGAAAAGAATAGGAAATAAGAGGTAAAGATAAACTTTCTTCTTCAGCTTTCAATGTTGTAAAAAGGAGGACTCCCCTTCATCTTTCCTTATTCATCAGATATCTAGAAGAAATTGGTAATTTGCCTACTGGGTTTTACAAATGCAGACAGGAATTCATAATGCTAAATACACGTATACAAACAGGATAAGGGCACGTATATGCTGTAACCCTATGCGTTTCTATAATCTTCCTTGTCTTTTTTCTCAAGGGATTCAAATGTCTTCATTCCAAGGACCCATGGCCAAATTCTTGCTCAACTGCTCAACTACCCAACCTTTGCCTACATGCTTACCTAAGGCTGAGGTCACTACTGGGATAGTGAATATACAAAAATTTAACTAGGATTCAACAAGCTACCAACCTACATTGCATGTGAGTTAGCTAATAATGAATTGCTTTAAGCTTCTAAGCTGTGTATATCTTGCTTGCAGAATGAGAACAAAGTAACCCAAAAAGACAAAGTAACACTCAAAAAAATCTTTTAAAAGACCAAGTTCCTCCATTTATTCCTCCTTAACTTTCTGCTTGAAAGGCATTATCATGCAGAACACCAGTGTGGGTGAAACAGTCTGTGTCTGCAAGGATGTGGCACAAGAAAAATAGCAATGAAAATATATTCTCCTTACAAGTACATAGTGTGAACATTCTAATACACGTTCTAAATAAATGCATTAGGCACAGTTTTCAAGTTAAGGAGTTTCACTTCGTTTTAATTAGACATGTGATCTTGGTAAGCTTTGCTTAACAAAAACAGTATTTGTGAGGGAGGTCTTTCAAAGTTCAAACCTTCAAACCTCTCTATAATGCAGTTTCTCCTTCACTGTCCCTGAATTTGTACAACAAATTGAGAAAAAGATCTAAATATTTTATGGCTCTCGTTTTTTTCTTTACACAGTTTGCATTTATTGAACTAATAGTACCACAGCACATCCCCAAGCAGAAAGGTAGTGTTTGCTATGCAAAACACACAGTCCATGATTGGCACCTAAGACCAATTGATCTACCCATTACCACTACGTCCCTACCCCCACAAGCTTTACTACAAAGCTATTGATTTAAACACTGCCGATCGGTTTCCATTTTCTGATTTTGGGCAGGCCAATTAAGAAAGTGAGTAATTGTGATTACACCGCTTCAGGATCAATTACATTTGATGCAAGATAAAGTGCTCCTCTTAGAACAACATAAAGAAAATTGTTATGATCAGGAACACTTTGCTGAACATGCTTCTAACAAAAATGCAAAATAACTGACAACGTCTTTCATAAGGATATGAAATATAGGAATAGGAAATACAGTAGGAATACAGGAAATAGTAGGAAATACAGGAATATCAACACATTTCACACAGTATTTCAACTATATTTTGACGAACTTCTAGAAGTCATTCCTTCTTTTGGATAAAAGCTTTTTAGGAAGTATGACAAGCTAAAAAGGCTGCATCTGAGTTGTCTAAGACATTGCTCCCAAAACATCACACTGCACAATTTCTTCAGTGATACTGCAGATAAGTACCATTTTGAACAGCATATGTTTTCAAATAGCAAATTTAATGCAAGGAACATTTTACCTATTATTATACTATTTTCTAAGAACTAGTGACAAAAAACCCAGGCCCTATCAATTAGCAAAGGAACAAAGTAAGCGGTTCCTATTCTTAATTTAATTTTAAACTTAGCTTGAGAGCTTTGTCATTGGACTCACATTGTCTAAATCATTAAAATAAATACACCACTGAGGTCTGAGGCAAATCTATTTACAGTGATGTTACTCATAGTCTGGTTGGTGTTCAGGAATATTGATCTGTCTTGTTTGTCTAATAGGAAAATAATAAACAATTACTAGGCAATGTTGGAGAAAGTAATCAGTTTTTATATATCACTAATATAGCAGACCTCCCAAAACATAAAGGTGATGATCTGCATAAAATCAATGTGTTATGCTACATTGCTTATCCTCATCAGTGCTAAGATTCTTAAATAAATGGTGTAAGCTAGAAATCAAACCACTGGTATACTGAAAATACATACTTGAAAGAAAAATATCTGCTCTATTTAAAAAAGAATGTTTCTATTTGATAAACTGAGAATATTTTAAAAAACTCAAATAGATTTAGGGAAAGAGAGCCTATAATTTTTAAGCAATTTTGAAACTGCACTCCGTAGAAGGGAATTTTCTTCCCAAACAAACTTCGCATCAAGCAACAGTCCAAAGCTATTTCCAAATTCCAGCAAACAGCATACAGACCAGCTATGACAACATGATGCACTTAAACTACATGCTGCAGACATCTTGATGGAGATACAAATAGGTGTAAAATGACTACATAGGAGTATTCATTGTACTGGGAAAGGTTTGAGAAACGGAAAGAAAAAATTCGATAGTAAAACCTTCTTGCCCCTAGAACAAAAAATCTTATCTTAGCAGTACTTTTGGAGTCACTAGGGTATATCTCTATGATAAATATTTTCACACTACCTTCAATAACCTCTAAATTACATAAGCTGCAGTAGCAGTGCACTAAAATTGCTACATTACTTAAAAATGGGGTACAGAACTTTCTCAAAGGGTTTCCCTTAAACTCGGTTGCAGCAATATGAATGTCTCTTCAATATCTTTTTTTTTTGTACAGAATATTGAAAACAGTGATTCTTGTCATAAAACACGTAAAAACCCCATTATTTCAAAATGTGTAAAAAAAAAAAAGACACGCAGATCTATATACTGCTTTTGCACAGTTTCAAAGACTACATAAAAGTGAACAGCTCCAAAAGAAGATTTCCCCTTTCCATTCTTTCCCAGTGTTTGGACACTGCTACTATAAATTTACCCTGGTTTCAAATGCTAGTTTGTAACAGAATTCTCTCTGTGTGAACAGGTTCCCTGTTATCCTACAATGCAGAATACAAAAGAGAAACTTGAACATGCCAATTAAAAGCACAAAAAATGTAAATCAAGAATGTAAGATAAAATCTAGTTGGCCAGCCAGTTACTTGTTTTCATTCTCTCACTATTTATTTAAAAGAATCTACAGCATGAGGAATAAACTCTCTAGGCCAAACTCTCTGGGGTTCGTTTCATGTTACACATCACAAACAGCCATAATAAGCATCTGAGGTAGTAAAATTGCTCACACTAAGCGCTTTTTTGATTTGCAATTTCTTACAAGGAAGAACGCACACAAAACACTACAGTAGAATAGTCAGACCTAACTACTCCTTGTTAAGAAGAAGAATCCCAAGAAGAGCAGAGCAAAAAAAATAAAGCTGAAGAACAGAGAAGTAGTTCTACATCAGAATAGGACTTTATGTTTCTGATTAGTATCATTTCCACCAAACTAGGCCTCCCAAACACAATATGTCAAAGAGTTTTTCAGTTTAAACATATGATTTCAAACCCTTAAAGATTTGGGCTCACTATCAAATCTATGTTCTGAGAAGCAATTCTAAAAAGAATTTGAAGGCTGAAGAAAACAGTTCTTCTAATAGTAAAATTGGACACTAATCATGTATTATTTCTATAAGAACATGTTGGATATACATTATGCTGTGAGTTTTGTTTAATTCTCTAAATATTTTATTAACAGCGAGCCTGCTACTGGCAAGTAAACTTCCAATAAACACTACTTTTGCCTTCCAAGAGCCAAAAATTACCCTCCTCCTACCAAGAACTCACCATAACTGGAAACTGGCTGTCTGAGTAGAATCACAGAAGTCAATACCCATTGTAACGGTAGTGGATCCTCCAGGCTCAAGGCACTCTAAATGAAGAGATTTGTAACAGGTAAAGCATGCATGTAAGGCAACAGAAGACCCCAGATGCAAATACTCAAACTCCATATAATTAAAAACCTATGTTAACAACCCCCAAAAAATTCCATAACAAGAAAATCAATAGTTGCAGTTTTATTTCAAGTAGGTATCACCAAAATGTCACACCTGCATGTTTAAGTGTCTTGGATCCCCCCTCCCTGTTAGGATCCCTTGGATCTTCCCTCCCACAGCTAGTGCACATGAAATGTTGCCATTTCAATCTTACAGTTCTATCAACAAAACAAGGATTTCTATTAGATAACTGAAGAAAATATTTTACAGAAAAAAAATATGGAAGTTACATCCTTTTAATTGTGTAAAGATCCAGCACTGAGATTTCATTTTCAGTAACACCAGTTTGCAGATTTAGTTAGTAAATAGCAAAACACAACTATTATTATCATTTGCATTAATACAACTCTATTAATGACTTGAACTTAAACTATTTCATAATTACTGTGGTTTACTTATCTCTCAGTATTCCAACTGCATTAGTTGGAAGGGAGAAGAAAGATTATAAACACAAAATGGAAGATCATTCTGTGCTATACAAGCATAGAATATGTGTATCAGTTAAAGATATCAAGAGATATTATCATTCTTAGGTTCTTGACTAAATAATTACATTATTTCCTTCATTTTGTAAAGACAAAGCTTTCTTTAAAGATCTTTTTTTCAAGCTCTAAGTAGAAATCTTAAAAACAAGCACCTAAGCAAAGTTTGACTTCTCAGGATTACAACAAAGAAAAGCTAAAAGCACAGTTAAAAGAGGGGAATTCAAATAAAAAGAATTGGAGAGGCAGAAAAATATCCCATTTCCAGACTATTCATAATGTATCTGATGCTTTTCAGGAACTGATAAGTAGGCAACCGCTCTATGATATAAGGAACCAAAATTTAACAGTGTCAAGATTAGGTTTGGAAAAATAGGGAAACATGGAGTTCATGCAGTTAGGCAGAGTCTAAATTAATGCTAGGGAATGAATGAAAACCAAAGTATTCTAAGGAGTCTGTGTAAAGCATTGAAAGATTACAGGCTCCAGCTCAAATTCAGAATAAACTTTAGCAAAGTCTTTGAGCTTAATTTTTCAAAGGTACTACAGATGATGTATAGCTGATTTTCTGCAGAAGAAACCAAAAGTTTCACAGGACAGATAACACAATGTCTTTCTTGGGGAAATAAATACTTTAAAAGGTAGGGTTGTTTTGTGGAGCTCAAGGAACATGAAGGGGACAATTTATTAATTCCACTCTTTTTTCCCCTCCACGGTTTTTATGTGAGACAAATGAATGCTACTTTTAATTGACTGTTATTGTGAGTACAGTACCTCCTGATCCAATTTAGAGTGTTACTATATTGCTACTTGTAAGCCTTTGTGCTTTATTTCCTTAAATGTTTTAAAGGGAGGATATACAATAAAGCTGATAGTCAAAACCAACTTGAATTCAGAACTCTACGCTGGACTTTTTATCTTGAGGAATAAACATAAAAAAGTTCACTTAAAACAAAGATTAATACAGTTCCTAAAAGTAACTATCTTGATAAAGTATATCATTACCAAAATGGAAACAGTTCCATAATTTTAACTCTGAAATAAACTGTAGCGCTGAACATTAGCTTTTGTTGCTATTTGGCATCAATCTGTATAACCTTTACACTGTTAAAAAAATAAGTATTTTAATAGCATAGAGCCATTTAATACCAACAGTCTTAACTACTTAAAACAAGGAATACTCTGTACTTCACTGTTGTGCTTTAAAAACATGTTCCTGTATTCTTCTAGCATGATACAGATTTACATAATAATGTAGCTAATTGAAAGAGAAGAAATATGTCTAAAGAAATAGGAGCTTGTGCCAAAAAGGAGCATGTCTGTCCTTTCCACTTGTATTATGAAACAGACATTTTTGTCCTAAAAAAAAGAAAGCAGGTTGCATGCACAGATACTACTTTTGAATAAAAGCTGTATGATCTGTGTTCTTTCTCAGGTTTTATACTCCTTTCCACTAAATAGAAATTTAGCAAAAACCCCTTGCATTCAGATGATAGCAAGTGAAACAATTTAGGTTTGGGTTGACTGAAGCATTGCTTTCTATCCAGTCTAGGCAGACACACTTCGTGGAAGTATGGTAGATATAAGCTAAACTAAAAGATAACACTCCCACTCTACTGCCATAAGCTCAAAAGAGAAAAAATGACAATGCTCCGAGCCACCAAAATACACACTACACCTACATATCTACTTAAAGCTTGGTAAGAAACAATTGTGAATATATAGACCCTCATTCTTAACAGTATCCCATAACAGACATTCTAGACTAAGACTGTAAGAGAATCAAAGTTTGTAGGTATGCAGAAAAATTTTACTGTATTAGCTGGAAGAGCTGTAATATAATTGGTATTTGAATAAGCAGGTAAGATGTCAGGCATGGAAGTTCTGACCTAAGGAATTATTTCCAAAGTCAAAGAGAAAACTGAATTAAATTTTTGTTAAAATCAGTCTATCTAAGAAAAGATAGTTGCATGAGTGTATGTATGTATACCTACATACCTGTATAACTACATACACACATACACACACATCTATGAGTATATGTATGGCTATGCAAAAACACTTTCCTCTATTTGAAATATTAAGAGTCTGTATTTTTAAAGATAGGATATGATTACCTATTGGATTAAACTCATGCATCCTCATGCCTGGAGGTAATTTCTTCTCCTCAATGTGTATATTCTCTAACTTCTGATCGGTTGTATTTGTTACTGTCACTTGCACAGGTACCATATGATCACCAAAAAGGCCTGGCTGTCTTGAGAAGTGATAATGAGCTGCTAATCCTTTTCCACTCATTCGATGAAGCAGCTCATATGTTTTTGTTGGCACAGAGACTTGAGTAGTGACCTGTTAAGTACAAAACAACAGTTGGCAAATGTTGTAAGTGAAGAACAAATAAAATAACAATTAAATACTGCACTTTTCACTCAGCTAGAACACCTGCTTTTAAGTTGGAATTTTAGTGAACCAGAAACAGGTAAGGACATATTCAAATGCATAAAAAAATTGCAGTAATAGATATGAGATAACAGAGCCTAACACTTCTGGTGCTGAGAAAAAGCAGTTTCAACTTTGTTGTTATCTGTCTCACTTTCTGCTATAGTATCTTTTAATTTTTTTAAGTCTACAGTTATCTATCAAATAATCAGGTTTTTTAAGAGTTACAGTTCGAATAGTTACATTTTTTTCCAGCAAGAAACATTCTATGCATCACAACTCCAGGGTGACCCCAAGCCCACTGTGTAATGTGAAAGTGTAGTGAGAAATTGTCTTCTGCTTCTGTTGTTTAAACCACAAAAAATGTTGCCTGGTGAAAAAGTAAAAATACAGTTATAAATAGCAGAAGGATGCTGCCACTTTTTAAACAGTCCTACCGCTAAAAGCAGTAAGAAAAATCCCAAGGATGTTTGGGTCCACTCTATCCTGCAGAAATAGCATGAAAAAAGACATCTAGTGTGCAAACGTTCCCAAATACTACTGATAAGGAGACGTGCAATCATGAACTTAAAAGTACAACACTAAGGCATATGCAGAAATCTGCATAAAAGTGAATCTGAATTCTTTTAACAAGTTTTAAGGAAAGGTTAGGGAATTACATGAAACAAACACCAAACAAACAGAACGCAGAGGTTGAAAAAAGCCAAATGCTCAGCAAAAAAACCCCATTTGTCTGGTCAATGCTCTACGAGCTACTGAACTTTACAGGAGATCTGTTAGATAAATCTGTTTATGTTTCCACTGATGAGTGTCCCTCTTCTCTTGCCCCACCCACAACCCTGAATGTGTAACTAAGTGAAAGAGACAACTGCAGATTGTTAAAAACTGTTCAAAAGCAAGCTGTTCAAAACTCCAAGCAGCTAAGCAAGGAGAACAGGCTTTCATCTTGCCTTCTCTACAAAACACTTGCAGGGCTGCTACATTTTGAAGATTGACATATTTAATATGGAGGGGCTGGCCTAAAGGCTTAGTGAACTGTCCTAGTTAGAACAGCTGGGACCAATTCATCACTGGATGGGCGTAACCCAAACCTGTGTATTCTATAGCCTTCCA
>JAWWES010000094.1:48549926-48554926 GCA_035583135.1 Lophotriccus pileatus
AGGATACAATTGGCTTTCTGGGCTGTGAGTGCACATTGCTGGGTCATGTCCAGCCTCTCTCATCCACCAGCACCCCCAAGTCCTTCTCAGCAGGGCTGCTCTCCATCAGTTCATCCCCCAGCCTACACCGATACCAGGACAGCTTTGACCCAGGTGCAGCACCTTGCACTTGGTCTTACTAAACCTCATGGGATTCCCATGGTCCCTCTCCTGGAGCTTGTCCAGGTCCCTGTGGATGGCATCCCATCCTTCAGGTGTGTCAGCTGCACCACTCAGCTTGGTGTCATCTGCAGATTTGCTGAGGGTGCACTTGATCCCTCTGTCTCATTCCTGAACGTATTAAATAACACTGGTCCCCGTACAGACCCCCGAGGGACAGCACTTGTGACTGATGCACGTTGGGACTCTGAGCCATTGGCCACTACCCTCTGGGTGTGACCATCCAACCACTTTCTCATCCCTCTAACAGTCCACTCATCAGATCCATCTCTCCAATTTAGAGACAAGGATGTTGTGGGGGACTGGGAAAAAGACTTTACAGAAGTCCAGACGAATGATATCTGTAGCCCTTCCCTTGTCTCCTGATGTCGTCACTCCACCCTAGAAGTCCACGAGGCTGGTCAGGCAGGACTCGCCCTTGGTGAAGCTGTGCTGGCTGTCTCATATCACCTCCCTGTCCTTCATGTGCCCTAGCACAGCTTCCAGAAGAATCTGTTCCATGATCTTCCCAGGCACAGAGGTGAGGTTGACAGGCTGGTAGTTTCCAGCCTCCTCTTTTCTACCCTTTTTTAGGATGTGTACAATGTTTCCTTTTTTCCAGTCACCTGGGACTTCCCTGAGTGCCGTGACATTTCCAATATCATGGAGATTGGCTTGGCAACTACATCAGCCACTTCCTTGAGAGATACATCTCATTGGGTCCTATAGGCTTATGTGCCTTCCAGTTCCTCAAGTGGCTATGAATCTGATCTTCTCTTACAGTGGGAGGGACTTTGCTCCCCCTGTCCCCACTCTCAAATATCTCCCAGCTCTGTTCCACTCCCTCGTCCCTAAGGACAGTGACTGCCATGACTCTAGATGACTGCCATGACTATCTCCCTGAAGTGCTGGAATTTTGCTTTCCTGAAGTTCGGGGGGCTAACTTTACTCCTTGCCTGACCCTATCCCTCAGGACTGCAAAATGCACCAATGCATGAGCTCTGCAACCCATCTGGACTCCAGTCTTGATGTCCCCAGCTAGCTCATCTGTGTTGGTGACCAAAAGACTACGTAATGCATTCCCTCTGGTAAGGCCGTCTGTTACCTGGGCCAGAAAGTTATCTTCCATGAATTCCAGGAGTATTGTGGATTGCCTACAGCTCACCATGCTATTTTCCCAGCAGATTATCAGGGTGGCTGAAGTCCCCCAGCACAACAAGAGCTTGTGAGCATGATGCCTCCAGTAGCAGGTGCAGGAAGGCTCCATCAATAGGCTCTCCTTGATCAGGTGGCCTGTAGTAGACAACAGCCACGAGGTTCCTTTTTCTGCCTCAGTCTCCTAATCTTACCTACACCTTTTTGACCTGCCCATGGGTACAATCTATGAATCTAGAGATTATTCAAATCTTCAGTGATCCAAATTGTACCTTTTCTAATATTTTTATATCCCTTAGATTTTTCTATGGTTCTTTTAAAGCAGAATCAACTAGACAGAACTGCAGTTATTCTGTATCCTAAAAAGTATTGCTCTTCAAAAATAAAAATTACTGTATGATATAAAGGAACTAGGATTAGACCTGAACCTGGAGTTCACGAACAACACAAAACTGTATTAGTCCTATTCCAGACTAATCAAGCACTTTTAAAACTGAGAGTGACTTGTTTTGTATTTTATGTGTAACTGGAGACCAATGAGACAGCTTGCATTTCACACGTATAATAGAATTTAAAGCTTTGTATCACAACAACACATGCTTTTGTTTGAAATTTGGCACCTTGGCCTTTTCCTTTTGCTGAGCATAACGAATTGCAGGCATAATCCAATGAAAATATTGGTAAAATCTTTTAAAAAGCCACACAAGAAAGGAGCTCCGTAGCAACAAAATGGGAATATTCTCATGATTAAATCACAGTTATTACATAAGCATGAAGGAAAGGGCTAAGGTCAGTGACGTAAAAAGGGACACAAAGCTTGGTATAAATTCAGAAGTACACATTCTTCCCCAAAGGGTACTCTGGGAGACTAGGACTGTGAAAACAGCTTAAACAAATATTAAGGAAAAAATTTATTTTGATGACACTAGCAGAAAATTCCTACACTTCAGGTCTCAAATTGGTGAAATTCATATTTGTGCAGGGGAAACCTCAAGATTTACTACGCATGCTTCTAAAAGGAAAAAAGCAGATGGTCTGGTGGCTGATGCATATGTGAGACTTTCATCAAGCTGCATGGTTAGGCGTTTCAAGGAAAAGGCATTCTCCCAATACACAAAAAAGTAACTTACTTCAATTTAGTGATTCAATCCTTCCACTGACCACCTAACTCAAAAGACTGAGACTGTACCTGGGGACATGGTTTAGTGGTGGACTTGGCAGTGTTAGGTTTGCAGTCGGACTCGATGTTTTTCAACCTCAATGATTCTTTGATTCTATGATTATCTGAAATAGTTCAGCAGTTAGAAAAACAGAGTAAGGTGTCAGCCTCACCTTGCATCCTAATTATGAATTTGAAATAGTGGACATTGCTGAGAGGGATTAATATAGATTTTGGCATTGAGTCTACATGACTTCAAAGAAGTTCCTACAAATGATTTCGAGTATATTATTTTGATTTTTGGCAAACAGCCAGTACTTTAGAGACCTCTAAAGTGAAAATATACTGAACCATACTGGTTATAACGTATAATTTTACAGTTAGGATTATACTATAACAACTCCTGAATATTGCTTTTTCCCAACAGAAGTGTGTAGTTCAAATTTTTCCCTGAGAAAAAGACATCATGTGTAGATATATATATATAATATAAGCGGAAACACTTCTACACAGTATCATCTACACGGCAAAACAAACTCAGCCTACAATACACCATATTTGAAATCTAGTAGAGGTATTCATGAATTTCAAAATGTAAATTACATCTTTGCCAGCTTCATAAATTATATTTGAATCTTGTTCACTACATTGTTGTTGAAGAATGCAACATGTTATTTTGGCTTCTATCAGGATGATCTTAAAGTACTTTGTTTTTATCTATCAGCATGATCTTTGCCCACCTGCAAGGACAAAAGCCCAAAATAAGCACTGAACTCAGTGCACACAAACATCTGCATCAGCACTTCCTCAGTGCACGAGAAGAATCTCTGCATGTACAAGAACACCTCTCTTAAACATGATATTGACATGCCAATTTTCACCAACTTTTATTTAATTGTACACATGATATTTTAACCTGAACAAACCCATATTTCCTAGGTTGCAAGAATTACACCTGACCTGAGACCATGCTAACAAACACTTTTTCTGTGTTTTGTTTTCATTTTTCATCCTTAAAAAAACCCACAAAAAACAGCTGCTACAGTTAATAGTCTGTTAAGCAACAAAGAGGTTTATTTATAACCAGTTACCTTCAGTTTCTTTGTTTAAATTCAAATGCACACTTCTATTTTTTTGACTCAGAAACAAAATTTGTGGTATCAAATGACATACTTAGCCTTCACAAGGACACTTCACACTCTTAAGAAGAAACACCTCTCAATCCCGTCCACACACTGCTCAGAGTAATGCAAGCAACAATATGCACAGCATATCACAAGAAAAAAACTCACCCTATGGATATGTCTCATAAAGGCTCCACTGTACAGACACTTGAAGGTATGCACGCTGCTTTACACAGAAGTTGTGATCATAATTAAGGCCCTCAGGTGATGACTGAGGGCAAATTAGGTAGGTAACTTTTTCTCGTCTGCTTTCCGAATTATCTTGGTATTACTAACGTAGAGTATTACTGCTACTACTGTCTAAGTCTGCCACAATTGTCAGACTACTGAGCACAAATACAGCAGCAGGAAGACTGTGACTGACCATTTATTAAAACTTAGTCCATTTTAAAGCAACACTAAATAGACAAATGCATGTCACAGTATTTGAAATCTATGATTTATATAGAAAGCAACAGTAGTTAAAATTTATGATTTGTGTAGTAAGTATATGTTCTAATGCTGCTGGAGTTACAAAGCTCCTTCAGAGTAAACAGTAGAATGATTTTCTTCATAAAAACATTCCAAACTAATAATAGTAAAAAATTGTACACAAACCTTCTTTTGCATCAATGAATTCCTAAATTCCATTATACAATTGAAAGTTCTATTTTACAGTTCTTACATATGTATCTTTCCACCATTCTTCTGGCATCTTCAAATCAAGAACATAGATGCTAGGGACTAGAAATGCCAAGCGACATTATATGCAGCCCTATAAAGATGGAAACATTTCTTATCCCAAGTGAACGGAAGTTAAAAATGAAAACCTCTATTAACTGCGCAGAAATCAGTATTAATTCAGTAATATTCTAGAACTGCTTTTTTAGTCTTAATTTGTCAAGGCCCTGTTCACCAAGCCATTGAGGAAAAAGTATGCAAAAACAAGATCAAAAAGTCTGGACCAAAGTAAGCTTTTTAAAAAACTCATCTCCCTGATCCTACAGTATTTAATCGCAGCATTGTTTAACAACCTTTTAAAGAGTCTTCTGCCTCTCCAGTGTTCTCTACAGTCTATGGCACAAAAGGACTAAAAACATTTCTAAATTATTCTGATTTGAGAAAGCAATGGCACATCACTTACCAACCTTTTAAAAACAACATTAACACAGGTTTGGAGGCAGGTAATGGAGATACCCCCTTCCTGCAACTGTTAGCAAGAACTTTTAGAGAACATTAAAATGCATCTCTATTGACATAATTTAAAAGATTCCAAGTCACCTTATTTTAACAACTGCAACGCCCTTGCATTTCACTTACTTTGT
>JAWWES010000094.1:48559926-48617455 GCA_035583135.1 Lophotriccus pileatus
ACACTCTGGAGAATATCCAGTATTGAACCACAAAGTAATCAATTAAATCAATGACATTACACATAGTAATAATACAGTGTATCTCTCAGACTGAGCATACTATTATTTGGTCTAGTGTCTGGTATCAGAAACTTAGCCCTGATTCATAAGAAAGATCATGTTTGAAATGTCAAATAAAATTTTCTAATTTATTTGAAGAAGAGAAGTTGAAGGTTCTTAAGTTTCAAGTGAAGAGTTTGTTACGAATTAATTCATTTGATAACACGAGATGGGTATTTTTAAGGCTTGAACATAATTCAACATCACAAATATTTATAAATGGATTTCTAATTAAAGGATAGATGAGAAATGATACTTAAAAAGGTAGTGTCATGGTAGGTTTTTTTTCTTTCAAGCTAACATTTTTAGAAGTATGTTGAAGCAATTTCTGAAAGGACACTACAGCTTTCAAAAATTTTATGTAACACATCACCTGTCTATGAAGCAATTTTGCATAAACAGAAAAATAAAATCAAGTGTGGAGGGGTCGTCTTTGTTTAATTTCTTCTTCTTGGCTTCGCAATGGTTAATATCTGCTGATGAGCAGCTACACTCATTTGTAGATCTCTGAGTGCTTTCCCAAGGTTAGTAAGCATCATTATCCTCATTTTTCAGATGGAAAACTAAAAGATTAAGTTACTCCCTCCAGATCCCACAGCAAGTAGTAAGCCAAAAATAGAACTCATTTTCCATATGTAACACCCAGTTCTGTATTCACTGGACCACACCGCCTTCCCACAAGCATCAGTCACACCTAATCAGCCGCATAGCTGAATTTTGGGTGGCACTAAGAGAAAGTTATTTTTTAACTCTTAAATCTAAGGCTATGCCTTTTCAGTTGCTTCACAGATACAAACTTTTGCATGCATCTTACTAACATATGATATTATAAAAAGTGGTTTCAATTATGCCTTATGCTAGTTACAAATCTTGCAGAGCACAGGGGAGGGGAAAACAGAAACAACATAAATACTTCCGACTGTTCCACAAAACTACAACAGCAGCTGATAGAAGAGAAGATGTGGCTAACACTGAAAGTTGATT
Organism: Lophotriccus pileatus; assembly: GCA_035583135.1. Lineage (NCBI taxonomy): Eukaryota > Metazoa > Chordata > Aves > Passeriformes > Tyrannidae > Lophotriccus > Lophotriccus pileatus. Next base: position 48,561,010 of record JAWWES010000094.1, read on the forward strand.
TAAAACCATCATCTTTTGCAGGAGTAAAAAATTTTAGAAGCATCCTTAAGGGAGTATGGGTATATTTACAGAAATGTGAAATAATTTTTTTAAATACTGGTAGTTGATAAAAAGCTCTCTGAGAACAATGGGCAGAAAACGGCCATTGCCTACAGTCCGCTGCTATCACAAGTGATTGCACCACATCTCTTTCAAGACAATAAGAAGTTAACACTTCTTCAAGACAATAAGAAGTTAACATTTCTTTCAGACCAGAGCTTATATGAATGACAAATGTACATGGTAAAAAAATAATTGCTGCTAGTAAAGCTCTGAAAAAATAAAACTCATGAAGTTGAGTGCATGCCAGTAACTATTTGGAAGTACTACTATTTATTTCTCTACTGTAGGATTTTGACAATTCTTAAAGACCTCATGCTAACCTTTCCTGCAAACTACAGACTAGACTAGAGTCATAATATAATCCATTATTGCTATTTTTGTGTTCCTCGTACTCCTAACCAGAGATGCTTCAAACAGTAGCATATACTTCAGAGTCAGCCTTAAGACTTGTTACAGTGGAATTAGAAACAGCCTGAATTGACAAAGCCACCTAAATACTAAGAAAGACTTCTCCTGTAAAGACTATGTCAACAACTTAGAAACTAAAATACCATTAAAGGTGTTCTCCGAGTCTGAAAATTTCTCTAGTTAAATGTTGAGGAAGCTCATGTTTACTATTTCTCAAGGAATTCTGTAAGTTTACTCAATTTAAAATTAAATGTGTTTATCACCTGGTTTGACAGGTCTGCAGCTTGACCTTGACTTTTGACAAAAGCTATTATTTCTGCTTTACGCATCACCAGTCTAAAGAAGTTCTCAAAGTGGATCTCAGTCACATGTTCTTTAGAAGACACAAAATAGAAAACAAGATGATTTACTTCTCCCTTCCTAAACAGTTTCTCTGGAAAGCTGAGTGGTAAAACAATAAAAACATAACACTGCTAATAACTACTATCATGAGAAAACACTGGACACAGTAAATGAAACTGTAGTTAGGTGGTACGACCTACAATTATACCTTAATTCCAAATCCACAATAATAGCTACTCTAAATTATCACATCAAATACTTTTATAAGTACCTCCACAATACAAGATTTTTCCCCTTATTTGCTACATGGTTATTTCATGAGGTTCTCTTAGTCACCCTTGACCTTTTTCTGAAGTTATCCTATTTGGGGCAGGGAAACAATCTTCTCCCCTCAAATCCTATTCAACTCAGCCTATACATCCACACACTTTTTTCCCCATCCAACTGCTGCTACCACCAGAGCTTATATCCAGCTGTCAGTTCTTCCTTGCACTAACACTGTTCTGAATCACAACAGATTTTCTGCTACCAAAGCAGTATTTCCTTCTCACTAATTCTGTTTATAACAGTATGTGTCATTTTTATCAGTTAATTATGCTAGGAAAGCATACTCAGAGCTCTCCACATTTAGGAGAGCAGTTGCTTGTATATTTTTACCATCTAAAATCCTAATAAGAAAAGAACAGGTGGTTTAACCTTTTTTTCCTCATCAGTTGTGACAGGTAGGAACAGATGATCACTCCCCTCTTCAGCTTCTCTGCATTACCACAGCTTTCCTCTCTCTCCTCTCACCATTCCTGATCAAAATACTATTTCCTGCAGCAGATTATAACCCTCCCTGTCCTTAGGTCAGTCGTGAGTTTTGCTTTGAATTTCTTCCTTTCCCACTTTATAACCTCCCTTTAGGGGACAACACCCACTTCCAGTTTTTCCAATAATTGCTTCACACTGACAGCTTGCAGTTTTCTTTTGCCTCCTGTTTTTTATTTGCACTGCAGCTTCACAGATCTTTCAAGCCTGCAAATTTTCCATCTGAAACTCAGTCGATGCCAGCTGCGGTTTCCCCAAGCACTTAGTTTTGACTTCACTTGCATGAATACCTTTAAAAGCCATACATAAGCCTCTGGTGACCTCAGTTACCTGGTTCAGTTGAACCTGAAGATGAACCACAAAAGCATGCGTATGGATTTACTATGCTTTGCATCCAGTTGGAAGAGAGTTATCCATGAACTACAAGAGAATTTTGTTTTTCCTGGAACAAACTATAACATGCATGTGTGCATTTATATGAGAGGGAAATGTGCTATATGTAAACACGAACGATAAAAACAAATGAGCCACAGGACAAAGCATTAGGTTGTGCACTGCTGTTTCTATTCAAGGATATTTTGGTTTTACCACTACTGTAAAACCATTCTTGTATTTATGCTTTCTATAATGTTCAGCAGCTATGAATTTGAAGTTTTAAGTTTTCTAAAAGCTGTATCCAATTACAGTGCTGAATGATTTGAATAATAGACTGCTTGACATATTCCACGATAAGTGGCTGCTACATTTCTTTGATATTAGGGTCATATACTGTACTTATCTATTTTTACTCCACACTCTTCATTGCCTAGTAATAAATTAATTTCTCACTGTTAGTTTGGCATGTGCCCTACACTTACATTCATCCTCTCTCACTGAAGGAGGAAAAGGTTTTCTAAAGTATTTTTAGAATTAGTCATCACAGACTAAATTCAAAATACTTTTTTTAAGAGGGACATTCCCATATAAAGCTGTTTTATATTTTCATTTTTAGAAAATTACCCAATGGTACTGAACAACATGTGACAATAGTAATTTAACTACTTGCACCACACAAGACTTGTTACAATATATGGATATCATTTGAAAGAATGATTTTTAACATTATTTTTTAATTTCTGTTGGCCCCTGGTGCAGAAAGGTCAGAAAAGGTCCTCAGGTACATGAGCAATTATCAGTGGTAATGGCTTAGATCTGAAAAACAGAATACAGACTAAAACATGTAACCATTATCCAGACTGCAACAATTAGTTCTTACATGATTTGGGTTGTTTCCAGACCAGGGAGAATGTTCCAGCTTCTTTGCTTGTTACCAGGAACTCAGCAGTACCAAGGAAGAGGCATTTTACACAATCAGTGTTTTCATAGGAACAACTTTACTCTTTAGCCTACACCTTCTAGCTCTTTCTAATACCTCTTTTTCTTTGTAACAACCTGAAGAATGGGGAGACGCAATTTCGCAAATGAGCAGTAGCAGTCATGAGGAAAACAAGAATGAATATGGAAGTAGAATATGTGTTCATATACTGTAGATTATGAAAGGACACTGGCAAGCAGGGGGTGTTCTCAAGCCTCTGACATTACTGATTGCTACCTTTAACTTATCCTCAAAAGCGATAATTCTGAAGTAAAGCAAAGACACCAGAGTCATCCTTAAGCTAACCCAGAGCCAGGAAAACATATGACTGCTTTTGTCTTGAGTTGCCAAAGCCATAGAGGATGGCAAAGAGCCAACTGTAGGGTAGCAATCACAGGAGTAGATTGCCACAGTTGCAGTTAAACAGACTTACCACCCAACACTGTATATTGCACTGCAAAATAATATGGAAGAGAATTTCTAGCATCTTCAGACCATGTGACCACCAAATGTCTTGGAAAATGACTGTATGTTCATGGATTGGTTTTGCTCTGCTTGAAATTTACATTACATCTCAGTTTTCTTAGGTAACGCTAATATCCAACAAATCATCAGAAACCCTACCTTTTCAACACCAAATTTTGAAGCCTATAAATATGAAACTCAATCACAAGGTAACATCATCTGTTTCTTGAGTCAAATCATTCAGGTAGCTCCTTTATGTAACAAGTATTTGATGTTGCAAACTATTGCTCCCAAGACCAACACAAAGTAGTTCACCAGAGATTTTTAGAGTTGCAATGTAGTTTTTATGTATCAGCCTCATTAGAAACAAGGTCAAGCTGAAAAATGCCTTTGACTGGTGTTTTTTTCTGGTGACTTCCATCCACTTCCATAAGGAAACATATCCTATTTTATACCACTGCAATTTCTTATTAAACTGCAAATTTAGACTGGACATACAAAAATTACTAAAAAAAACCAACCAAAAAAGAACAAACTACTATCCTTTTTCACAACAAAGAATGCCCTGTACTTCCATGAGTTTGCTAACCTTAATTATACCCATAGTTTTGAGATTCCCTAATGGAAAGTGCTACAAAGCACTAATAGAATGAATCATGACACATGCTGATACACCACTGATTGTAAATCTATACCCTTTTTATTTGCACCCAGGGGCCATGCTTCATATACTCATGAAAAATTACTTCCAAGAAGCAAAATGTCATAACTGGAAGCATGTATGGCAAACAAACAGGCTGAGTATTACCGAGCATGTGATGTTCTTGTAGCTTATTTTTGATAGTGTACCAACTGGATCATTTGAAAGATTTGTATAGTTTGGATACTTAATTTGAGAATTAAAGTTTCCCTTAGGCAAAGTAAAAGACAGCTTGAAAGAGAAGGTTAAAAATCCTTGGAGGCATCCTTCTTAGACATGCAATATTCATACTTTTCTTCACATTTCAGAATGTAATTACAGATCAAAAAATGCTGCCAGTCTTGCATGTAAACCAGAATTTCATACAAGATCTTTACAGAGGAAAGAACGTCAAAGAAAAACACTGTAGTGATGTTCTTAAAATATGTGAGAAGCTTAAATTAACACCCACCCACTCCACCTTATAAGGGCTACTTACATCAATGACAGATGAAGCTGACAGATTTAATCCCTCTAAGTCTGCTGTTAAACTTGGGGACAAAACAGCTGCTGTAGGAACTGCCACAGGAGTTGTCACAGGACAGACTAGAAGTAAAAAGGCAATTGATATTTAAATTGAAAAAAAAAATGTAAATACTGCGAAAGAAAATTATACTTCATTAAGCAAAAAAAAGTTTTACATCTTGATTTAATTATTATAACCTTTTATTATATCCTTGTCATCAATCCTTAATCAAGGATTATATTATTTTTTCAGACATATAGCCCCAATACTCAACATAAACAATGAAAATACAACTGATACAAGTATGGACTGTATATGCCATTTATAGTAAAAATATTTTCTCCTTCTTTTCCATTTTTCCCTATTTTATTTTTTAGCTTGATACATACTTTTATACGTACTTTTTCATTTACAAGTCCAAAGTACACGTTAATGCTATTCTAAGGTACGGCACCTATAAAAATAAACTTGAAGAAGAGTACTAAAAGCATAGCCAAAGAACAGTGCCAGCTCTACCTTACCTCTCCAAGAGTATAATTTCACACCGTTCTTCAAAAATGTGATTTTTAGTGTCTTAATGTAATACCACAACTGGCACATAGATTACACAGTGTTGTACAAGTAACATCCATTAGTGTCTGAGAAAATAAGCCCACTTTAACAAATGTTGAACAGAAATTGTTTAACAGAAAACAAATCCAAACCCATAAAAATTCTCAAAGTAAATGTTTTACATACCAAAACATTCTAAAGTTTGAAACAATTTCTCAATTACAAAAACAAACAAAAAAATCACATATTGTAATAACTGTGCTTAAAAATAACTTGGAAGGCTAAGTATTTATTTTGTTTTCTCAGGAAACTGGTACGGTAAATGAACATAATCAATGTTTCAGACACTTAAAATTCATTGAATTAACAGAATTGAATTCATGCCATGGGAAAAATGAGGTTTTAATCAAAATACTTACAATCATCTAAATCTAAGAGAAATACGTCTTGTTTATTTGGAGTTTTTCTATCTTGTACTGGTTTTTCTTCTTTCTGTCAAAATATATACATATATATAAATATTTCATCTTTCATCATATCAGGAAAAAAAAGTCTTTAATACTTTTATAAAGCAAAATGTGCTTTTTTTACTGCTTTCATAGAGCAAAATATATCCATTTTCAGGGCTTGGCATCCAAAGAATTCACCTAGTGAGACCGAATTCTTTATACAGTTAAACTGAACCTAAATTCCACAATTGAATATCTGAAGACAACGCGTTCGCTTAATATTAATCATTGTTTCTACAAAGATAATTCTAGCTGACAGATCAGGCACTTCTGTTGAGATCACTAACAGAGACAGCAGCATTTTTTTAAAACAAAAAAATCTGGGTACTAACATTTCTGTTTGAAGAACCGGCCAAAATCCACTCAACAAGAAATCAGTGTTATTTGCACTTATCGAGGAGCATGGAATCCTGTCCAGTTATCTCCTGGGATTTTACTTAATTGCTCAACAAAGAAGAGTAAGTTGATTTTTGTCACAAAAGAAGTTCCAATTTTAAGCTTTAAGATGAGTTCTAACAATAAGAATTGGCAGTAGTGTAATAAGAATTGGCAGTACTCTTTAGACTAGAGAAGTAACACAGTTATCTCAGTAACGTGGCAAACAGTATTTCAACAAAGTTTGTTTCCATACACCTAAATAAAGAGTTCTAAACAAATCTAGTAAGAGCGAGTGTTGGCCACACCTAGAGAGCATTTCAAGACGGTAATTCAGGAAAGAACTTAGAGTGTCACAGCTCAGTATAGACTGCTAAGAGGGTGGTTTAGTGTAAAGGACTGATCTTTGGATGAAGCCACAACAGTTTTGTCATCACACTGTTCCTACCCACACTTAAGCATCCTTCATTTGGGTCAGCTGAGGAATTCCTTCTGCCTTTGCTCTCTCTGGCTCACTCAGCAAACAGAAGGCTTTGCCATTCTTTTAGAAAATGCCTTTAAACCTTAAGACACTGTTCACTACCCGAGGTACTGCAAGTAATTTAAATGCAGTCTTTCAAAAAGTCATACTTAAGTGAACTTCCTAGTTCAACAGTTTCCTCCTCAACAGTACATGACAGGCAAATGCACATACGTACAAATATTTTACCATTTCTAATAAAATAACAGGTCTAAATAAATCAGCAAAACTCCTTATGACCATCTGGACCTCCACTTCTTGAGCATTTCAGTTACTCTAAACTTCTACCAGAGCTTGGAGTCCTCTCAGAAATTTAGCAGCTAGAGTCACTTTCTTTAGCTATCACCATAGAATAAAATGACATCTCTTTTCTCAAGGCGAAATCCCTTTCTTCTAGTCACTCAGCCTCATGGTCAGTTGCAAACTAACAATAATGACAAGTGTATTTTTTTTTCCAATTTTGGGGAGAAATTCCATGGTTTCTTCCAAAGAACATGAAAGTAACTAGCTAACGTTGTCACTATTTGAAGCCACTGATGTTAATGACCACCAGGCTCGACCTCAGCCATGATGACAGTGCTGATCATGTTCTTCCTATAAACCCATGACTATGGTGCTAATGTTATTCCATGTCTTATATATCTTGTCCAGAATTAGCGAAGGACTCTGATGCAGAACCCACTTTCTTGAATTCCATTCTATTCACAACTACCAGACTTCTCTCTTAAAGTGTGTTTATTAGCAAGCCATGAAGCTTTTTTTGGCTATTGTTATTTTAAATCTGTGAAATAAGGATAAACAGTGCCCTTCATAAGCTACAGGTTCTACTTGAATTACTCATGTTTATAAAATTTCAGAGAAACAATTTTGTAACAATCTTTCTAATGAATTCCAACCCATTTTATAGCCCCATTTGATGAATATTTAGCCCGAAATCCTGGGGTTTGCTCTTACCTGCAGCACTTTTACTATAAACTATGTATCAACTTTTTTCCTGAAATAGAAACTCTTCAAATGCCAAAAGAGACTAAAGGAGAACACACTTAAACAAAAGGCAAATATATTTTAAAAAATCCTCAGTTTCTGAACTCTTTCACTCCTTGTCCCACTTATCCATAAGATACAGTTCTACCTTCAACTATGACAAAGGCTCAAATGTTGTTTTTAGCTACAGTTCTGCATTTGCTAATTATTTCAGTAGAGAGAGGATTTCTTCATTCCCTTTCATTATGCAGCCAATTAAAGTCTATAAGAAGTGGCTCACTCACAAAAGAGGTGCCCAAGGATGAGAATTTCATATGTTTCAGTACAACTTTTTAAAACATTAGGAGTCATAACCAAGGAACCCTTTCACTATTAATCTGTTTACTGGAGATAATTAAGGCGAGACATTCTATGTCACAAATAACATAAAAAGTATGCTTCATTTTGTTTTTTCTGTTATTTATTTTGCCATTCTAGAGTTGTTACTAAGTACATATCACAAAGCTTGTTATGTACTTTCATAAGATAAAATCTATTTCTGCACTGATATTATTTTGACTCTATTACGTAATACTTCTTTAAAAATGAGGGGAAGACTATACTTATACTATAAAAACAAGTAAACAAATAACACCACCAAATAGAAAACAAAAACAAAACCAAAAACAAACCTTACCCTACCATCTGGGAAATGCAAAATCAGAAGCTAATTTAATCAACTAAAAGCTAATGCTAAAGTATGATCATGTCTTATTTTCCATTTCATTCAAGTGTGTCAAGCTTAAGAAAACACTCGGCTACTTATATGTGTCTGTGCATGCTCAATATACACATAAACACACAAATATTTTCATATTTATATGTATTTCTATATATGGATATATACATTAATTGCATGCAATTCTGTAAAAAACACCAAAGAAATCTATTTACATGAGTCCTGCCTATTACAAACATGATTATTTTTTAATTTGGTTTTTCCAAGAAAAGAAAATTGATTGGCTATCTAGGAAAAATAAACAGCCAATGACTGCAGATATTTCTATTGAATAAAAAAAGCTTTGCAATTGAAATCAGGACAATAAAAATGTTCTGACGTGTCTGACATTTCTCTGTAACATAATTTTTCATCTTTTTTTTCTTAAAACTAAGTCTGCAATATAACCCAAACAGTTTCCTACCAAGAAAGCCTACTATGGGAAAAGCAGAATACTAAACAAAGAAGTTAAGGTATATTCCATCAAACATTTCTCCATTTGCAATTCATCTTGGTAATAGAGATAGAACCTGGTAAATGCATATAGGACTTGAAGCAGGAGATTTCTCTTGCTCAATGCATAATTCATGTGCTCCGCCTGCAAAGTGTGTAAAATGAGAATTTCACACCGCAGCATGAGCCATGGAGCTGCAGAGAAAAGGCAGATGAAATCATATTCTGCTGTGCGAATTTTATTTCTTATTCTCCCAATATTTATACAAAACCATCACTGACAATCCAAATGCATTGACAGATCACCCACTGTTTCCATTGTGTTAGCACTTGAAAAGAGATCAGGCAGAAAGATAGACAATTTGTTTTTGTATATTTTTTAAATAGTGGATCAGGTTTTTAACAGCTGAGTGACTGTATTATACTTGTATAAGGAGGTCAAAAGTAGCTGATTTTAAAATCCCACTGTAGACACCTATTTATACATGCATCATCATTAAATCTGCATTTTAGCTCTACAGTACTTTTGCTTACAGTATAATATGTATTTGAACACCTCAAACTATCCATATTTCCAAATTATATAAAAGACTGTAGGAAAAGAGACTGACTTTTCTATTCACTGCAGCTCAATTACAGTGAACACAATAGCTTTTTCAAAACAATTCTTCAAGAGAAAAAATATTAAAACATTAATAATATATTTGGAAAAAGTCTAAAGTTTTTGCAGCCTACTTTAATGCTAGTAAATGCATGGATATATGCAGAAATTAAGCTTCCATGTAAGTGTAATCAAACCCTTTTTATTAAGAAAATTCTGTTGAACATGGCAATGGTACCCAACAAAACACATAGAATGGTAAACATCACCCAAAACATAAGCGACATAACATAGTTCATAATGTGTGGCAAACTATAATACCAGAGCCTATTAACCACTCCTTTTATCAATATGTATTTCAGAAAATCTTTTTCAGTTTTACTGGAAAGGAAGTCCTAATCAATCATTTCCCCAAACAGACTGACCACATTTAAGAATACATTGTAGCAGAATAACATAAGCAGTGTCTTTTCCAATTAAAATCTATCAGGATAAAACATGCATTTCTGAGAGCTAGCAGAAACCATCTCCTTCCCAGGTGGTCTGAAAAATAAATCAGGAAGGAAGCAGAACATGTGGTTCTTGTAAAATGTACCTTGACATAAAACCTCTCTATACAATACTTTGGCTATAATGTTCTATAAGGTTTGTTAACAATTGTTTTTAATTTTCAGCTTGGAAAGGGTTATGTAGGTTATCATCAGTTAGCTCCACCTATCACTACAGGGTTCAAAACAGGTTTCTCTGAAAAAAAAAAATCTATTAAGCCACTTAGCATAACAATCACCTTTAATAAAAAATACCTGTGATTCTTATCCCCAACCCCCTCATCCAATTATGCATCTAAAAATAAACAAGCACCAGAAACACCTCAAGTATAAATGCAGGCATCAAATAGGGTTTAAATGGAAATTAACATTAACGTCATGTTTCCAGAGATTATTATCCTAGACTGAAACAGTCCTCTCTGCTCAAGGGCATTAAATTAACTACCCCCTGCCCCTTCACACATGACCATTGCTGTTTACAGCTCATAAGCCATAGCTTGTTGCTCTTATAATGAATGTGTTAATTTCTTAGTGAAAAAGAATTTAACGAATATAAACATTTAGCTTTTGCACACTGAGCTCTACACTACTTTTTCCATAATCTCCTTGCTTCTTTTTTTGCTGCCCTGCATATAAACCCACTGCTGTTTGTTTTATTATCTTTTTCTGATGTTTAAATGCTTTGCAATTTTTCAGCTCTACCCTTTGACTCTACTCTGACCACGTCTTCTGTCAACTGTTTAAAAATTCTTGTTCCTAACACATTTCTTTTTAGGTGCTTCTTAATCAAGTAAGACTTCAGAACTACTGTAATGTTCTTTCTTTTCTCTTAAAATCCAAGGCCTTGACAATTTTCCATTGAGTTCAACAATCCAATCCTAAGCTTCTTTGACATTCCAGTTCTCATATTCAGTATATTTGACTTCACACATTCTCAGCTGCTGTTCTAAAATACAAAAAGCTTCTTTATGCTAGTATTCCTCACATACTCTGTGAAAGAACCAGACAGTTTAAAAAACTAGTGAAGAAAATTATGTACATAGTGTTGATACCCTCAGAAAAACGGACAAATGCAGCAAAGAGAAGAAACTACTGTTTGAATATGGTTTTGCAGTGGCTGCTCAGATCTAAGCACATCAGAGTACCTATCACTTTTTGGTGAAAAAATATCATGCTGATATGAGAAGCTACAAACTCTTACAATTAATTCCTGTCCCATTTAGCATCAAAATAGTTTATTCTAAGAGGATTTAGGTTATATATTTTATGCTACCATTTTTTGGCAAGATGCAGTCTAGCTTCTCTACTAGAAAAAAACTTCAACACAGATGTGTTACCCAGTACGGTATCTGGGCAGAAAACAATGATCAAACCATGGAAACACCATTTCTCAAACGCTACAGCCTCACTTGATCATTTTTTCTACTTGGCTAAAGAAGGGAATAGATTAAAAGCTAAACTTGCAACTCAAAGAGTTCCTACACAGACCTATAAAGTTACAAAACAAAGACCACGTCCAACATAAGCTCAAGATTTAGAGAAACAGAGAGGCTTAGCTTCTAAATTAAAGGAAATGCACACCGAAATATCTTTATAAAGTTATGGCCTTCCCTCTTAACTGTTCAAAACACACCTTTTCACCAGCTTCTACAATTGCATCAAATGCTACAATGTCTATTTTGACTATTCAGGAATACAACACAGGAGTTCTCACTGAAATGTCTTGGCTTAATTTAAAATGCATCAGTGTTTCACTTGATTTTCAATACCACACATCTGTATTAAAACGGAAACTCCTCAGCTACAATTCAACCCTTAAATTTTTTTATAAAAAACCAGAAAGAAATCCACACGAAATATTTCATAACAGAAAAATAAGTTTCAGAAACACTTTTACTCTTTTACTCTAAAATGCTGAGCATAAAGTTCCTCATTTATTTATTTTTTAAATGAAAGGTAGGTAGAGAAACAGAAACCAATTCACTGCTGTTAGCTTTAGCTCTATAATGCTAGCTTGATTCTAATGAACTGTTAAGCTCCTTTGCTTCACTAAAGTAAGAAATTAAAACTTAACTGACACATAAATGGCTCTGTGGCGCATTTTTGCATCTTCACGTATTTCCAAGTCCAGTTAAAAAGAGATGTATTTGAAAGCTTGCTATTTCATCCATGTTTTAAGAAAGCTAATAGAATTTGAAGTAGCAGAACACTTTGAAAGCTTTATTCTTATCAAACACAGACAGTAATAAAAAGTTGATTTCTCGTTAAGAATATTAATTCTACATGTATACACTTCAATTATAGATTCACTAACTGCACTATTCTCAATTTTCACAGCAAATTTTAAAACAAAGCTAGTGTTTCTACTAGAATGTCCTCAAACTCTTAAGAGACAATGTACTAACATTTGTTTCTTGATTTTCTTTCCTGTCAGACCCAGGTCCAGCAGTAATTATACTGTAAGATTCCATTTAATAAAACAATCATCGACACCCATGTAGTAAGCTTTCATCAGCTTAATAGTAACCTAAAAATAGATTTAAAGTAATTAAATTCTATTATATAAGAATAATAAACTATTAGAAAAAAAATTATGTTCTGTCTATAAAAATTAATTAGATTCTATTTTCTTCTTCATCTATTTGGGGTAAAAATATAATGGAATTTAAACAGAAATATACTTTTTGTTATAAAAATACTCTTACTTCCTTAAACTTTCATCAAACTACCTTGGGATTGGTCTTTTTATGAAAAGTCAAAATTTTTTTTTCAGAATTTCTGGGGGGTTTTCATATGCATAAGAACTACTACCCACCTCCATTCCTACAGAAAGAAACATGTATAGACAGTTAAATGCATGTTTTAATATTTCACAGAGGTTTTAAAAAAGATATTTTACCTTACTAACCTTACTAGAGGTAGCACTTCTAGATTTTCCAGACTCAGAGTCACTTTTAGAGTCTGATTCTGATTTGGAACCTGAAGAACTTTCTTCTGATGAAGAGGACTCTGTATCAGAGGAACCGGATGTGCTTCTCTTCTTGAAGATCCCCTCTGCCCTCTTTCTAGTATCTTCTGAATCACTATATATTTAAAAAATGTGAAGAGACATGTAAAATCACGAAAGAAATCTGTTTAGGCAATATCCTATATCAACATTTCAAAGTTTTATTAAATAAGTTTAAAGTCAGTATTTCTTCATGATAAAAAACTCAGCTATGAATGATGCAGTCACTTACTGAAGGGTACTCAAAATTGTTCTATCATGCTACACAACATCACATATAATCTGAACCAGTAAAACAGCCAAACAAAATGTGAACACATTAAATATTAACAATTTGCATGCATGCAGCTTGTGACATTGCAGAAAGAAGTGGAGATATATATCTAGAAAGAAGCTTTCATACTATTGCATCTATGATTAACAGAATGATGCGCTATGTTTTTGCAAATTAATATCGTTTAAAAGAAAATCAATACATTTAGTTTATTCCTTTGTTAATTCTTCTAAATCAAACCATGCCATCTACAAATAATACCAACAGTGTCTACAAATATTTCAAGTCATTAAAGAGTTTATACCAAGAGCTGTTATCTTCTGATACCTTTGATCACATTGAATACCTTACAAATAATGGACTTTGGAGACGATTCTTCACACAGTGAAGTTCTATTCACCCTGGCCATGCTAGGTTATGTTGCTCTGTGCTAACAGTTACTGAATATATCCGCCTTGTTCACATCTAATCATACTCTAACTACCAATTAGTAATTACCCTTTTGTCTCAGGGGGAGTTATTACTTAGAAATACCACAGGAAATTAAAATTGTTTTCTAATAGTTATCATGGAGCAGAAAAACTTATACTGCACAACCCCCCCCACCCCGCCTGCCTCTGTTCTTGGATTTCCAAGCAAACATTTTATACTTCCAAATCAGGTGTTGCATACACTACCTGTTTAAGTTTGCTTCCCAAGACAATAAATTGGTTACTGAAGCGCTTGAAGGGTAACAAGGTCAACAATAATTAAACAAATCCAGACCACTCAATTATTAAGAATCCCTTTGGACTCAAATTAAATTGTTATACATTTTTGCTTAGCTTCAGGAGAAGTACCAAATAATGTGTGCAGCATTACTGTTTGAGATTGCAATGTTTTTATAAGAAAAAAAAATGCAAAGAAGGAGAACTGAAAAATGTAACATGACAGAAAGGAAAATAATTTGGGTAAAGTCTTCCTCCTCCCAAGAACTTCCCAGGACTGAATTGCCTAAATAAATTTAATCAATTTCTTAGAAATCAAGACAAATATTTAGACCATGCTAATAATGCCTACACACGTAACTGAAGTTGAAATCAACTCCCCATACTATAGTCAAAAGTATTATTTTCTTAAACCAACAAATTTTAAGCCTGCAAAGCTAAAAATAGAACAATGGTACACTTGACAAAAACAATCTAATGCAGCATATCTGATTGTTCAAATCACAGTGAAAAAATTGGTACTATCAAAAAATAATACTGACAACATTCAAAAACTCATTTGAGGTCAGTGAACTAAACAAAAAGTCACTAGCATATACTGTTTAAACTTTTTTCGTGACAGGTACTGACAAAATTATCTACATTTCTTTCAGAAGTTGTAGTTGCATCAGCAAATAAGTTGTTCCGAACCCATTACATAAATGAAGTTGTTTTTCAACAATTTATCTTTAGCTTAGCTTTAAAACTAGATTTGAAGATTAAAAATGTTACTTTACTACACATCAACCAGTTTTGATGGGTAATAATTGTTTATCTTACTGCTTAAAATTTCAGATGTTATTCTAATGAAAAGAATTTACTGGTAACTAGCTTTTTAACTTTGCGATGATGAAAAGCCTGTATTAATTTAACCTACATATTTCATTTGTTCTGAACAGGAAAAACAATATAAATCACTTTTAAAATCATTAAATCCTGACTTAAATTAATAAAGTCATAATTAGGGCATTATGCTGTGTTTGTTATGGAAGTGGCAAGGCGAGCTGCTTTAATTACGGTCTGTAATAAAAGGAGCAGAGTGTGTACTGCGCCCCAATCAGCGCTGTCAGCCACGACTGAGCTGAGCTGTAAACTCATCAAGTGAGCTGGCAGCAGACTACAGAGTAAAGGGCGATCATGTCTACAGAGGCCACTTGCTGACAGCAGTGGAAGAAACAGATTCATACAATCCAAGGTATTAGCCCCAATTACTCAAAATTTTAATGATACTTTAATACATGATAATGCTGTTGATAATAGGCAATCTTAAAAAGCACTAACACTTAAATATCTTATGACCGTTTCCCTTCACAGCCCTTGCCTCTAATATTTGGATCATAATCTTTTTAATATAACATTATTTAGAAAAATCAATTGTCTTAGTTACATAATGGCAAAGTGTTGAAGGACTTAATTTTAGCTCTCAGCAAAATTGCTGCAAAAGGTAATTAAGTGTTTCATGCAATTGTTTGATCACTTATTCAGCCTTCCAAGGTTACCTCAATTTTCAAAAAGCCACCCAAGATTTTACTGAAGTCAGAAATTAATTCCAAACATAAGAGTAGTGTGATTAACAAAAACATGAACCCAGTTCAACACTGACTATTACTGGCATACACTGACATCACTCCTTGGCCAAAACACCCCCAAAAACTATAATTAAAGGCTTGGCAGAATGCTTACAAGAAGAGTGCTTTAACAGCTAGTATCACAAAAATAAAAAACATACAAATGTATACCTACCTTTCATCGGCAGCTCTAGATGTTTTCTTTGCTGTACTTTCTTTGCTGTCTGAATCACTGTCAGTTGATTCTTCACTGGGAGAGGAACTCCCACTACTCTCATCAGTGCTGCCTTCCTCTTTATCTTCCTTCTCACTTGCACTGTCAGACTCACTCCCTGAAATACAAACAACCCTTAAAATTTCAGTCTCAATATCTTAAATAAATAGTATTTTAGGTATCCAAGTTTGTTTTAAATTAAACAATGGTTTAGTATTTTAAGATCCTATTGTAAGCTTAATCATTATATACCCTGTTTTCAAAACAGGCAAGAAAATCAGTTTCCCCCTACATTTACAAAATTTTGTTAGTTACAGACTTGTTCTCTTCAGCTTACATTATTATATACTTTATCAAATTAAAAAGTCTAATAATAAATTAATTGCATGTGGATTCTTCAAAGTTACATAACCCCATTAGGAGCTGGAGGTGACCTCAAATTTTCTAATCTACACATTCACTTAGCTGCAAAATTATCTTTTTAAACAACTGGTTAATTAGATAATCTGTTCTTGAATACCCATTGTGACTATGACTGAATCACTGTTTTAAACAAATTATTCATCCTCTAATTAATCACACAGTTATCAAATATTCAAATATCTAAAGTGAATATATGCTTTTATTGCTTCAGAAATCATTAATTTCAGTGATATAGTTCTTAAATGCTTCTACATATTTCCTCAGTTTAGGAACTGGAAGGAAGCAGCTCCATATTCAGATTTTAAGTTGCCCCTCTTCCATTCAACTAGATGCTTACAACTCTTTTAAGTCTCTAATGTTAAACATTTTCTATGACTAAGGTGTGGACCTGGGAGAATTATGATCTTCACTACATCTGAAGTATATTAACATCTTCTGAAATGTCTGCCTTGGGGAACTGCCTATCTAGCAACAAGTCAGTTAAAAGTTACAAGTTAAAAGAACCTTTAATCACTGAAATTGATAGGCAGCTGTTATACTCTTCATCATCATCCCCATTACAATAAACAGAAAATGTTATGTAGAGTTTGAGAGAAATACTGAAACAGTTTGCTGAATAAATCCCACAAAAGACTACACAATTAAAGAAGTTTGGCCGTTTAGCAACACAGCAGCACATGCTATCAAAACAGTACTTCACCACCAACAAATTCCCAAAAACATTAAAGACAAGCATATGGGCACTCCTCTACAAAGAGCTAGGTGCCTTCAGTTTTAACTGGAGCTACAGACTCTTACTACTTAACGGTTGACTCAAAGCAGGATGAAAACAACATGCCAGCTTTTTTAACTAGGAAACAAAGCAAGGGCTAACTCACACAGTGAATGTAAAATTTCTCCCCTCATTTCCTGACTTTATACATAGCTCTGACTTTTTTTGGCATTTTTTCAATTTTTTTTTTAATATAGCAGCCAGTTCTGAAGACACAGTTCTCCAGGCAGTGGAGACCCAAGTTGCTTTCCAAACACTTACCTGATGAACTTGTACTGGCAGATTCATCTTCTTCCTCTTCTGATTCAGAGTAGAACTTTTCAGTAGGTTTCTCCTTCTTTGGCTTACCTAGAATTCCAGTCCATTCCTTTGCCTGTAAATAAATTTCAATTTAAACTTACTTTTGCAACCAGCAATACAAATATATACACATATCAAAGCATAACACTCACAGTGGTGGTATTAAGGAGTTTCTGCATAAATCATCTAAACAAGTAAGAGAAATTATTAAAATTCTCTTATTTTCCACAATTAGGAGAACTAGAGGTTTTGTACATACCTACAAAAGGTGAGGTAAGTCTAGAATAGGATTTACTAAGGCAGATTAAAAGTATCAGTAACGATAATTTAACTTCTATGCCAAAAGAACATGAAGTCTGAGAGATTTATCTCTAGATCCAACTGCTTATGACTAGAATGAGGGGTAAACAGGGCTAGTCACCACCTTTATCATCCCAAGCTTTAAGTGGAAACAGATGTGGAGCCTGTAGGTAGCCACAGAGGAATTATATTTCACTTCCATTGCAATTCGCCAAATAAATGTAATTCTAACCACCAAGAGAATGCCAAAACGTGGTAATACTTTGCCTAGAATTTTTTCTTTCCATATACCTCCATACTACTAGAGAAACAAAGAAATAGCTCAGGACAGGAAAAAACCCAAAATGGCAGACCTATATTAACAGGGTGATACAGGTCTGCCTCAGTGACTGCTCGGATCTGGAATAAGACTAACTTTTGAAATAGCTCTAACTATTACCTGCAAGGGTGTGCAGCTCTAGAGACACACTGGTTTCCTGCTGAACACCAAAATCAGCTGACACTTAAAAAGCCAATATTCTTTTGGATATAAATGACAATTTAATTGTACATTGCAGCTTAACTCAGCTTCCCTCACATATGTTGTGTAGGCAGATGCAGTACTAGAAACATGACAAAATTAATGACAATGAAATACTCTCCAAAGAAAATAATTGCAAAAAAAACCCCGCAGCTGAAGGACTTCCCCGTTTGTTTTGAGGTTTAAATAGCTGGAGGAATATGTTTTCTGCTATGTTGTAGATGGATTACTCCATTTGATCAGTTTCCTGCAATGCTTTTTAGTTTTATGGACAAAGGCACCTTCACACATTATTTCATGCCAACCCGATAATTTATAATCCTCCGTTTGAGCTGATTACCTTCAGATTCTTCCATAAAAACTTTCCATAAAAAGTTTGTACACAAATATGTCTTTTCCTGAAATCTATATAAGAAGGCAGACATGTAATATTACAGTACTAAGGAGAAATGGTTGTTCTACCACACTGCTGTCCACTGGCTTCGGCAAGTCACACTTAGTTTTAGAATTTTCTCTGCCTATTCTATACCCAACATCATTTATGCAAATTAATCATCCACAATTTACTGCAGAAGTTGGCTCATTACAAGGACTGTGTGCTTTTTCCGCATATCCCTGTTACAAAGCCACGCCTCCAGGAGCACCATCAGCACAACGTGTACCAGTACATTTACATTTTTGTTACTGTTCAACAACCTTCACTGGCATTTTAGTAGGACTCTGATACCTGACATATAAATCACAGCTTTGATACCAAAACACAGCTTTGCCTCAGAGTTTACACTACAGTAACAAAGAACTGTGGAGGACCAGCCCTATATGTCAACACATGACTAGTGCACTAATAGACAGCATTTTCGTATTATAAACTTTCTTAATTCTCTCCAGATTATTCAAAACGTAAACCTTAGTCTCGTCCAAACCTCACACTTCAAAACATACATAATTTAACCCCATGCTCCTGTCTTTTGTTTGTATTATCTTTTTATTTTTTTTGTTTAGCCTTGGATTTGCACACAAATTAATTTCCACTTATCTCCTAGTTTGGTACTCCACCCACGCTCAATTAACATACTGCAGCAGAGTATATAGAATATAAAAAATATGAAATCAGAAGTGAGATGGAGGTGAAAAAAGCCAAATCGATCCACAAGTGAAACAGAATTGGCCTACAGTTTATCCACTTGCCTCACTGAAATGAGAAAGCATTGTGCAAGCTTCCAAATGTTCCATTTCTAAGGTAAAACAAGCAACACAGGTGTTCCCATGCATCGATGGTTTTCAGTACAGCACGTAGATAGTATTTAAATACTTGTATTTTGGACTAATACTCTATATTGACAAGTGCCTTCAGCAAAGTTACTTTTAATGATGCTGACGTACCGACTCGACCATGTCGACGTTTCGGACAGAAGCATCAGGCGCCACCTCTGGCCAGTCAGACAGTTCCAGGTAGCCAATGGCTTGGCTGTTCAGTGTGTGAGACAAGGTGCCAAGCTGGAAATGATCTCGATCTATTAAAAATAAAATGGGGTGGGGGAGGAGGGGAGAAATACACAAACACTGTGAGCTCTACCACAAAGAGCAATCTTAATCAGGGCTAAAGGTAATTGCCATTGTATTACCTCAAATGTCATGGAATAAATATAAACTAGGAAGCTCTTCATAGGTCAAAAAACTGATTTCAGTCCATAGATTACAATAATCTCCCCCATAATGGTCAATAAAAAAGCTAATCAGTCAGTGTGTTTAGAGGTGTTGCTCCGAAATGTAGCTTCTCTAAAAATTACTTTACTGTGAATATTAAGAATGACAGCACAGTTAAACAATCCATATACATGTCTTGGCACAAACACATCCAGAATTTTAATAGTTTTTCTTCAAAATGGAGTTCCTTTTAGAGCTTCAAAACCAGCCCTAAGTAAGTATAAAACCAAAAACTGTGAATTGTCACAGTAACAGACTATTTTTAGTTTAAATAACCTGATAACCTTTTAATTTGAGAAGACAGACAATGGATCTTACTTGTAAAAAGACAGGAAAAATGCACAGGAAAAATTATGATTTTGGAGAAAAATAATAAAAACCTAATCTACTGAGATTCAATTTATTTCAGATTCATAAAACATTTCCAACACTCACATTAACAATCTTCTAATGAAGTCCAGATAAAATACTAGAGCTGTTCTCCTAAACTGAAGAAGAGTGCTCTTCAAAAGACACACCTTCTGTTATTTAAATCAAATTTAAAATTCACATGAATATAAATGGATCAGTTTGTCAGGGTTCATCATTAAAAAAAAATGTACTGTGTTTGCACCATGTAAATCCTCTTGCTGAAAAGCAAGTAAGCAGACTGAGTATCCTTGCATATTAATCTTTTCTATTTGCTAAGTGACACAATTTGTGAGAGTATTTGACATAGAATAAGCTGCTACATTCCTTCACACAATGAACATTTACCAAATGGTTTTGGCAGTTATACCTTTAAAAGGAGATTCAAGCAATGGGGCAGGTTTCTGCGCCAGAAATATTTTTTTGGCATATTTGCTTAAAGCTCCACTCTTCTCATTCGGAACAATAAGCTGCCTAATAAATCTTGTACGGTCTCTGATGTCGTAGCTTTGATCATACTTGCCGAGATTTAATACGTACTGGGTAAGCAATTTTGTCTGTGCAAAAAAACAGGACAAGAACAGAATCCAAGTTATTTATGATTATTGATAACTATGGATAAACATATTTAAAGAGGTAATAAAAATGAATGGTTATGTCAAACAAATGTTGCTCCATAGGGAATATGCATTTCTAAAGCTGCAAATGGAATTCTGCAGCCAAAGCACATGTCCTCTTCTGTATTGGGGAGGTGAATGCTGAGTACTGAGAAGCAGCCATGTGCTAGATTATTAAACTGCTGAAGTGGAAAGAAAGGCATCATTAAAAAAATAATCATATATGGCAAACCCGCTGAAGGGTCTACGTGAGGATAATGAATGTGGAAATACAACTAAAAACATGGCACTCAAAACTTAATCGGAAAAATATGCAGGACATCAAAACATCAGAGGGTATTAGGGGGCTGGCAAACTGCTTCTGCTGAGGTGTGTTTTATGAAGAGATACTGTCCCTGGCATAAGCAGTGTCTGCACTCTGACTGCACTCAGTTACTTTATCCTGAATTATGACCCATTAAAGCAGACACATGAATCACTGAACTGGATTACTGCAAATTATTTGCAGTGCATTTAGCTGTTACTTTTTCATAAAAGCAAGCTGCTGATGCCCTCTAAAAACCAGGATAAAAGACTTCTTCCATTTTTTTCTTGAAGCTTAAAGCCTCCAGTAATATCGGTCATTTATTTATTTATGTAAGAGAGCAACTTATACTATCAGAGGTTTTTACAGCATAATAGGGCTTCCTAATTTCATGTCTCAGAATATTAACATGTCCTAAGTAAATCTAATAATTCAGTTAATTTTTAAGATAATAAAATAATATAAAAATGGAGGCAGACTTTCCCAGTATCTTAGAAATAATGTAGTGTAACCAGAACAATAGTGCTGAACAGACCTGCATCATTAAATACATTTGAAAGAAGTAGGACACTTCCTTTATATAAAAGCAAACAGGAAAAAGAGCAGAAACAATATACCGCACTAACAAAGTAAATTTTGATATTTCAACTCAGAATGGATGCATAACACAGGGTTAAAAATGTATCATCATGAAGGATTTATTTTCTTTATAGAAAAGAAAATAAGATTTCATATATATCTTGTTTATCATACTATTGCTATGACAATAAGACAGTTTCAATCACGTGAGAAGAAAAAAAATATCAAAAAAACCCCAATTTTGTTGTAGGCCATTTGGTAAAAAAAGTTCAGTTTAATAATTTCCAACTTGAGGATGCAAGCTACAGGTTTTTTACTAAAGATGCAAAAATACTTTTTCAGAATAATTATTAACTCCTGTAGGTGAAATACACAGTACACAAAAACTGGTTTTAATTTTAACCACATACAAAGCAATATATGCAAGCATTTCACAAAATAATCTATGATAACAAAGATTTGAAGGATCTAGTCATATTATATTAGAGTAATAGTAAAAGCATAGTCAAAAAACCCCTTCAGTGAAATATTTTTTGTTTCTTTTTTCTCTCTGACACTCAAGAATGGTTCTGTGAAAAGATATTTTCGCCCCAAGGTACTGTCTTTGTTATGGTAAATGTAAAACTTTCCCATATGCATTTCACAGCTTATTGGAAGCTATTTCTGTATGAGGGTATAAAATTTTAAACAACTGCATCAGACAGAGTATACGTAATCTGCACTCATGCAGGACTTATGCTGTTCAATTGAAATGGAATTGGAAGGGAGGGTTCCCAGGTAGCATGAATTAAACTAAATGAGGGATACCTCCTGCAGCCTTTGCCATCACTTCTCTGTAAAACAAGACAAGACTCCTTGATGTTGTGGCAGAAAGCTCAGCAGAACGGATCATAAACCCCAGTGATCTTAACCTGTGAATTGCTACAGGAATGGGAAAAGTTTAGGGCCTAGTTTTCATGGTGGGCATTTTTTCAGTGAGTGTTGATGGAATCAGAAAAAGACAAATTAGACAGATGAAAGGTTGATCCTGAAAGACTGCATTTCCTTTAATGGAATAATTTTCTCCATGATTCTTTGCCTTTCTTGTCCTTTAAGATATCTATCCCTTACTGTCCAATTCAGATAAATACACCATAAATTCACATGGAAGAATGTTCTGTATCTTCAAGAAGTCTCCTTGCAAGCATCACATCTAGTACTGTTTTCATGAAAACAACAAGGAAACATGAAAATTTTTAAAATTTCTCTTACAGCAATGCAACCAAACAAGTAGAAGAGCTTTTCTACATGCAGGTACCTTACAAAAAGTACTTTAAATTAAGAACAACAAATAAACTAAGGAATATACATCAGTCTCTCTAACAAAGGAATTTCCATAAGTTGAAAATCATTTGAGCAAGCACGCTAATTTGGCCAAATATGAAACAACCTGCATACCATGACTGCTTCTTAAAATAGTGATAAAGTATTCTGATCCATGAGCTAGTACATTTATTATCATATGCCAATATTGCCTGTTAACTGAACATGTATAATATTATATAGGCTTGTTCTTTTAATCCCCACACTGTTAGAACCCATCATTATTTTTTGTACATTTTGATTTGGCCAGTGTGAAAAGCATTCATTCCAAGTTATCTTTCAGCAACATTTCTAGAATTTTTTGGTAACAACAGTTCTATTTAAGAATTTATTGCCTATCCTATGTTAGCAGCAATCAACCTTTTGGTACATCTCCACTTGAAAATTTTATAATAGACATATTACCAACAGATGAGGCTTCACAAAGTGAGAGAAACAGTTATCTAGCCACTCTTTGATATCACTAGCTTACAGCAACTTGATTCTTCAGACACAAAAGATAAGGGTACTGTGCTTAACCACGACTGACATATCTATTTATACCCTACGACTACTTGGGACTTTCTCTGGTGGGAGTCCTACTGTATTAGGCAACAGAAACCCATCAAAATCTCTTCATTCTTCCTGCTATATGCAAGAAACATCCAAGGCAACGATATGGCATATTTTCTGCGTAACACTTTCTCTTATATAAGCTCCATTTAGACAGCTATCTAGCACACCCATAAAGAGTATATGACTCTAAGTGTTGAAAAGACATAGGTTTACCAAACGACAGGCAACCAGAGGAAAGCCTGCTTTTATTACATATTTATACAGATAGGATTGAATTTGAAACTCTTTCTTAAACTATAAAGAAAGTTCATGGGGTGCTCACAGGATTTAAAGTATACTGGAAATGATTATAAAAATTCTGAATATTAAAAAGAATTCCTGTAAATGTGCTGCACTAACTGTTTGAACATATGACCATGAAAACCACAAGCAAATAAAGTAATAGATTTGGCGAAAGGGAATAAAATAACCAAGTCTTATATCCTCCAGAACTTTGTACTTTTCTCCAAAAATCCTTCACAGATGAGTTCAACCTGCCTTTCCCTAGCCAGGGAAAGAGCTCTTTTCATCTGTTTGGTTGGTGTTGTCTCTTTGCTGTTCTACCACTACTTCTCAATAAAGTGACATTGTACAACTCCATTACCTTTGGATGAAACTGATAAAGTATTCATAAAAGTACAATATGGTGGGTTATAATAGAGGCAGAAAACACAGGTTGAGCAGAGATGGACATACCAGCAACTGAGCAATCACGTGTACAAGATTTGACGTCAAGTTTTAAAAATTAGAGTGAAAAATGGCTGGACTTTTTTTTTACCTTCTATAAGTAATTCCAGAAAGTAAAATTGTAATACTAAGTGAGTAAAGAAGCCTTACTCCTGGGAATAAGGATGTAGATTTAGAAGAGTGTTGCCAGCTCCTAAAGGGACACCTATGGTATTCTAATTTTAAAAGGAGCTTTGAATCAAGACAGGTCACCAACCTACACAGTTAAAGTTTTTATACAAATACCTTGACCACTTGAGATGAGAAATTATTTTTCCACAACCTAAAACTAAAAGAGGAAAACACCCTTTGATGAAGTTCATCATTTAGTAGGCATCTCACGAGACAGTTTCTTTTGCTTTATCATCATTACTAGATTTGAATAAAAATTGTACATTTATATGGTTTAAAATGCATTAAGATGTGAAACTGGAAAAAAAGCATCATGGAAGTAATCATCTCCTTGCAGGTAATGGATTTTTCACCAAATATGGTGTGGAAAAATTTACATGGAAAATCATAAAAACTATATGGAAAATTATTAAATATTATGTAATGAGCTAAAAGAAGACATCTTTGATAGTCAAACCAATCTTTCCTTATCTCAGTCAGCATTTTCAGTAAGATGAGCAACAACAGAAAGAAGTCACCTTTTGTTACTGCCCCATTTTATCCTGTATAAGCAAAGCATTCATTCCTATCTGAGTGCATGGTGAGACAGTTCATCTCCCACATGCCCTACAAAAGATCACATCTGTGGTTGGATATAGCTATCAAGAAACAAGAAGACACCACAGTTGAGGAGATGCAAGATCATACGCTGTGCAAACTGCTGTAAAACAAAGAGGTCTAGCAGCCCAGAAAAGTGTATAAATCTCAGACAATATATTTCATCTACATGTGGAAAAAAAGAAATCTTTGATTTTAGAACCTTTCAAAGTAGTAATTGGAATTACAGTGAAAAATTAGTGTCAAAATACTATATTCTATATCCAGAGAGTGATGGAGTTCACAGTACAGTCACTGAGAAGAATGAGGCAGCTGGCACCTCTCACAGCTATTATTCAGCCGCCTGGAGATCTAAGTTCACCTTTTTGTCCTAATGACATTTTCAGATTATCTTTACTACTAGAGATATCAAAAACCAACCTTCTCCACAAGGTAAAATGAAATAGTAAACAAGTACACATATTAAAAAATAGAAAGAGGGAAAGCAGTAACTATCTTTAAAACAAGCACTGATGGAAAAACAAAACGAGGCCTTTTACGAGGCATCTCCTTTTAGATATCCTGAATAAAAAAATAAACAGTTTCTTGTTTAAAATGACAGGTTTGTTTGTTTTTTTTAAATTCTGGTCTTAGTTTCAGAAAACAGCAAATCACATCAGGAAAATCTCCTATGTGATATTACTAATACAATTTACAAATCTTCCCCATTAATGTGAATTAAAAAATCGAGTTTCCCAAAGAAAGAAAGAAACAAAAAATCACATTTATGATCCACACATATTTAAAAGACTCATGGTTAGATTTAGTCTGTTAGATTTCTTCAAAACTGATTTTCAGCTTTTCTTCATACAAAAATGTGGACTATTTTTGGTTACGTATACAGAAGAAATCACTACTTATCTATACAGACTGTACAAAACCTACTATGACTCTAATACATAAAATTCTGAGTTTAGGCTTACCTGCTTTGAGTTTGTTAAATACAGTTTTGCACCCAAGTTTAAGATCTGCAACTTCACAAGGTCATCTTCATTAGTGAAACTCTTCGCTGTCTTTCTCAAAACATCGGGTGCAATCTTTGGAACCCGCTCACAATACTCACCAATGAGCCACAGAATGCTGGCTCTGGCTACTGGAACCTGAGAAAACATTGAGAATTTTAAGTTAACACATTCACAGACTACTTGCACACTTGTATGTGTCTGTGTTCAATAACAAATCAGACAAAAGTACTATTTAAAGACAACTGCCATGCAAGAAATGCAGAGTGAAACTAAATAGTGTTCAATATGGCCACCATGTTAGACAGAATATTTGTACAATTATAAGATACTGATTCTGCCCCAAAAACCGTGTGTCACAAGTTGATGAGACAAGGAGAGGAGGATTGGAAACAGAGGCACACAGAAGTGACATGTTGTGAATCTTGCCACCAGCTTACACTAAACACCATGTTGAAAAAAGCCAGGGTTTTCTGTATTACTATATTCATATAGAAATTGTTTCCAACAATACACCTTTCTTAAATCCTGCCTATCTAGTTTAAAATCATATGGATTTCTTTAACGCTATTGCTATCTTTCCTTCATTTTTATTCCAAATTTTATGACAGTAAGATTCTTATTTTTGCAAACATTCAAGACCAGCTGAACATAGAATTTTGGTGAGACAGGAGTTCAAAACTACAATTCTCATTTTCTGAATAGGACCACCCTAACTGAACACACTGATCAGAAAGTTCTTAAGTGGTTGTTACAGGTCTTACTTGGAGCTACTTGACAGTTCCACTGAAGTTATTTTTTTAGTGTGAATTGCCAAAAAAATTAAATCCTCTTGGAATTTACAGTGCAAGAGAGGTAAACAATTGCTACATATAAGAACTTTAAATGTAGTCAGAGTATGTTCGTCTGCAAAATGGTAAGACTGATGCCATCACTGTACACCGATTTCAGAACTAAAGAGGTTATTTCTAATGTTCCAAAGGTTACACTGCATTAAGACCTCACACCCAATCTATTATTTTAAATTGGGCTAAAGAATAGTAATTGAGTGGTACATTAAATTTTCCAGTATTGAAGCAGTTGAAGCTGCCTGCTGTACAGATAGATACCTCTAAATAAGAATATATAGGCAACTTCAGACTTCAGTTATGCTAGATTTATTTTTCTAAAATATTTCATTACAGACTTGTTAAAATACTAGAATTCTACAAGAGATCACCAAGTACCATAGTTTGGGTGGCAGCCTATTAGAAACATCCCTTTTCCTATTACTATCTTTTTATAAAGTAAAAATAGCTCACAGTGCAGACCAATTTCAGGAATATCATTAATTATGAAACACTAACATCCTTATTGTACTTTTCCTAGTCAAACTCAGGACTACACTTTAAACCCACAAATAAATACATTTAAATATATTTAAATATATTTAAATAGTGCACACATAACCACAGTGTATTACTCCAAGTTTTTTCCCAGTTTGTAAAATGTAATTATCTGAGTAATAAAATAGTTTTAAAATGTTAAATAAATAGAGTAAACAAAGTCTAATTTGAAAAACAGTGACAATGGAAGACAGATGAAATTTCTCATGAGACTCTGCCTTTTAACCAGGTGGTTACCTTACTATGTAAATACTGTATATACACTAAACATAATTTTTTGCCACAAGAATCAATATCAATTAAAGACTTTTTGAATCAAACCCTGAGCAGAAGCCATTTTAATGAAAAGTGTATGTCAAACTGATGAACCCAATGTTTCTGTGTCACTGGATTCATTTGGGGTCAAAATCACACAATATTTTCAGACTTCTTTTTCCTTGTTTAAGTCTTCCAGTTCTCAACCACGTAATATTAAGTGCATGATCCTGCAGCTGTTGTTTCCAAGGCACTCAAAGCAACGAACAAGAAATGAAGCCCCTTCTAGACTTTCATGCCTTTTCCAGTACAGCTTAAGTAGGGACCTTGAATTGACAAAAATGAAGGAAATAATACTTTCATTATTCAGCCCTGCTCTGCATTATCCTCAAAGGCAAACAGGATTGTAAATTACTTTGCCTGATGTTTTATTCCATATGCCCTGAGCAAGTGGTTAAGTGCACTTTTTAAGCTTTTAGTACCGTGAGGCAGTTTCTACTACCATTTCAACCCATTACCCATCTCAAGGAAAATAAATAAATGGTTAAAAAAGAAAAAAGAAAAACCACCCAAAGCCTCCCCTCAAAGGAAAACTGGTTACCTTCATCAGTTGGAGAAAGCTATTATAAAGATTTTACAGATTGCTCTAAGCAGCACGATTGAAAAACTATTGTAGCTCATCTCTCAGCTTAATCACAAACCACATAAGGCTAAAGTACAACTTAAAATCACTAATTCTGATTAGCCACTCGTCAAAATGAGGAGATATTCAAATTGCAAATGAGATATAATTCTCTGCATCCAGAAGAAAATTTGCATAGCTAACAATTTTTTTTAATTTTAATTGGAATCAGAAATGTAAAAAGGGATAAAGTTGATTTGAAATGTCAGACTGATAGCAAGAAGAAAAGGTGCAGAGAAAAGAACAGGCCCTTTCCCGTAAGTGTATTTTTTAACCTGTCACTCTAAAAAGCTATACACATGAGCCTATCACAGGGTGAACACCTAGCACAAACTAGCATTGCTTATATCTCTGGCCCACAACTTAGCAAGTCATTAAATTGTAAAGCAATGACAATGTTAATAACACATTAACAGCTAAATGGAAATGTTTTAATGATTTTTAAAAACAGAAATGTAAAGAGATCCAATTATTCTCTTGTTTAATATCTGCAGGACACGATCAGACATGCATTTTTCAGTTACAGCTTTTGAAAGGTGTGGAGGAAAGGAGCTGGAATGTAGCTAGATCAAGTTGTACTATGCTGTACTCTGCATAGGTCTATGTACTAAACAAATATCAAACACAAAATAGGTATCATAGATCTTTGCCTGGGCACACCTGGGATAAAAGTTTAAGATACAAATGAAAACACACAAAAGCAAAGGAACAAAAATAACCACTCTTTTCAGATATGTAAGAAACAATCAATCAAAGGGCAACATGAAATAGACCTAATCTTTACTGTATATGAGAGTCAGTGGTCTACATGAGCTCAGAAATTTTTAATTGAACTTCCTAATATTTCTTACATTTGGTCTTATTATTTTTATATATATGGTCTTAACGTTTAAGGTTTTTTACCTAAGCTTTTATTTATTTTACAAGACAAAATATTTATTTTCTAAATATTCTATATCCTATCCCTTTCTAAAGGGTTTCTTGTTTTGGGTTTGTGTGGTCAGGTTTTGGCAGCAGGGGAGTTACAGGGGTGACTTCTGTGAGAAGCTGCCAGAAGCTTCCCTTGTGCCCAGCAGAGCCAGTGCCAGCCAGCTCCAGAACCACCGGATGGTCCTGCTGCTGGCCAAGGCTGAATCAGAAATGACAGTAATGCCTCTGTGATAATATATTTAAGAAGGGAAAAAATAATTATTGGGCAGAGGAAAAGTGCAGTCAGAGAAAAGCAGAGTGAGAACATGTGAAGAACTCTGCAGACATCAAGGTCACTGGAGAAGGAAGGGGAGAAGGTGCTCCAGGCGCTGAAGCTGAGGTTCCCCTGCAGCCCGTGGTGCAGCCCATGGTGAAGCGACTGTGCTCTGCAGACCATGCAGACCACGGAGATGCAGAGAGCTACCTCCAGCCCATGGAGGAGAGCCATGCTGGAGCAGGTGGATGCCTAAAGGAGGCTGTGACCCCGTGGGAGGCCCATGATGGAGCAGGGTCCTGGCAGGGACCTGCTGACCCATGAAGAGAGAGTCCATGATGGAGCAGGTTTTCCTGTTAGGAATTGTGGCCCTGTGAGGGACCCATGCTGGAGCAGCCCGTGACTGAAGGACTGCGCCCCATGGAAAGGGACCCACATTGCAGCAGTTCATGGTAAACTGTTGCCTGTGGGATGGACTCACATTGGAGAAGTTCATGAAGGACTGTCTCCTGTGAGAGGGATCCCACGCTGGAGCAGGGGAAGGACTCTTCTCCTCAAGCAACACCAAAAACAATCTGGGATGGACTCACCATAAGCCCCATTTCCCGCTTCCCTGTGTGGTGGGAAGGAAGCAGAAGCTGGGAAGGAGGGAGGGATGAGGGGAAGGTGTGTTTAAGATTTATTTTACTTCTCATTATCATGTACTGATTCTGTTAGTAATAAATTCAATTAATATCCCCACTTCAAGTCTGTTTTGTCTGTGATGGTGATTGGTGAGTGATCCCTCAGGGTTCTTAACTCATGAACCCTACAATCTACTTTCTCTCCCCTGTCTGTTTGCAGAGGGGAATGACAGAGCGGCTTTGGTAGGTACCTGGTGTCCAGCCAGGGTCAACCTACTACACTTTTGTAGATGAGGAAGACGAAGACAAGAATGTCAGTAAAGTACCTGACCTGAAAGAAACATTTCTAGGAAAGTTTTTTAGGCACCTCAACATTGTCAATCACAATCTCAGGCTAACATAAGTAAAATTTATAACAGTATCAATGAGAGAAATTCAGGCACCAATCCTTTAAGGTATGCCACTGAGTTTACACCAATTTTGTTTATTTTAGAGGCTGTTTACCATTTACCTAAACTAAACCCTGACAGAACAACCAGAAAGTTTATTTTTTTCCTTAAGTGCTTGTTGATTTAATAGTATTTAATTCTGTTCATGCTTTCAGTTGTGTATTACATAGTATTAAACTAATTTTAACTCTAAAAAGCAACAAACTTTGGTCACATTCTCCCACCCTCTAGCTTCTGTCAAGTTCATTCAACACTATATCATTTGGCTGCTTCTCCTACATCCAAATGTGAGTCCTTTAAAGACAGTGGTAATCCTCCTGCATACAGCTATAGGGTAGGTTCCATAAGTTTCAATCCTAATACTTTACCCAACAGAAGAGGTCAGGAAAAAAAAAAAAAAAATCCCCCAAACACTAAAAAACCCAATGCAAAATAACTGTGTACAGAAGTGTGTATGTATGTACACATACATATGTCAATGTTATAATGGTCAGGAATCCTTGACTTGTGTCTCTGTCTTACAGTACAAAAAACTCATAGCAATTTTGTTACATCAACTCACAACCACTTTTACCAAGAGTACTGTTTAAAGTACAGGTGCAAATCTCAGGAACTCCAGTAATACTGTATTAAATGTCGACAGTTCAAACTCACATCCTCAGTAATTATATTCTCCTTCCTAAAGGTATACGCTGAACCTTTACAGAAGTAAGAGGTTGGGGGTTTGGACTAGATCACCTTTACAGGTCCCTCTCAACCCAAACCATTCAGTGAAGGAATATATTCATTTTCAGACATAACAGGGGCAGGTTATTTCAGAAAAATGATATGACATTCAAATTATAAATATGACCCTCTTCCAAATTTATTCTGAAGCATACTGAGAAACATATATATCTTGAAGTTATTAAAAAATTACATGGAAAAGTGTCAAACAAGATATAAAACAGGTCTCACCTTGGAGAGCCTACAGCATCACCATCACTGCTTTGCTCTTGAATAAGAAGCGTGATTCACAATCAATTTTGATTTTTAATTTTTATTTTTAATTTATTCCTATGACTGTTATGCCACAGACTGTTCTACTACTTACCCTTTTCTGATATTCTGTACAACCTCATACTGGAAAACCTGAGAACGTCAAAGAAGTTCAAGCACAGCATGTCTTCCTGCCCCCCTTATTCAACTTAAAAAGAAACTTTCTTTTCTGAAAACATTCTTTTTAAAACATTTATTTAAAACTTCAAGCATTTACTTGGAAGTTTTGATTGTATAAAAGAGTTACAAACCTCTTCTAAGTGTTAAATGCAATATTTAGAAAATAACTATTTTTGCCTGTACAGTATGTGGAAATAAGATGACAAACTCATTTGGTGAAGTGACAGAAGATGCCTATAATAAGATTATACACTATTTAAGAGATTGTAATAATCAATCAAAATATTGCACAAATTTTCTGAAAACACAGGTGATTATTATAAAATATGTAATACTTATTTTGATATGTAATTAGCGTATTGTCTTATATCCTCTTTTGATATGAACAATTCAGTAGAATTTATTTTCTTTACATCAGTTAAAGAGTTGTTAGCTCTTAGGACTCAAAGATTCATTTAATTTGTCAGCAAACATGAACTATCATATTTCCTTTTTTTTTTCAGTAATCCAAACTTTGCCAAGTTCAACTACTGAAAAATGAAGATTCACTGATTTAGAAACTGCTCCATCATCAATACTTTAATGAAACTAAACAGTCTTACTTAGAGACTCTACACAAAAATAATTATTGACAGATCAAAATCTGTCACCGTTGGTTTATGATGGAATAGAAAGCTATTGGTCATCAGCCCTATATTCTAATTTAGGATAGACTACTAAATGTTGCACTAATTTCTGGGACTGTGTGGAGAATTTGGCAAATAACCATTTGCATACCTAAAGGTCAATTAAATCTAAAAACAGATGATAGCGAATAATGCAAATTTTACTGCTAAATACCACAAAATCTCACAGGAGATAAAAATGCAATTTCAAAACACACTCACAGCAGCATGTCTGATACCATGGAAAGCTCAGGTGTTTTGGGGAAAATGGGTTTAAAACAAAATTTTTTAAACTCCACTCCAGATCACTATCACAACTGGCTGATAACTCTCAAGATAGCTAATGCTTTGCCCTTACTTTCATTGCAACTTACCCACTTCACATTCTAAAGCTACTATTCATCTTGGCATAACAGTACTAGCAATACTCAACATTTCCAGGGATCTCTTTCAAAATCACTTCCCAGATCTAAGGCACAAATAGATGCCATTTGATAGCTTCTATTTCCTTCTCTTTAGGATCACAAAACACTATGTCAAAAATTAAAAACTATGTTGTATTTCTCTAATATACCTATTTCCATTTATGGCACAAATTCAAAGGACATACAAATCTGACTATCTGTCAACACGGAAAATAAGACAGTGTGAACAAATACTCACTGTAATGTTATCCAAGAGTTTGGCCATATGCTTAATAATTTCACCATGGTGTGCTGGTTGGGTTTGCAGCAGTTTCTTAATGACAACAACACTTTCAGCAACTACAATTTCTGTTTCAGGCAAAAAAAATTATTAATTTTAAAAACATTCATGCAAAAGAAAATGTCATAAATAATTGATTGTAAAATATGTAAAGGCTTTTAAAACACGCTTTGCAGAACTGAATTCCATTTACTTGGTAACAAAGAGGTAAACCATTCTAAGTATCACAAGTTCAGTTTCCTGAAACAAGTTATAAGCAGCAAAAAGAGGACAGAGAAACATTCTAAATGTAAAAATATCATCCTACTACATACTTTTAATGAAACTTCCTTTTAGTAAAGATGTATTTTGTATTTTTTCTTCTCAAACTGAGGAAGAGTGGGAAAAAATAGTTTTTCATTAAAATTACACATATTCATAAGTAATTTGCAATCTCAAAAATACAAACAAGTTGTTGAATTTTCAAAGAAATATTCAACATTAAAAGGAACAGATTGTTCATATGCTGGAGAGATAACTAAACATTTCCTTTGCACTTTTTCACATTCTAAACAATTCTTCTCAGATCTGTAACCTAATCTCTAGTACTTTCAAATTAAGCCTCTAAGTAGCAAGCTGTTGTAAGATTCATGCCAAAGTCATGCATTGGGGTGTTTAACTACTGTAATAAGTAACATTCACAGCCTATTCAGCTTGTATGCAACATACAATTTCTAAAGCTAAAAAGACCCAACAGGTGCAAAGGTGCAAGAGTAAACTCGTGCTGTAAGAAAAGATGAAGTCTAACTACCATTTCTTAAACAGAGATATTCCTACATTTCAAGAGTTAACCTGACACATGGACCATTGATTTAGCAATTAAGATGGTCAAGTTTCAATAGAACTGCATGGGGAAGAAATGCCTAAATCTTGGGGTTTGTTTGCTTGTTTGTTTTTTTGAGAAAGTGAACTTCTTTACGGATACAGGCTTTTCAAAAGCTCTGAGTATGCATCATTATGCCATAAGCCTATGAGATGCTTAAATTTTAGCTTGCAGCTTTTTGTGTCATCCTTTATTTGACATGACATTTGTCATTTTCTAGACTAATTCCTTGAAGCAAGGTTAACATGTCTGCTTCATATATATCAAGGTCTTGTGCAATCCTACAGATGAATTTCATTTAAATTGTGTTTCGCTAGACACTAAAATAAAAAGACAATTCTTGAAAATTACAATCTGGAATATTTATAGTGTGATACACTGAACAGTTTAGAAAAATAAAACGGAACCCAAAACCCTAAGCAGATTTGAAGTCATTATTAAAACCACCTGTTGACAATGTTGAACTGATTATGATAAAATCAACTGCACTAAATGAAATGTCACAATGGGAACTACTTTAATGCAACCAGTGGGAGCAACTTTAAATAAAATAAACCAGAATTGCCAACCAATAAACCAGTATGGTTCTTTTACACAAGTCTAGATACCAGGAAAGAAAATAACAACAAAATCAAAATGAGTTTGTCTTAGAATAAGGGCTTGCACAGTCCAGAAAACAGAGAGAGAAACTTGGAGGCTTGCTTTACACACACGAAGAACCCCAAAACCAAGCATGAAATAAAACACAAATATGTAGGTTCAAAACCAAAACAAACGCCAGCAAAACACCAAAAGGGGAGATAAAAATGGCATTCTGAATAGCAAGCAAGAAAATTTTAAAATGTAACTTTACCAGAACTATCTAAGAAAAAGTGCATAGAAGGCAATGATAAATGAACATAAGAATTTCAAAACAGTGTAAATTATATCTACAGGGTCATATCAGTATCAATCCAGGCTGGGGGATGAGCAGTTTGAGAGCAGCCCTGCTGAGAAGGATTTGAGGGTGCCGGTGGATGAAAGACTGGACATGACCCAGCAATCTGGGCTGCATCAAAAGCCTGCTTGGCCAGCAGACCAAGGCAGAGGATTCTGCTCCCCCTACTCTGCTCTGGTGAGACCTCACCTGGAATACTGCATTCAGCATTAGAGTACACAGCACAAGAAAAACATGGACATGTTGGAATGGTTCCAGAGGAGACCACAACAATTATTTGAGGGCCAGAGTACCTCTTCTATAAGGAACAGCTGAGGGAGTTGGAATTGTTCAACCTGAAGATGAAAAGGCTCTGAGGAGACCTTCTAGTGGCCTTTCAATACCTAAAGGGGGTCTACAAGAAAGATGGAGACAAAGCTTTTATCAGGGCCTGTTGTGACAGGACAAGAGGTAATGGTTTTAAACAAAAACAAGGTTGACTTAGATTATATATAAGAGAGAAATTTTTACAATGAGGGTGATGAAACACTGGAACAGGTTACCCAGACCGGTAGTGACGCCCAATTCCTGGAAACATTCAAGGTTAGGTTAGACAGAGCTCTGAGCCACCAGGTCTAATGGAAAGCATCCCTGCCCATGGCAGAGGCATCGGACTAGCTGATCTTTAAAGATCCCTTCTATACCCAAACGCTCCTGTGATTATTTGGGTTATTATAAGGTTATGCAAATAGTTAAAAACAATGTCAAAAGGCAATTACTAAGTATCCAGGCAAACCTGAAGTTTCTGCTTTTCAGAATGACACAAAGTGTAAGGTGGTTAACTTTTCCATCCTTATAAATAACAAAACTCAGAAACCCCAACAATACATATAAACTGAATGCTACAAGGAGTTGATTTTCTTTTATGTCATTCTGGCAGTAATTACACTAGATATGTAGTAGTTACCTGATGTATTAACAGTTCCAGTGATTTTATAACTTTCCTGGTTTTGTATAGATTTGTAGGGGAAAACAAAGTTTTAGCTATACATCCTACAACTGTGTTTACATTCAACCTGCAACTGTCAACAGAAAATGAAAGTCACTCATTTAAGAAAAACCTGCAGAATTTCTATTATATGCAGAATATAGTTATATATAATATATACAGACAGAAAAAAGAGACTTCCAATAATCCTATCTGTCTCTTACATATAAAATGACTTTTATGTCACAGTGTGGCCAGTGGTCAGTTGAAATTATCAATGAAATTGCTTAAGGAAAATGCAACAGTCAAATGCCAAATGTCACACTGAGGAACCAAAACAACTTTTCTTTTTGTACTTCCTTCAGCAAACGAGGAAGGAAAATAATTCTCAGCCCTCAACATGGCTTCACACAGAACAGTCTCTCCAGGAGTCAGTCAGGTCCAGGTGGGATAACTCTTCACAAGGCTTTCTGAATGTCTCATTATTGAACTTTCTAATTTCTGTTGTGCTTCTGTAGTTCAAATGTTGTTGGGTTGGTTTTTTTTCCATAGCCCACAGCCTTCCTGAGTAAGGGAAATCTGACTTCAAATAAGCCACTCATAAATATGCAAAGAAAATTTCAAGAGCAGCTCTTGCCTTCCCCAGAGCCTTGTTTCTGGAATGACATTCTGCCTCTCAGCACCCAAGTTCCAGAATGGTGAATTGTAAAGCTCCTGTGTCACATACAGGCAAGATATCTCAAGTGTTGTGTTATATCTACAGTTAAGGCCATTCCAGAACAAGAGCATAGAATTAGAAGCCAGTGTAGCCACAAGCCTGTTCTTCAGCATTCTGTTTTGGTTTAGTAGAGTTAGTCTGGTCATCTCTCTGACTCAGCTTTCATTGACCTCAGAACGTGCTGGATCTACCAGCTTGTGCTTCATGCTATGCAAAGCAGCAGAATTAATTCCAGGTTTTGAATGACGATGAAAGAAGTCACACAGCAAAGAGATTGCCTGTATACTTTAAGGTTGAAAGTTGGGGGAAAGCAAGATTAACCAAGACTCTTACACAGGTTAAACTCTTTTTATTCCCTTACCATGCCAAAACTCGTATATTCAGTAAGATGAGACTATTGGTAACTTCCTGTAACCTGGGGAAAAGTACCACGTAAATTATGCCATTCTACTCATTCCCTGAAAGAAGGAATAAAGACACTGCAACTATGGTAAAGCAATTTGCCAGCTGCCAGATTTAAAAGATCCTCAATATATCCTTTGCAGTCTT
This sequence comes from Lophotriccus pileatus, assembly GCA_035583135.1. Lineage (NCBI taxonomy): Eukaryota > Metazoa > Chordata > Aves > Passeriformes > Tyrannidae > Lophotriccus > Lophotriccus pileatus. Next base: position 48,598,284 of record JAWWES010000094.1, read on the forward strand.
TCAGAACAGTAAGCACAAAAAGATAATTTTATTTGCTAGACAACTACTTAGAAACAGACGAGAAAACTAATCTTGTTGAGACAGACCTTTGTATATATGGACTTGCATCTGTGTGTGTACATATATATAGAATTACTCTGAAGAAAATATTAAATTGACAATCTATGATAAAAGAAAAACCCTTTTCCTCTGATCTTTGTTTCTCCTTAGCAAAAAGAAAAACAAAGCAAGAAAATAGAAAAAAGGATTATTAAGTAACAAATTCAGTATTCTGAAATGATAGTTTTATTATTTAATTTAAAACAGAAGAAAAATGGGGATTTGTACATGCTGAAAAGAGCCTTCTCACTTAGAGAAAGATTGCTAGTAGAATTAAGTGAATCAAGAACAAGCTTTAAAGCTTGTATTTTTACTATGGTAATTGATGAATGTAATACAAAGAGATTCACTGTGCAGACACGCCTTGTAGGACAATCTGGGAAGATATTTTAAACACAGTTGATAATCAGAAAAGCTCAAATGTAAACAAGGTGTAGAGCACTAGGAAATTAAAGTTACATATATTAAAACTACAAAGCACTGAGGCCTCTCAGGAATTTCTGATATGAGGTGAGGGGGTTGAGAATGAGGATTCACATTTCGTAAACCAAGTAAGAGAAAGCTCTGTATTAGTGGGTCACAAGATGACTTTGTGCTGACAAGTAATGTCTGCAATAAAGGCTTTCTTATGCAGTAGATATGAAGAGGCACTAATGATGCTTTTCAAAGCTTAGAGAAGATCTCATCTATGTTCTCTGGACAATTCTAATTACTCCAGGGCACCCCAAAATCACGCTTTTCCTCCTGCCTGACATCATTTTTAAGCTATATATTTCCTAACTCTATTTACAACATTTGATTACATTCACATGAACTGTACACTATATAATCATCTTCCAGTTCTCGACTTATCATCTTCAATATTCATTGGCAACTAGTAAGATTATACAATATTATCAGGTATTGATTCATAGTGGTGCTATATCCTACGACTTTATCTGCTCCTTCTTGTGTCCCTTAGTGACTTGCAACTCTGCTTCACTATATAAAAATAGAAGAAGGTTAGGTTAAAAAATAAACCCAAATTTTGGGCTCTTTATCCTAAAAGTATTTAATTTTTTTTTTTCAGTCAGGCATTGATGCAATAAAAAAAAAAATTCCAAGCTTTCAGCACCCTCTACAGGCTAACTGCTTTGATGCAACTAAACACATAACAGTACAACTACTGCTATCAATGATAATCAAACCAGCACACTTTAATAAGTACAGCATTTAAGAAAAAGTGGGTAAACGTAATTGCAGGCCACAAGGAAATAATTTCACTAACAAAAGAGAAAATATGTAACCAGTGAATACGAGATGCTTTGGAAGTCCAGAATCACTATTTTTATCCAGTGTTGTCAGCTAAATTCTTACAAAAGTCAACCCTATTATGGTTTTTAACGTGATCTGCTTTGTGTGGTTCTCATTAAGAAAAGGTTTAATGCCATCAGCTGCTGAGAAAACAAACAGAACATTTAGCTTACCATCCCTGTTGGACAGCAAACATACAAGGCCGTTGAGGCAGGTGTCAGTCACTTCGGTGATATTAGTTGCGCATCTGCCTATTGCCTGAATTGTAGCTGCAGCAAACTGTTTATCTTGGCTTTTCACGTAAGTCTAAGGAAACAGGATTTTCGTTAGTCAATGCATAAGTCTTGTCAAACAAAGACTTATCATACTATCCTCGTAAGACAGACATACTGTACCATAAATTCAACCTAGAAAGCTACATTGCACATTAGTAGTCATACTTTTTTCACCTTACTGTCACTTTTAGAAGGTATTTCCTTGCCATCTTTGGTCACCCATGGCCTTGCAAACCTCTAATTTCAAGGAAGTTTGGGGCAGGGGGCAATTAACCAAAAACAGCAATTAGTTTGTGTGCACGGTTGGAGTAGTCGATGAGCTCTCTCTTTAGAGAGGTTTCAGTTCATTTAACTGGGAGCATCTGTGAAACTATGAATAACCTACCTGCCTGAGAACCAGTACCTTTCAGAGAAATCCAGCCAGAGAACTGAAGCAATGAAAATAGATATCATAAGCAAAGAGGAAAGAAAGAAGGACAGACACTGCTTCACAGTATAGGCAGAACATCTTGCTGACAGACAAAGATATTGGAGACAATACTATTTTATCAAATGACTTATGGGAGTGAGGTTCAGCCATAAATGCTGATGGCTAAAATTAAGACTCTATTCATATAGTGACTTACAGTGTCAGTCAAGTTGGTAGAATTTGTTTTAAAGAACACAAAATGTTTGAGTTTTTGCTATTACCTAATTTCCTTTTTTTGGTAGCTGGAAGGAGAATGAGAAACAAAACATTGAAACTCCTTTCCATATACAAAAAGTTTCATTATCCATCATGATATAAGACAGTTTCATTTTCATTTTGAGAACATTTTACCCTGGAAAAGACTTTTACTTGAAAAATTTAAGCCTAAGAATCTAAAAGAAACATCCAATAATGCCAAAAGAGAGCATTTCACATTAGAAAAATACACTTTTCTACAAACCTGAAATTCTCGAAGCAGGGTTGATATGTTGGCTTCATTTGCTAAATTTGTCAAGATTTCAAGCTACCAGAAAAAAAAAGATATTTTATCAAAAGCTACAATATTATAAACAGTACCACATCTACACTGTATTTTATTGTATATAAGTAAAAGATAATACTATTAAAAATACCATTCAGAATTCAACAGATTATACCATCGTCAGTATAAACTGGCACCAGCATTGTGCTCAAGAGGAATATTTTCTTTGCTAGTACTCAAAAAGTTTTCATAGCAGGACCATAGCGTTCAGTGATGCAATTTCAACAAGTTCTAGCTTTAGTGTTGCACTGCATATCAAATGGACTTGAAATACTTCTGTCATCATGCTTTCCCATGTTACACAACAGGCCTTAGCATAGAAGAACCATGTGACAACTAGCAAGTATAAAAAGAAATAATGGAAGTCACGACTGCAGCTGTGGAGAGATAAATTATCCCTTATATTCAGATGAACTGTAAAAAAAGACCTTCAAATTCAGTAAAGAAACACTTGCATCTACGAGATTCCTCAGATCATAATCAATATCAACAACATCAGACTGTGGAAACTCTCTTCTTTGTTCCTTATGAACAAAAGGATGATATACAACACTTGGCATATATTGTTAAGATGCTATACTTCCCGACTGTTTTACCTTTGAATAAAGTAAACTGAAAAGACAACCCTGTCTTTCTAAAGGGAAGTCATACTCAGCAATCTGGTGGTATTGTTTGAGTTGGGGGCACCCAGAAAAGGATACTTAATTGATACAGTCCACCAGTACTTCAAAAACAGTTTGGTAAGACCTATAACCAAAGGCTCTTAAAGATAAATAACTAGCATAGAAAGCAAGAGGATAAATGAAAAAGGTGAATAGGCATGAAAAAAAGGCTATTATATAGTAGAGGATGGCCATCAATGGAATATCACAAATATCTTTGCCATCCTTTTTCATATATGAATTATGAACGTAATGAGAAGATAGGTGACAAAGTTTTAACCGATGTGACAGTTTTCCATTAAATGAAGACAAAGGCTGACTAAGAAAAGCTGCATAAAAAGTCCAAGTAGTAGAGGACTGGTTAATAAAATGGCAAAAAAAATTTCAACACATGTATCTGCAAAGTAATGTTCATAATTGTGTACAAATCTGACCTATACAGAAAACAATGACTCTGGGATGATTACAACTAAATATAACTGAGAAATTGTGGTTAAAACATCTATGAAGGTATAAGCTCAATGCTAACCAGTGATCAAAAAAGCGAACTTGATGTTAGGAAAGAAAAAAGGAACAAAATGGAAATGATCAGCAGATGAATTCCAGGGTGCCCCCACATCTTAAATACTGCCATGGGTCTCATCATCCTGTCTTATAGCTGATATGCTGGAACTACAAATGTAGGAGATGGAGAAATTACAAGATTTCTTACGTACATAACAGTTCACATTGTCCTAAATTTTTCAGCCAACAAGAAACAAATGAGACAAAAGAAAAAACCCCAATCTCTACTTCTCCACCCCTTCCACATTGTATTATCAATTAATTTGGGAATTTAAATGTATTAACTTCACTTATATTGGGATTGACTTTTCTTGGATAACAGTAAGGCACCCTGACAGTATTCCTGACAGTTATCATAATCACTAAATCTGGAGAATATCTTTTTGCCTCAAATTTACTTAGACTTAATAAAAAAACATAATGGGTTTGGCATGGCTATCTTGGACATCACCACTCTTGAACACATAATGAAGGTAAAACATGCATGTAAAATGAAGACAAGATAAAAATAATGTTTCTTTCAGAAAACTATACCTTCCACTCCTAAAGACAAGTGCTTACGACAGTCTAAAGGAAAACAAGAGAAAAGGCACACAATAGTAGATAATTTTTTAGCTATTGTTTTGTCAAGGATTTCACATTTGTTAAAGAATAAGAATAGAGAAAAAAAGAAGACAACAGCCAAAAAACATATACTGAGATGTGACCTTGAGGAAAGCCTAAAGTACTTCTCATGTTGAATGCTGACTTCAAAAGGGAGTTTGGGACTCTAACACTGCCCCATTTTGTACAAAGGAACAGACTTGAACTCTTTTTAAGCTAACAGTATTAAAGACTCTCTTCCTCGCATGAAAACTGTCAAACTTTACAATGTTAGGATGGTTGGTGGGACAAAAACTGTGGTGCTATCACTGAAAAAGTCCTAAATGCTGTAGTGAAAAACATAGCTCATCTGCCACCTGCAACACAGTAACAAGAGAACTTTCAGAACAACCCCAAAGGACACTTGTAGACTTAACTAAGAGCCACAACCCCCTATTTCCTAGTGAAGAAAAGAAACCACACGGAATGATTTGTGTCCTATCAGTGAAAAGGATTTTACCTTCCTGTTGAAAACTAAGCAGTCCAGCACCATATAGATGAATTTGTTTTTAAACTTACCTTCAGTGTTTTGATCATAGTTGGATCAGTTGATCTAACATAGAAACTCTTCAAATATGGTTCAAACATACCCTGAAAATCAGAACATATTTATGTAGCTCTCCTGTGTTTCATATAAAATATGATTTAGAAAATTCTAAATAGGGTATACCTTTCTCTGAATTGACATAGTGGCAATATTTTGTAGAACAATAAACTGCACCTCCCTAGAATGTGAAAAGAAAAAGAAGAGTCATTCCACAAAATTAAAGATACAAAGACAAATGCAACATGGCAAACCAAGTCCAATTCTATTTGAATACCAAGTCAGTTATACATTTGTTTTGGCACAAACATTGAAGACAACTGCTAAAAGTTCATCATCTGCTTCACAAGATATATGAAACTAGGTTCTCATTTCTTAAAATGCCAGTACGCAAAAATATTCACTGACACCAGTGTAATGGTGCCTCTTGTGGACCTTAAACAGAAACCCATTAATCATCTTAATATCATGAAAATCACTTACAAAACCTTACATTTCAATGACCTTCTTGGAACAATATTTCCGGATGATACAGCTGGAGAACAAAAACATACCGTCTTTATCCGCAGTGTTGAAATAACTGCATTAATTACAAGAACAGTTAATCCTTGCACAAATAGCAAGAATTGCTATGACTTTTCTGGTCTTAAATAATTTTTCTAAAAATTCTCAAAAAGGGCCAGGTCTCCTGTGACTTAAGGGTATACACTGGCAGGCATACACATGTATCAAAAAGCAGCACTTTTACATAATAGTCTCCCTGTGATACAGACAACAGATTTGTGTAATATTCTAAACACAAAAACTTTAAACATGATTGGAGGGCATTCCCATAATTCACACATTAGTTCAAACGCCTCAGCAGGAGTGAACAAAGAGAAATCTGAGTACCAGTCTAAAGCTTTTAAACTGCTGAGTTTGTGCCACCAATTGCTTAAAAACTGAACAATGATTTACATACAATTTTTCTGAACCATGAGTGCTCAAACCTTGCATGCATCCTAATAAAGAAATCATCATACCCATTATCTCCTCTTACTCAAAACTGTCTAATAGCTCTAAGGTAATTACAGCTGTTGCTTACAAAGAAAAGTAATAATAGAGATGTACTTAATATCTTTTAAACCTATTTTTATATAATTCTTACACAGGTACATGGAAATAATCAGCTGCATATGATGAACCAAGATTGGGAATTGCTATGAAGTGCTCTTTCAGGCACTCTCACCCTAACTAGATTATAGTTTAGTTGACATTAATTTAAAGGCCATAGGCACAAAACTTCAAGGGCAAACAGCAAAAGCTTATTTCAAAGTGGCTCTAATAGCAGAACTGTTTCTGAATGGTAACAGAGAACAGACAAGCCATTTAACAGATGAAAATCAGAAGACTAGTGACATTTTAGGCACTAGTTGAGGTACAGGAAAGAAGTGACTTCTCTTTTGATGAAATTTGAGTATAAATGAGTATATTTCTTGTGAGTATGAGTTTAACTCTTTATCTGTCCATATCCCAAACTGCTTTAGCCATTTTACTTATCTTAGTACACACAGAATGGGAAGCATAACAGAACTATAAAACAAAACACTAAAATAATAGTGATTCATTCTTACCTGAAATAAAAGCATGAATACATAACACAATTTTACTTCTTTACTAATTTTTATACAATAAAGATATTAGCCATGCGTAAGCTGCAGAGGTTTACAGAGAAAGAGCTCTATGATGACAGGGCTTACAAAATTTAAAGTACGTCTGAATAACCTTATCAGGCACAACAACTTTTTTAAAAAACCTTGGTGTCTGTTTGACAGAAACAATGAATTTAAAATGTAAATTATTTTCACAGAGAAGTTCTAAACAAAAATACCAGGTATACTTAGAAAGTTATTCTGTAAACACCTTAATAGTGTCTCATATACACATGGAATTTCAAAATCTAAAAACTGAGTAGGGAAAAACCCTCACACTTCTATGCAGCAAATACTGGCATACCATGCCAAAAGTTCGAAACGCAAATGAAAAAATAGCATTAACAGTCTTACGAAATGGGCTGGCAAGACCCTTCATACAAAAGTAGATAAAGTAACACTGAAGAAGACGAGGTTGAAATTAAGTGTCCTGAATTAAATATAATTTTTTTCTTTAAAAACAGTCCAGGATTAAGGAAACAAAGGAGATTAAGTAGGATCAAATGGTACTTTTAACAAATGTGTTGTCTCCTTTCCCAGAGATATTCAAAAGCTGACTGGACACAGTCTTGAGTACTGTGCTCCAGGCAACCCTGCTTGAGCAGGGGGATTGAACCAGATAATCTCCAGTGGCTCCTTCTAAAACTGACTTATTTTGTGACTTGTGTTAAAGTGCAGGAAAAGAATTTATACACCAGGAGACTTCTTTAGTGCCTAGCAAGACAGCAAGGGACTCAATGGAAGTAAATTTCTAATAGATTCCAATAATTAAAAAAAAATCAAGACCTTAAGCAAACCAATTGGTACTGCCCGTATTTCAGTACTAACAAGGCAGCCATGATTCTTGTCAGAATGAAAGTCATGGGAATGAAATACAATACTGAAGGATCCCTGGATGTGGTAATGAAAATGATAGAATTACTTTTAATGATCCTAATTTTCTGAGTAAATCTGAGAACTGTAGGGACAATTTTAAAATGAAATCAAAAGTGAAATAGTTGCATTCTTACAACTACAGCTCAACAAGTACGCACAAAAGCTCCCACAAAAATTAGAGAAGTGAAGTATGGACTTGACCTACCTATTACTACGGAGTAAACGCACCAATGACTTAGAAACAATACCAGCTTCTGATTTTGGTGCCAAATGCCAGTAAAGCTGTGCAACCGCCATTACCACCTAAAAGAAGAACATTCAGAACATGTTAACTTCAAATTGTTCATATGTATCTATCTATGTGCTTCAGACCTGCAGAACTACCAACTCACTCTTTTTCAGAAAGCAAAGTGCCTACCTGTAGTCTTCGAATCAACAAAGCAGACTGAGGAAGAACATCAGAATTAATATATTTTTACTGATTAAGTACCTTCACTTCCTCCCAGTATTTATTGTATGGTATAATAAATAGAAGGTAGAGACACAATGAGATGGAAAAAAGTATATACTTCAAATTCTAAACATCCCTAACAAGTCAGTATTGCTAAAATCGACTGTACAAATTAATGAAGAAATACTTTTTTTAAATTCTGCTTATGTTGTGCTTTGACTTCAAGAATACAAGTTCAAAATCCCCTATTATCTATTATTTACTTCTACTTAAAGTATTTCACTCTGTTATTCTATTATATAATTTATAAAACAACAAATACCTTTACTGGCAACTTTTAAAATATCAAATCCAAAACCCAGTAAAAACTACAAGGTTGTATACCAATATCCTGGCTAGCAAGAAGGAGAAGACAGAGCAGCTTATGGTGCCTACGAGCCAAGACTGGAAATTGCTGTGAAATGCGCTTTTATTTTTTAATTTTCATACTATTTTTTCTTTTCAAGTTTTCTCATAAGACAAAATATGACCATTATGCTAATGAATAGGTCATGTCATAACCTTTCCTACAGTATTGTCATGATAACTCTCTGTTCCAAACAAATCATAGAAAGGAGACTCCAAGTAAAGCCATCACGATGACATTTCACTCGGTATCTTAAATCTTAGTATTAATGAAACAAAAATTATTATTAAACAATAAAAAGTTACTAAAAAATCTGAAAACAGGAAATAACCAAAATATTTTTGGCAATATACAATAGGTATCTTTTATTACAGAGAAAAATTTAAGGTCACAGAGAAAGCAATTGCAGGTAAAGTCTTAGAATGGTATGAATATCTGTGTACAATTCAAAGCAATTCAAATAAGCATGATTTCACTTGTCAAAGTGCACTTAAATATCTAACTATAATACCAGAAGTTCAAGATGATAAATATGAGAATCAATACTATATTTAACAGAAATATTAAGAAAATTATTTATGGAATGTGAGCAAAAAAGCAGCTGAACCTGTTCTCAGTGAAGTATGATGGCAAACTTATCAAATATACTTGTTCTTTTGTGTGAAATTAGGAAATATCAGACATCAAACATCAATTTTTAGCAAAAAGTTGTAAAACTAATCTATTTGTTTCCAAAGTCTGCTCACAGATTATAAGTGATTTTGAAAAGAGTCAGACATTACTTGGAATCCAGAAGCATTTTCCAATGGAGAACTAAAACCTGATCTGCTTAGCTTATCAGGAATAGTTGAAAGGTGGCTTAATTATGGTGCAGTAACTGTTTTTGCAGTGACATGAATACTCATTATCATTGGAAGACTTTTCCCTGAAGACATCTAGTCTTGATTAACAGGACAAGCTGAGGTTAGAAATAACATTCTGTGATCTGATAAACATTACTGATTCACCATCAGCATAGCTTTTTCTCTTTCTAAAAATTTACCTGTATTTTAAAATTTCATGGAAATAATGCAGAACATACTACAGTCATGATGTTGTATCTATCCTGCAACCCTGCCATGGCAACAACACTATGAATCTGGCTTGGTCTGACAAAATAACTCAAGGTGTATATTGTCTACTTGTAAAATGTGAGACTCAAAACAAGGAACAAATTAATGAATCAATAACAACTATGATTTTCTTTGTAGATCTATACCACTAAAACAGTTTGTGCTATTCTGGGTGCTGAAGGCTTTAGCATTAAAAGCTAGCTATAGTATAGTCATCACATGCTATTTAAGTTGGATTCAAATGTTCGCACATTTTTTGCAAATACTTTGTACATATTATTTGGAGCACGTATCACAATCAGTGCATGTGTTTGCTTACAAGCTAAGTTCATTTTGAAACAGCTCCATCATACTTCTCCTCAAGTTACTAAAGAGTATTATCACACCTCTAAAGAGATGTAGATTTTACTTTTCAATCTCCTAAATTTACTAAAACCATAGATATTTAGTAGTTTAACATTTTAATGAAAAAGTAATTTGTCATACAGCAGCATTTCGGCTTTGAAGCAAGGGCTTTGTATTCCGTAACAGCAGCCTGTGATCTGGGTCCATGGTATAGGTGGTTTTCAATTTCTGATCCTTCTCCTTCTGTTCTTCATCAGATTCATAAAAATTATTTTCATTATATTCATCCACCACCTCATCAACCTACCAAAAGACAAAATGACAAAGGCATACAGAGAATATTTGGATCAACTTATTTTATTCACTAATTTATTCACACACACAACATCACAACTGCATGCAGCATTTATACAGTTTCTTTGAAATTAGCTATTGGCTTTTTGTTCAGAGCAGTAGATGTACTGACATGAAAACAGATTAACAACATATACAAAATATCCTTAGAAATAAGATGAACTGCCAAATGAAATATTTTTATTATTATTCTATAAACTATTTAAGGTATGTATATCAGAATTTTTTGGATTTAAAGCCTATGATCTGAAAGTGACACTTTTGAAAATGGTAAGTTGCTTACAATTCCCCCTTTTTTTGAAAACTTAATGCAAACTTATGCATTCTTCCCTCTCTAGTTATATATGTTATCTGTGGAAATAGGAAATTTGAAAAAAAGGGACAGGTTTTGTTTTTTGGGGTTTTTTTTAAGAAATTACGTGGGCAAAAGGTTATGTATTCTGACCCTGGTCTTCTCTGATGAAGTACAAATCCTTGAGTTATGAATTATCTGCATAACGTCATTTAACAAAACAATATGCCATCTTGAAAGAATTCATTAAATTTGAGATATTAGTAAATTGGGCCTTTCATTTACTCCACAGAACTAAATAAAAGCATATACAGGAATACATCTTACACAAACATGATGAATAACAACAAATTTTACAATTTCTGATGTTGATATAAAAATAGATAAAGAATACAGTTAGAGTGTTTCATTATGCTTAAATTTAATTTGCATTTAAAGTCCATAATCTTAAAGAAAATTAAGATGGAAACCATCAAGATTAGATGAAAACAGAGTGTCAGATCTCAGAAGCTGTGGTTTGGATTAGCAATATTGAGGGTACTCAATATTCAAAAACTTTTCTTAAGAAATAAGCTACTGACTTCCCCAACTTGTGTGTCTGCACTCCTAAATTCTTCCATCTCAATCTGTCACCAAAGCATCTAACTGCAACAAAGGACACTGAAAATGAAAAAATGAGAAGATATGTGAAGTTTTAGTACTTGATGCCAGTGCTCTCAGTTTGACAGAATCCATATCAAACTTTTTTTCTTTTTCTTTTCCTTCTGCAGTAGCAACTGAAGCACTTTAGTTTCCTTACTTCTCTTCCCACAAACCTTTGTGGCAGTCACACATCTAAACTAAAAATTCAGGATGCTAAATCGAGACAAGTCATAACTGAATTCCTCTCTTGCCTACAGAACAGGCAACTTGAAAGCAAACTTCTTAATTGCGGCAAGTCACCACCCTGCACTGAAGAAGCTTCCTCCAACAAAGGAGGATAATGCAATCCCCACTGATTCATTCTTCAGCACCCCTGCCTTGACTGCTTACAGACATGCAGGTCATGAACTCAACTGCAGAATACTGAACACAAGGGGAATACAGAGTTTGAAACTGTATTTAACTCATTAATAACTGTGGCACAGAAACAGCCTGAACTCTCACATTTCTGATGGTTTTTTTAAGACTTGTTTGCTAGAGACATACTTGGAGCCAGTTCCAACTAATTATAACGCAACATATGCCTCTTATAAAACCACTTTTAATTTAAATCTGATTAAAGTCTTTATATAGAATCACCTGCTTCATAACCCTGCAGCAGAAGTATTAATGTGGTCTTGTCTTGTAGTCATATATTTCATTGCAAATTCATAATATTCCTCTTTGATCTGTTAAGATCCGGTAGGAAATAATTGTTCCAGAAAAAGGACGATGATAATACACAGAGAAATAAGTTTAATGAACTGAAATTCATCAAAATCAAGTTGATGAAGTCCTACTCAGTCAGAATTTGTAGTCACAGGGGCCTACTAAGACAACAAGGATATGTAATATGGCAAGATTTGCCCATTACCATGGAAAGGAAAGCAAAGGATTACGTATGAGCCAGAAGACTGCAAAATAAAAACCTGAAGACTTCTTGGTGTATAAGAATGGTTGTTTCAAATTCTATTAATCATCCCATACACAGGGAGCAGTTACCAGGCAAAGTGAAAACATTCAACCACTCACAACCCCTAAAGCCTCAAGCTGAACTACAGACCATATTCAACATCAAAGTGAGACAACAGTACATTTAGAAGCATAGACTCCTCAGATCATGGAGTCCGACCATTAACCCAACACTGCCAAGTCCAGCACTATACCATGTCTTTAAGTGCCCGGTCTACAAGTCCTTTAAATACCTCTAGAGATTCTGACTCACTACTTCTGTAGGCAGCCTATTCCAGTGCTTGACAACCCTCAGTGAAGATATTTTCCCCAATATTCAATCTAAACCTACCTTGGTGCAACTTGAGGCCATTTCCTCTTGTCACGTCACTCAACCCACACCTGGATACATCTCCTTTCAGGTAGTTGTAGAGAGCAATAAGCCTGTTTTTCTCCAGGCTTAAACAACCCCAGCTGCCTCAGCCACTCCTCACAGGACTTACTCTCTAGACCTTTCACCAGCTCTGTTGCCCTTCTCTGGACACACTCCAGCACCTCAATGTCTTTCTTGAATTGAGAGGCTCAGAGTTGGACACAGGATTTAAGGTGTGGCCTCATCAGTGCTGAGCACAGAGGGACAATCACTTCTGTGGTCTTGCTGGCCACACTATTTCTGATACAGGCGACAATGCCATTGGCCTTCTTGGCCATCCAGGCACACTGCTGGCTCTTGTTCAGACACTGTCAAACAGCACCTCTGGGTTGTTTTCCTCTAGGCAGTTCTCTAGCCACTCCTCCAGCCTATAGCACTGCCTGGGGCTGTTGTGACCCAAGGGCAGGACCCAGCACGTGGTCTTGTTGAACCTCATATCATTGACTTCAGACCATTCCAGCCTGTCCAGATCCCTCTGCAGAACCTTCCTGCACTTCAGCAGATCAATACTCCCACCCAACTTGGTGTCACCTACAAACTGACTGAGAGTGCACTTGATCCTCTGGTCCGGATCATCAGTGAAGATACTAAACGGGACCAGCCCCCAGTACTGAGCCCTGGGAAACACCACAGGTGACCAGCTTCCAACCGGCTGTAACTCCATTCACCACCACTCTCTGGGCCCAACCAAAGCCTCCTCATATTATAATGAAGGGGGAAAGCCTTGTGCAGAGATCAAAGCAAGGACCTCCATGCTCAGCAACTGTGCTAGGGGTATTCAGGAAAGTAGCAACCAGAACAGCATGCCCTTTATCTTGAACTTCAATCAGGAAAAAAAAGTATGATTGTGGTATAATGGATAATGTATGAGTGGCGTATAAAATAACTACTGATAACATTAATATTTTTACTGCCAGCACAGCGCTGAAAATAAGACTCTCACATTTGGGAGATGAAAGTCTTCCGGTTTTAACTATTATTATTGAATCCAGAAGTGACAGCTTCTACAGATAATTTTTGACACACTTACTCTCCAATCTTCGGTATCTATACTTTACCTACACTAAACTGTGGAAGATGCTTCTTCACACATCCTTGAAGAAATAATACATATTGGTGACAATCAAATTTTACTTTCACAGATTTCTGATTAGAGCTCAAACTGATGATAACCAGTACATATCAGCAACTTTTTCAGAAAAAGCCTAATAATCTGATCCTTTTTGACAAGGGACAGACAGCATGAGAGTCTGGGAGTAGATTCACATCCTCCCTTGCTTTCTCTGGTCATTTCAATCCCATTAGATGCACTTTCAGGGTTGATTTATGACTAATCAGTCCAACAGAAACTCGTTGTTTTGTTTTTTTAAAAGCATGTTTTGTTTTCACCAGGATCAGTAAAATTATGTGTCTCACTTTGTAGTCATACGATGACTGGAACTACTGGATTTTCTAAAGCACTAGGTGGTAAGGGGAGAGAACAGGATAGTGGCAGTCATTAGTTAAACTGCATTAAATACACTTAACAGTTTGTAGTAACACATGACTTAATTGTGCAGTTAATAGCTTTTCTAAATGGTGAAATGACTACAAAGTTCAGAATCCTGGGAGAATAAAGTGATTAAAAACTGAGACCACTAGCATTCCAGGCTAGGAACTGCAAATAGACTCTGTGCGTTCCCCATCTACCGTGATTTATTCACAGCAGAGAAATATGTTAGTGTGAAAGAACATGCATTAATTCTTTCTTACATTATTCCAGACATACAGTTTAGGGACACCATAAAGTATTAACAGTTTAAATGAAGAAACTGACAGATAGCAAATTCCATTAGTGTGTTTTTAAAGTCCCTAGGTAAATGAGCTAACACTTAACTGAGATCTTTCTTGAAGTTATACTTAATATGGCATAAAAGCTGAGAATGTTACTTCCATTTAGGAAAGCATTTACATATTATGTGAATGCTACAATTACCTTCAAACAGAGCTTCACACACCCACAAACTGAGTTTAAGTAAACCTTCAATGATATTCGAAGCATGATCTCATATTTGCGTACTTTACCAGCCTTAATTCCATCTTGTATTGAAAAACTGATTCAAATATTTGTATTCCTAGGTTAGGTATAACTGAAGTTATAGATCTTCAGTTTCTCTCCCTGGATCCATAAGAAAATACACTCACAGCTATTTTTTGATGCCTGCAACAGATTATTTGGCAGGTAAGATTTTAGCTGTCTTCCAGAGCCCTCTATAATATTTCTAAGAACCGTTCTCAAGAGTTTGGATAAGCTAGGTTTTGAAGGTTAGAAGACTTTTGAGATTATTCACTAGTCAGTCAAATCTGACTACCACCTTAGCCCACCAAGATCAGTAATCATTTGCTGTACCATGAACAGTATCCTCAAAGAAGGAAAACAGTACATAATGTATAGAACAGTTTTCTACTTAAAACATTAATATCTGAGACAGATCTGAAATTTCTGTATTGTGTAAGAACATGCCTAAATCCTTCCACATGCTCCACAGACGAGTTTCAGAACACCAAAATGGACTGGTCTTTGATCTATCAGAACAAATCAGTAATAGCTAAAAATCTTTGATACCTAAGCTACACAAAGGAATTAAGACACCTACTCAAGCTTGAGAATTCAACTGTGGCAGGTGAAATTTAATACTGAGGCACTTTCACTCACATGGTTTTTAGCTTAACTTCTAGCATATATAAAATATAAATCAAATTTCATTTGTAGTTTACTAATAATATTCTCATCTATATAATATCCTGTACAGTTCCAGTGCAGATGTACATGTTTATTTCATTCTAAAAAACCCCCACAATTTCCCTACACAGTATGAACATGCAAACTCATTTATTACATAAGAGACCTTCAAACTCTTCAATCCAGCCTTAGAGTGGCTTTTAAAAACTCACTTAGCCAATAACACAGTTTTTAAATACAAACTCAAAAAGGTAATGAAATAAAAGAATTAGTGAAAAACTAAAACCAAAAACAAACACAAAATAAAACAAAATAAAATAAAACAAAACAAAACAACAACAAAAACAAAAACCAAACAAACCCAAACCACAAAAACAAACGCAAAACATTCTTCAGAAAGAAGACAACATTCATAGAACTTTTATACTACAGCTTTGAGACATGGATTGCACAGGTGGAAGTATGGGTTTGAGGTCCACTGAACAATAAATTTTTCCCAATATATCACAATTACAGTAACATCTGTGCTTAATAACTTTATAGCAAACTAACGTGAAAACTGAAGAAGTGTTCGTTCTCGTTCCTCTAAGCAGCAGCAATTAAAGTCTTGGACTGATGTCTAAAAATAGGGTCTAAGACTTAAATATGCTGCAATAATGAACATCTTTCTGCATCAACCCCAAAAGCCCAATTACGGTTGTAACAAAGTCTTGTGACGCAGCTAGAATTAAAACAATCCATTATGATTTTTAGATCACTTTCATTTATTCAAAACAGTTTCATCCTCCTCAAAATGGAACTGAGGCATAAAATAACTTTCTTACCACAAAAAAAACCACCTTCCTTTCAATAGTGTGTGAAAAAGGCATGATAATGACAGTGCAAACAGAGACGCAAAGCAAAGAAGAGAAGAAACACGTAGAGCATAAGAAGACAGGATGCATGTACAAGGAAGAACACAAAGGGATAAATTAAATATTGCAAAATAAAATTAAGAAGGAGCAAAAGTAATTAGAGGAAAAATACACCATTTGCTTCTTGCTAAAAGTTTACAATTTCAGTGAATTTGAAACTTTTATTCAGATGTTTGGCTAAGTGCTTGAGCTGTTTTTCAGTTTTTTATGATGGTTAAGGTTTAACATCAGTTTAAGTATCTGAAGAGACAGTAGAAGCCATCAAGATTGCAAGCACATATGAACCAACTGCCAAGCAAGAGTATTCTTCCACAGGGTTGCACAATAAATGAACCATGAAGAAAACCAGTTAATTTTTAGTTACTGCAACCAAAAGAGGGGCACTACATGCTCCAGAATTAGCACCACCCCTCAGGAGTCATAGACAGGGTATGGAGGAACAGGGAACTCACAGATCTTCAGCCTGTACAGAACTGCAATTTTTCACAGTGCTCCTGCTTTTGTAGTGTTTCAATTATACACCCTAGTTACAACAAACCATGTATACTTACTTCTTAAAGCAACTCACTTCCTTCTCTCTGGGAAAAAATTGGATGCTTTTAATAAGTAAATACCAAGAGAACATTTCTCATATATGCAAACAGACTAATATTTTTATTTTTAATTTTTATTTAGCTTTCGGATTGTTTTCAGCTACCAAAATGTTTATCCAATATTTAAATCATATTTGGACTACAGTCCTAGCTCTAGATGTTAGTTGGGAGACTCAAATTTTCAAAACACAAAATTATCTGAAATCTTTGAAGAATGCTAACTGTACCTGTACTTAGACTGGCAGTCTGGAAGGTGGATTTGCTGTCCTTACCTGACAGTGAGCCCTGCTCATCTGAACATCATCAGTGGACACTCAATTCTTCTTTATGGTATTTTTATTCTTTCATTCTAATGCCTAAGTAGACAAAGTATCTGAAAGCACCTTAAAACATCTGTTGATTCAGTTTCAAGTGGTATTTTCACACTGGTGGTATACTTATTCTCTTATCAACCTTTTATCATAAGGACATGTTGCTACAATTCAGGACTAAGTTACCCCAGTCTTCTTGTCCAGCACTTTTCTAACAATGAACTGGAACAAACTCATGCTTACACTGTCGAAGAGATGACTGATCCAAATAATTTGATTTTTTTTATAATTATTCTTCCCCATGGTCCTTTAGAGATCTGTCATAACCAATCAAGAACTCTATCTGATATTACAAACAGAAGTGTACAGAATCAGATACAGGAGCCTAAACTTTTCTCAGAGCAGAGCTCTGACCTCCTACAGGTGTTTCTCAAATAGTGGAAAAATTAATAAAGGTTTACTTTTGTAAAGGAGCTAAGGAAGCTTATTTTGAAACTCTTCTAAATATCCAGAGAAAATCCCGGTACAACAATGAAAAGACCACACAAGTTACTAGACAGAGAGTAATACCGCAAGGAAAGATGTCCAGAACAGAATTCACAAATACTTTGGCATCCAGAAAGGCCTCAAAGTAATCTAACACAGCATTCAATTCATCTTGCTTACACAGTTTTCTATGAGTAAGTAGCATTCAAATGGCCAAAATTAGAGCCAGAAACTTTGGTGGCTCACAGGGATCTGCAGCATCTGCTATTTAAATTAAAAATGACTAATAGTTAGACAGTTAATTTTTAGATTTCTATAAAAATAGTTTCATTTCCTTCCAATTAATTTTCATCTCTGTAAGTCAATGATTTAGACAGAGATAAAAACAATTTTAACAACCTATTTGTAACAGATGGCTCGAATATCTTTTATCCTATATATAAATAATAAAAAGAACCTCATCCAGAGTCAAGAAGGCAAGACTACAGCACTGGATGGACTACATGGAAACTGCTGGTCAAATCTGCAGGAAAGTCAGGGGTTGCTTTCCCAATTTGAGTAGATACAGATGTCCTGAAGAACTTGCCTACACAGATTCTACTCATTGCTGCTACTCCACTGCAAGTCTGTCATGGGAGTAACACATGGGAGAAACCACAGCACTATATTTGCTGCAAAGATACATGGCATTTTTATCTACAGACTGTACTTCTCTTATGCCAGCAGCTAGTGTCTAGAAGCCACAAAGTAAAGCAAATCTTCTGCTGGATTAATTCCTTTGTCCAGACTTCTTTACAAACACTATCCTTAACACAAGGGAAGAGACAGGGAAGATGAAGTAACAGTAGAAAACCAATAATGCTCTCTTTCAGTGACAGAAGAGGCTATTATACAATGATCATGAAAATAGTCTTAGATTATATTCATAATGACCATAAAGTTTTGTTTAGAGTTACAAGTAATCAACTTCCCAAAACCAACTTGAGGTAATTTTTTGTTATAAATCTATGTGTTAAGGTATTCTCATCTTATTAGGAAAAAAACCTCCCATAATTAACTATAGGGAGAAACAAAACCGCTGTGATAGTAAAATAGCTAGCCAGTCCATTTTAAAGACCCAAATGCTTCACTAAATATCTTCAAATAAGTGCATGTGATACTAAACGTTAACTCCACTTCATGTATATCTAAAAGAACCTGGCTCAGGAGTACTGCGCTCTGAAAAAAAAGGAGAAGTAACTGAGTCCGTACTGCCCTGATTGAGACTCAGGATTCTAATAGGTGCATTAAGAAAGGAAGAAGTAAGTAGCATAAAACATAACTTCACTTAAACTAGTTTTCCTAAATTTAATCTTTTGATCCTATCAGCCAAATCAAGGTCAAGTAAATCAATTGATGTATGTGGTTTTCTTGTGTCTGAAGAGGACAGCTCAGTGGAAGCTGAAGGTGAGATGACTGCTTTTGA
>JAWWES010000094.1:48628972-48639325 GCA_035583135.1 Lophotriccus pileatus
GGTCTCCTTTCCCACACTGTTCCTCAATCGGAGTCCATTAATTTCGGATTTGTAATTGCTTAGGGGGAGGAGTTTTTTGGGTCTTCCTCGTGGTTTAATCCCAGCAAAATACTTGTGTCTCATTCAAACTGAGACAACTAGACATATTCCTTTCAAAGAAAGTCATTTTAGGATAAACTACACACATGGTCTTATCTTCCCTTCTAAATAAAATCAATTCAGCTGCTGCTCAATTATCTAGAATTACTAGAAAAATAAGAGAAGCAGGCATTCGTGCTCTTGTACCTGCTTATCAAAATCTGAGGTAAAGCAAGGGTGGAAACATAACTAGGATGAGTTAGTTACAAGTCTCAATAATAAAAAGACTTATAAACAGCTTATGTGTTTAAAATTTAAATATACTTGCACAAAATCACAGACTTGTCGATAGACTAATTCTCAGTTAACATACCCTTGAGGTATGTTAACAATGGCTCGCAATTGATAATTTTGCATTTTAGATTAACTAAGAGCTTGGCTTTTAATTGAATCTTTGCGTTAAGACACTCAAGGAGTAGAGTGATCTTTCATTTGTCTCACCAGAAATTTTAATGAAGTGCTGGGTTAAGGTTAGATCTCATCTCATTTTAAGTTTTGCTTACCTCAGCTTATATTAAAATTTACTAGTGATTGAGACCTAAAAAAAATGAACATATCTCATACCGTCTGATAAAAGAGCTTAATTTTACTGTAGTAAAATTCCCATACAGATAGTTTCTTCTTATTTCAAATGTAAAATGAGTCTTACTAATTCAAATACATTGTGTCATTTCTGTGCCACAAAAACTGCATTAATAACACACAATAGCATGTTCTGGTTTACAGAAATTTAGAGACATCTGCATTTATTAGCTAGTCTATCTCTTCACTAATATTGAGCTAATGCCAGGAAATTTCAAAAACCCTGCTTTAGGTCAAATAATTATGGATAATAAATTTTGAGTAAAAATTTACTTCTCATTAAAGCATAGTCTCAAATATCATTTGAACAATATTCAACACTTACATACATTGTTATTGCTACTAATTACTGGATTAAAAACAACAAAAAAAATATGGTGGATTATTTAAGATCCAGTTGTTAATACACATTATAGCCTGTCTGAGGATTATCAGACCTTAAGTACAAGAAATAACCTGACATTTCCATCAAGTAAAAAAAAAAAAGATGGAGAACCACCAATATCCAACAATTCCTTAAGTCATTAAGATTCTCCCACTCTGGTGAACAAACTGATTTGCTGATATTAGATTAGAGCTATCAAGAGATGACAACTAATGTTCATGAAAGGGAACAGCTTCTATGCATTTTAATGGAAGGAATGCAAAGATTAGTGTCAATTAAACAGTTGCTGTTCCAGTTCCACATTATCATCCTATGAATTTCAGGCATTTTGACTGTCAAACAGGAAACAAAAGTTGCAAAAACCTGAGAAATACCATTAATTAAATACAGGCACTTCATGAGGCTACAACCAAAAGCTGCTCTTCTACAGTTCAATCCCATTTCTAGCCTTTCTATGGCAACAAACCAGACTTAACTTTCTAAAGCAAGGCTGCAAAATAAAAAAAAACTTTTGTCTTTTTATGTATGTAGAAGGAGATTTTCCTTTAGGTTAAGTGTATGAAGTTCAGCTTCCATGACAGAATACAAAAAGGTGGGTCACAAATTTCCCAGGAGCAGCCTCATTAAGACCTAGAAAGGTTTCATAGCTTAAGGTTTCATAGGCTACACAGGTACAAACCTGTAGTTGAGGACCACCATCCATAAGAAGCTGCACCTCCTCCAATTTTAAAAGCTAAAACTAGCTACAAGTGGCACTCTGATCTCCCTACTGTGAGTAAATTGCTGTTTTTCAATTAGGGGCAATGAATAAGCTCACTCAGACAGGAGTTACCTGTTAATGAAACACTTGTACCCTATGCACTTTCTGTTAGTAAACGTGGGGGCTTTCTGGGAACATTCAGTGGTACATGACAAAAGATAACTTCTTAAGGTAAAGCTTTTCCATGCTACAGTATTCTTCCCAAAGCTGTTAAGGATTGATCCACTTCAGAAGACTCACAAGCTGTGGAGTCTGTGACGAAAGAGCACATATTAATACTTGGTTTTGATTCACAGAGTCTTGAAGAAAGACTTGTATGGTTTCTTTTTGGAATAATTATTTTTCATATCACTTCCCAAAAAAGTAAAACTTCTGAAGCTGAGATGTCTCAGTCCAGACTGGAATCAGGTCTTCCTAGGGAACAGACCAAGCAGGATCAGAGGGAGGAAAAGGTTGCAGCAGTTAACCATGTTTATGTCTTCACACAGGTCCAGAAGACATGATTCCAGTTTATCATTCTTAGTTTCTTGAATGTGCCAACAAAATAGCATAATTTTGACTACTGCTTCAGCTGCTATCTTCATAAATGCAGTGTCCATTACTCAGCATCACAGAGGCACCAGAATTATGGCACATACTAAGCAATGAGCATTTTTGTCCTTAAAACTAACTCCAAATCCAAGAAAAAAGAAGATCCAAACCTATTCTATACCTTTTTCCTCTAACATTTTGTTAAAGTAAATGTGTAAAAGACTAATTGTTGACTTGCCACTTACCATATGCAATAAAGACTAGGAAACAGAGTGAAAACTCGGGGATTTTATTTTCTTGATGGTTTTTTAGTCCTTTATGCCCCCATAGGTACAAACAATCTAATCTCACAGATTGCACACGCACCAAAAGCTTGAGACACAAAAAGAAAATACAAAAAGAACCACTGGAGGGACAACTTCACAGAAGCATGAAGGCCTCTGACAAGTATGTACAGGTAAAGCAGAGATGCAGACAGGAGACATAACTAACTGATTTACAGTCTGCTGAGCCATTAAGCTCTAACACACTCCTTCACTAACCCTTCAATGGAAGTTGCAAGATGTCTTTTTGAGAACAGCAACATTTATGTCCTGAACACCTTGAATGTGCTAGAACAACGGAGGATACAGTGATATATGTTACAAAAACACTTGGCAGTGTTTTGGGAGATGAAGCACGACATCTGACACCATAGCAATACTTCTGTTTAGTCAAAAAGCATTACATTCATTGAATTAGCAACCTGCACACAATGAATAAGAGAATGTTTTAATTTACAACTGTGGTTTCTATTTGAAATTATCTTTTCAGATTACGTGGAAAACTTATTTTCAGAATAAAAGAAAATAAAGTGTATGACCATTGTGAGACATCTAGGAGCTCACACAGAAAACCTGTAACTGTATCGGGCAGGTAAAATACAACAGGAGTGTTAAATTTACAGAAATTCACAGAAATTTTGCCAGAACATCTCTTATTTACCAGACAGGAAATGAAGATATTTGCAAGAACAAACAAGTGCACAGCAAGTATAATTTTTTAATAACTGTACACACTATATGACAGATGGATGTCAATAAGCACAATGTACATTATACAGAAGTAATTTATTCTTACAGTATTGCAAACTAACTGAAATTACCAAGCTGGTGTCCCAATGAAAAAGTGGGTATGAAAATTTATACATGAAAACTTGTACATTGATTAATATAATTATATAACTTTAATTTTCAAAATAAAGTTTAAAGAAGCATACATAAAAACATGCTAACAAAAACAGATTAATTAACAGACATGATGCAAGGAGATGGTCACTATTACAGTCATACTGTAATGCATAAATACACAATGACACTTCTATCTGCAAACATATAAAATCACATCAGCAAGGGTAGGAATGTGTATTATATACTACTAAATGACAGGCTCAGGAGTAAACTCCTTTAAAATATAAGCTTGTGTAACAGAAAACTGTTTCTTACCGTACTTCTATCCTTCAAAAGCTTTTCTATCACTTCAATTAACATTTCCTTTTGCTCAGGATCAAGACTAGAAGGAAAAATAAAATAATTTTTACTCATTAAGCCAGACATATCCAAAACTAAAGGAGGCTTGGTTTTCTGACCTTACATACAAACTGGGAACAAAGAGCATTGAAGAAAACATTGCCAGAAAAATCAACTGCAATGAACTCTTTGAAAAGAACTTAACTGAATATAAGTTACTAATTAACTGAATTGCAGGAGTATAAAACTAAATTATAAATATTATATCACTTACCTAAGTTCTGTAAGAAACTTAATACTTAAACTCATAAAAATTTCAGGATTTAAGAAACATTACGAAAGGCCAACCTACATCAGGTTGTAAGTCATAAGGATCTCACTGCTTTTGCAGAAGTGAATTTCAGCATGAACTAATTCAATTGTGAATGAACATCAGAACAAAGAAGAATCATACCTTTATTATCTAATTATCAATATAAAACTTCACATAAGACACTTTGTTAACCACTAATTTTAGTGAGAAGTACTTGAACTCAAAGATTTGGACATTGTATTCAGGTGTACCTATACAAAGTTAGTGTGAAGGCTGATACAAAATAGACTGCTTGAAGTCCTACATAAATAGCAAAAGAAGAGGAAAAACATAAGTTGCAAACAACAACCTTTGTAGCATCCTTTCCATATTAAGAGCTGAGAAAAATTTGCCCGAGACATCCACTACTGTAACACCTGCTTCTTAGGTAGGTAAAGACCAGCTTTTCATTCCAGCTCCTTTCTCATCATGGATCTAAACAGTATGGAAGAATTCAAGGCCAAAGCGGAAGAAAATATAAAGGGAAAGTGAGTACAAAGAGTGATACAGATGGGTAGTCCTATGCCTTTGGAAAGTCATTTCAACATGGATACAGTTACAGATGAGTAAGGGAGTATTTGGTCATTATTGTACACTTTATTTTTTTAATGCTGAGTGATGAACTGCCCTAAGGTACAGTATATCCATTCTAGTTACAGATTCACAAAGTGAGTATCTAGTTATGGAATACTTCACTAAGACTTTAAGACCTAGCAATACTAGAACACGCAGAACGGATAACAAAACTTTGTTAGAAGCCACTATCATCATAAGCAAAGCAACAGTACATTGTTGCATAAGTACTTTTATGATCACCTGTCATTCCCACTTCTATTTTGGTCAAAGAAGTTTTACTGGATCTTCCATCAAGGACCAAAACCAAAAGGCAAAAGTCTTTCTTATGTGATCAAGCAAATCATCAGTAAGGGCTCCAATAACTGATTTACATTCCTCCCCCTTCTCTTCCCTGATGTTTCAGACAAGGAATGGAACATTTTTTGAGTGGAAATAAAAGAACAGGTTAAAGAACTCTGTGATTTGCTCCCATTAGGGCGTCTGCTAGTACTAGTATGGAATCTATTACTATTGATGGGAATTCTAAGAAGTCCTTTTCCAAACCTTACTGCAAGTAGGTGCAAGTACAGGTACAGTTTACAACTGACAGAGAGAAGCTACAAATAGCTTTAAATGCACTCTGATATGAAATATGCAATATCACATTTTCAGT
Source organism: Lophotriccus pileatus (assembly GCA_035583135.1). Lineage (NCBI taxonomy): Eukaryota > Metazoa > Chordata > Aves > Passeriformes > Tyrannidae > Lophotriccus > Lophotriccus pileatus. The sequence goes on from JAWWES010000094.1 coordinate 48,634,457, forward strand.
GATAAAATTACTCCAACGTACCTGGCAATGTTGATTGCATTGGGCACAAATGCTGCTGTTCACACTATTTCTGAAATCTTTTCTGTTTAATATGTAAGCTTCCTGCTGCTAAGATTGATTGAACCACAAATAAATAAGCTCTTCTAGGGCAGACATCCATCCAAACACTGTGACACTAAATACAAGGAAGATGGAAGTATCAAATCTGTATCCAGAAGCCTGACTAGAGCACTGACTGAAGTACAGGACTATCAAATAGGCAGAGAAGCTGGGGTAACCAAAAAGCACATAGAGCATAGAAATAGTATTAGAATAAACTGCTACTACTTCTTACTCAAATGGTTGCAGAAATTAGAGTACTTAGATGTAGGAGAGTATATAAACTGTTGATCTTCACATCAAAAATCCATCCCCTCAAGAATTCTGATTCTTACCAACTTAAATTACTTATTGCTGTAGGCCAATAATCAACCTTGCCACCAGTATATATTGCTGAATTGTGTAGCCAGCAGTCATGAACCTTGCTGAATCATCTGCTAAGACTGCCTATTACACACTTACTTGCAGGTAAGCCAACTGGGCCAGTACTGCTGCTTCTTGGAGTGACCAAGAAAACTACAGTCTCTCCCTTGGTCACATGGTAAACAGTACTACCAGGTACAGCTAGCTCCCAAATCCTACTACAAAGAACAAAATTGTTAGTACTAACTCCAGTCACAAGTAACAATGAAGCTTATTCTAGTCCAGGTAAGGAAAAGCTTGCACCTACAGCAGTTTGAAAACTTGCATTATAATGCCTAGGATGTTTACACTAAGTGAAAACTTACGAAGGATGTACAGGCCCTCTAAACCATTAAGGAAACATTTATAGAACATTATTTCCCTTAGTTTTCCTTTTTTATGTGAGCTAGATGCCCACCTTACTACCAGTAGGAATTCACAGAAAGTAGTAGGGAGTGAGGTCAGTTTTTCAAGATTGTGCTGCTGTAGTTTTTACCATGTACTGTATCTTCTACCGTAAAAAATACCTTTTTATTTTATTTGCAAGGATGATTTCCAAATATTGCTACTAATATCATATAAGCATAAAATATGAACTAGAGATAAGAAAAAATACAATTATATTTGAAGATGCAATCATATCTGGAGATTAGATGAAAGACAGATAAAAGGACTTTTTTAAACATTAGATTTCAGCATCTTCCAGTTTTGCACTAATTACCAATAAGCTCTGTAATCCACTAGTAAAATAAACTTTGCTGTCATGAAGAAAAGAAATAGAAGCATCAATTTCAGTTAAAATTTCATGAAATAGCCTGCTGTCCAGACACTACCATGTCTTGCTGGCACTAACAGACCATTTTTTCCTGCCAAACTTCTCCAAAGAGTCTTGATACTATCAGGAAAAAATTAAAAAGGACACTTTATGTAGGCAGAATAACTCAGGCCAAATAAAGTCTTCTGTGTGCTTGAACCAGATGCTAAGAAAAAAAACTACTCAAGTAATAGGAAAATACTTTGATTCCATCCCCAGGTTACAAGATAAAAGAGTACACACAAAGGAGTACAGAGGTACAGTTGGAGCATCCTGACCCAACTACTTCCAGGGCCATCACATGAGAGCACACAGCTCACTTGAAAAAAAAAACCCAAAAACAAAATACTAGAAATGAAGGAGCCCCTACCCAGGTTTTTCAGAGAACTGCCATGGAAAAGCAATCAGCCTCATGGTCCTGAAATGAACATACCATAAGTGAGACAGGATCCCCAGAACACCTTTCAGAGACTTAGGGGTATCACTAGTTACAGGGCTGTGAGACTTCACATGCAATGCCAGTCAGAGCATTTGTACAAGGTGGGATGTTTATGGGAGAAATAGAGGGATCTAAACTACTTTGGGAGGAACAAGAGTAGTAAAATAAAGGGACAGGTGCATAGAAGGACCCAGGTGTATCTACATGCTCTGCTGTTCAGCATGCTTGTCTACCCTGTGCACCTGATGACTACAGAGGCAGTCTCTATTCTGTGTGCATAAGTGATAGAGATCTAAGCTCCAGCAGCTGGAGTTGAACCACAGGTTACATGGATCTGTATAACAGCAGCACTAGCAACCAGAGCAAGTATGTCAGTCCATGTGTGACTGCCTGAGAATATCAAACTAGACTGGGTGGTTTGGGAAGCCAAATACTGAAGTGGGGCCACAAATTCAGGCTTGACACCTGTGTGTGTGTCTGAGTGCTACAACTGGAGATCTTGTCTACCATCAATAAAAGGGTATCCAGGCCAAGGACTGGAGAGACTGTGAGGTCTGAAGGTTGATTGAGATAACCATGTCTCCATCTCTGTTTCTCTCCTCACTTCCTCTCTACCTCCCGCAAGACGAGCGGAGATGAGGAGGTATATGGGCCACTTACAGTACAGTCTGAGTCTCTAAAATGAGATACTGTGGGATTCACAGTGTCTGAGTGAAAGGGCAAGGCATCTCTGCATCTGACTGAGGGGATCTGTAGTAGGAAGTGCAGTGGGTCTGCAAGCACTGTGTGCTTGTGTGTGCCAAAAACAGGAGGCAGGGGATGCAAAGCCAGCTCCTGGAAACACTGAACATCTAGGATTATCACTGGGGTATCCATATTGCACACATCTAGGCACACTAATGGGCCTGTATACTTATCAGCCAGCAAGTGCAACAGGATAAGACTACTGGTGCTGGTATTGTCTGCATGACTGCTGATTTCTGTCTCTGTTGATCTGTATAGATGGTTGATCCATATTGTGCATATATCTTGTACGTGCCTATTAGGAACACATGCTCAGCCTTGCATATGGGTGGTTTGAGAGGGCATGGAACTGCAGCAGCCTCATTCAGAATCTCTCAAACTCCACTTTTTAGCATAGATGAAATAAAAGTGAAGTATATAGTAGAATAAATGCTTGATGATGTTTTGCAAAGGTACAGGCTCTGCTGCCCCCATCTCTGCAAAACAGCACCAATGCCTTGATAAGAACTCTTCCACAACAAGAATTTCTGATAAGAGAAGAAGAAAATCTGGAAAATTTGGACTTGCACAGATAAAATTTCTATAAGTTAGCATTCTTTTGTCATACACGCTGCAAACTACAGCAAATGCCTTCAGGATGAAAGATGCAGACTTTAAACAGAGAAATTTTAAGATTTGAAGAATACCCATCAGAACAGTTGTTACACAGATGAAAATAACTGGTACATTAAAAACTAAAAGATAGTGTATCAATTTCTTTTTGTATCTCTGCCATTATCCTTCTAGTCTAGCAAGCAAGAGAATCGCTTGAATTCCAAACAAACCACTTGACTGATGGAATGCACACACTTTATACTTTTAAGAAACTGATCTCATATCTGAGACATGCCAAACTCCCAGTAGTCTTTATAAATGTAGCTCACAACTATCTTAAAATTGCTTTTCAGTATTTTCCAGAATCACTTACCTGTACAGTTTTTGGATTGCATGGGCTGCATTTTTTCTCACATAAGGAGATAAATCAGAAGAGGCTTCCTTAATAGCCAGCATCATAATAGGAACAATAATTGGGACCCGGATACTGGATAAAACTCTTAAAGCACTTGCACGGATTAACTGATTAGGATCCTAAAGAACAGGAGGAAAGGGGAGAAGTAAAATAAGATAATGCAGAAACAAATATTAAATTTGCTGCAGTCTTTACACTTAATTAGTGATAACACATTAAAACACGTAAATCCATCTGACTGTAAGCCAGGCTTGTAAGTGAAGGCCACGCTACTATGAAAACGTGCCACACTTCACACGAACTTCCAACAACCAAAAAAAAGTAAAACAAATTAAGAATGAGAACATTAAAACATTATGAAAATCTGAAAATTTTACGAAGGAAAACATTAACGTAATGCACTTTCACAAACAACATAGGCGAATGATGGATAAAAAAGACTAATATTTTCTTTAATTATTTGATATAGTTGCTGCAATCAAGTGGAATTCAGATACTCTCAAAGACACACTAGCTCAGTTTTATTACTTATATTTAAGAAAGGTCAAATGAAAATATTGTTTTCAATTGTGACATGCACACTCAAGTCCTTGAGAACAAATCCACTTCATGTTTTACTGCAAGATAGAAACTGAAGCCAGTAACAAAATGAATTTTTAAACAACATGTCAAAATATTAGGCTAAATGTTTTGAGACTTTCTATTTCTTTTCCTCCCTTCTTTTGTCCCAGTTCTTGGTTCTCTTTTAGGAGTTAGCTTGGAGATCCAACACATTTGTATTTGGAAGAATTGTTATGTAAACTTCGTCCATTAACCATGGGCTTGGGACACTAGGGAAAAATGTTGGTTAATAGGGTACTAAATCCTCCAAAATCTACCAAACTTAAATTGCAACATGATTAACTCAGTGTACTGTCCTGCCAGAAGGGAACTTTCTAAAGAACACTTCTCCCAAGGACTGTGCACTGGAAACACAGATTTTCAGACTGGTATGACACAGTGATCAGTTCATCTAAGCTCTCAAAATTCCTACATTTTAGCAGCTTCTGTGTAGTAAGTATCTGGATGGTGAAAGCACTTAATTTGACAGTTTTTGGAAAAACAACTTCTTCTTACCAGAGTTTGCAAATCTCACCTGCAGTCACAGAAGTTTAAAATAAAAATGTTCTTTCTACAAAGGGAGAAAAAAGTCTCCCCAAATAAAGCCAAATTATAATCCTTACAAAATGAGAAACAAAACATTTAAAAAAATTAACACAGAATTAATTACATTTGCCTATCTTTTATAGCATATTTCCTTAGTTGTCTGACAATCTCCACTAGCTTGGTGTCTACCTCCTTGCCACAGGACCACTTCTTTTT
>JAWWES010000094.1:48644109-48663493 GCA_035583135.1 Lophotriccus pileatus
GCATTGGCCTTCTTGGCCACCTGGGCACTCTACTGGCTCATGTTCAGCCTCCTGTCAATCCAAACTCCCAGGTCCCTTTCTGCCTGGCTGCTCTCCAGGCACTCTGTGCCCAGCCTGTAGTGCTGCAGGGGGTTGTTGTGGCCAAAGTGCAGGACCCGGCACTTGGCGTTGTTGAACTTCATCCCACTGCAATCAGCCCAGCTCTCCAGCCTATCCAGGTCCCTCTGCAGAGCCCTCCTGCCTTCCAGCAAGCGGACACTCCCTCCCAACTTGGTGTCGTCTGCGAATTTGCTAATGGTGGACTCAATCCCCTCATCCAAATCATCAATAAAAGATGTTAAACAGGACTGGGCCCAGCACTGACCCCTGGGGAACATGTCCATGTGCCAGCAACAGGAGCGACTGAGATCCATGGGCCAAGCCACTTTGCAGACTCAAGTGTGGATGGATCCACACTGTACATACATATGTATACACACATTCTCACCAGCAGACATTCATCCTGAACTGACAAGCTGCTGGTGCTGTTTGTGTTCACCACAATACCCTGTGACAATTTACGGGACTACTTCTGTATACACATATTTGTTTTGTACATATACACATACAAGATTTATATGTATGTGCGCACCTACTAGGAATACACTCTCAGACTCACCACTGTTGGGCTGAAAGCCTGGAGCTTGGGCAGCCTTGCCTCTTGGGCTAGTGGTTCCAGCACTAATAGTTAAAAACACACAAGATGAATAATACTATTCAAGGCATTCCTCTTTGGTGTAAGGTCTCTCTGTTTAAAATTGGATTTGGAGTATTCATAACTTACAAACACAAATTAAAGAGGAAAAGAGTATTTAACTAGTCTGATTCATTGTCTCATTTCCTTTTACTGCCTACTACTAAAAGCACAATTACAGTTTCTAAAATTATTTTAATACAGTAAGTTCCTGAAAGATTCTGATTTAGCATCTTCGCACACTTACAGCTCCTGTTTCCAGAAGAGGATGGAACAATTGAAGCATACATTCAGTTGACTTAAAACCCAGTGCCTCAAACAACTGTTTCCCACATTTTTCAGTGTTCAATGTTCAGTCTGCTTTCATCAAACTGATGCTTGTTCGTCATTATGAGGTCTCAAACTATAAATTTACAGATGCTATTTTTATCCCAATCTCATTTGTCAAGTCAACTACAACTCTGACACCTCTTCTCTGGAGCAGCAACTGAAGCAAGCTACTTTGTGTGTCTAACACCTGACCAAGGGGCAAGAACACACACTTTTACCCAGCCCTCACCTCTCAACTTCAATCTGTAACATACTTTTAAATACAATGTAGCACAATCCCAAACTCTGCAAGCAGCCCTATACCTCAATTAAACTACAGTAACTTTTCTCAATTACAAACATATTTCACAAACTTTCTGAAATCAAGAAATTTTTTTAAAATGTAAATAGCTATTATACCTCCCTCCAAATCAGCCAATAGGTTTCCTTTACTTACACATAAAGTTACTACCATAATGCTTTTACTGAAATAAACCCCTAGAAGTTCTATTTTAAAAATGCTAGAGATTTTGTGGTTTATATTGAAGTCTGATACAATTAGATAAAATGTTCATAATCAGATCTTCCATAACAGTATGCTTAATGAATCATAGGAATACCTCAATATTTTTACTGGCAACATTCTTCACAACAGCAGGAAACAGCTCAGAAGCATTTTTTCCCTTCGCAATCATCTGAAAAAAAAAAAGGAAGAGATAAATCTTAGTAATGTAATAATAAAATTTATTAGAGCATGGGTTGGGTTTTGTTGATTTATTTCAGATCTGTATTTCAAATCTGATTTATATGAAATTGAAGATAAAGCCTATTTGTTGGTTAATTATTAGAATATACAAGATACAATCCATACAGCAAAAACTCAGAGCTGGCTAGTTACAAGGTTTTGTGGCGGAATCAATGAACTGGACTTTAACATACAGAATGACAAATAACTTTTAATGCCTTAAAAATGACTAGAAACAAAGATCTTGCTAATCTGAAAAGCCTTGCAGAATAACCTTTTGGGAGCTGGGGAAAAAAAAAAAAAAAGAGGCACAACAAAACCCCTCAGAAGCTATACAAGTTTCAGTCCTGCTCCTTTTCCCTGGAACAATCTTGGTTTGCAACGGAACCAAGGATAAAAACAAAAATAGACACACACTTGAAAAACAAGGCAAGGTTGTTTTCCATAGCAATTCAAACACAAAAGGCTATAAAGTGTTTATAGAGAACAAAAAAGGATATAAGAAAACCGTACAGTAAAAGCAAGATCAATCAATGCACTATTTTTTTTTTTTTAAGGAAGTTTTCATGTTTGATCTCAGAGAAATCTGAAACCAGACATGTCATAAACAATAAAATTCTCACAATAAAAAACATAAACAACAAAACCCCGGTTTAGCTTCAGTTCTTGTATGAGCACTACAGCTGCACAATGTTCTTACTTCCTAGCTTTAATTGCAATAGACTGTCTGGCAGTACCTTAAGTCCAAATTGCAAACCCTGGAATTTCATTAATGTATTCAACAACACTGTAATTTGATGTAACATAACTTTGAAAATCTGTGTATCTTGCCCAAGTATGAGATTCAGCCAGCCAAACATCAAGTTAATGAGAAAGTTCACTAAGCAATAGAATAGAGACCTTTAAAGTCACCTAGACCAACTTCCCTGCAGTGAACAGGAACATCTTCAACTAGATCAGGTTGCTCAGAGCCCTGTCCAACCTGACATTGAATGTTTGCAGGGATGGGGCATCCACCATCTCTTCCAGGCAATCTATTACAGTGTTTCACCCTCACTATAAAATACTTCTTGTCTCAATCAACCTTTTAGTTTAAACCCATCACCCCTCGTCAAGTCACAACAGGTCCTACTACAAAGTTCCTCTCCAGCTTTCTCATAGGTCTTCTTTATGTACTGACAGATGCTATAAGGTCTCCTTAGAGCCTTCTCTTCTTCAGGCTGACAATCCCAACTCTCTTGGCCTGTCCTCACAGGAGACATACTCCAGCCTTTAGACAATTTTTGTGGCCTCCTCCAGACCTGCTTCAATATGTCCACGTTTTTCCTATGTCAACAACCCCCGAGCTGGATGCACTTCTTCAGGTGAGGTCTCTGATACTGGAGCAGATTAGAAGGGCAGAATCCCCTCCCTTGACCCACTGGCCATGTTTTCTGGGCTATTATAAGTGGACACTGTCAGCTCACAAACAGCATTTCATTCATGAGAACCCTCAAGCCCTTCTTGGTAGAGCTGCTCTCAATCCCTTCATCCTCTAACCTGTATTGATACTGGGGACTGCTACAACCCTAGGGCAGGGCCTTGTACTTGGTCTTGTTGAACCCCATGAGGTTCATATGTGTTTCCCATGGGTCTGCTTCTCCAGCTTGTCCAGGTCCCTCTGGACAGCATCCCATCCCTCAGCCGTGTCAACCACACCACTCAGCCTGGTGTTGTCTGCATTATCTGGTGAGGGTGCGCTCAATCTCAGTGTCTATGTCACTAATAAAGATATTAAACAGTACTGGTTCCAGTATGGAACCCTGAGGGATACCACTTGTCACTGATGTTCACTAGGGTACAACACAATTAAGCAACAACAAATATGCAGGGATCCAATAAAGAAACATGAGCTCTGCAACTGCAGTTACTCCTGTACATAACCATCTCCTACTTTGCCCACTACTCAACATTATAAAGCTGATTAAACTTCATATTCTCAACTCACAGGTCTGTTTGTGTACTTCACTGATAAAACACATCAAAAGCATAAAGAATTAGGATCTCATGCAATAAAAGCAAGAACACACAAAACCAGGCAATACCTGAGAAACTGCATATTCACAGAAGCTTAGAAGAAAGGCGCGAGAAGAAGAAAAAAGGCAGCTGTAGTTCAGGCTATTTGTCAGTCTTTCAAAAGGATTTAAGAGCAGCTGTTCAGCATGACATTTAAATTTAACATCTTGAGCTATTTCTTGCAGCTGCATTAAAAGTCACAAGAAGTGACAAACTAAAAAGCAGGCATATTATATGAGTTTCAAGGAGGTTTTAGCTAAGAATCTAAAATAAACCACTGCTGTCAGGACTGGGAGGTCTTCATAATAAATGCCAAATTCAGAACGATCAGGTAGAACTTAGCACCAAGATGCACTGCAGAGAAGTACGACAGAATAAAATACTATCACCTTATCTTGATCCAACAGGAGTTATGTTACTCAAAAACTGGGATGATCCTTAGGCTTCCCTGACACACTCTAACAGTATGACTCTATGCATTACTTGGATTACTTAACTGATCAACCATAATAGATCCAGTGTACCATGTAAATATGTATTTAGGGTCTTTCAAAAGAGTGTATTTTGACTCATTATTGTATAACAATTAGCATAAATCCTCCTTAGTTCATGGATCGTTAACCTGAAAGAACATAATGGCTCTTTCCAAGACTAAGGTCTATCATGTCATTTTGGTTGCTGTGCCTAGAGATTCTCCAGTTGTGTTGTCTTATATACTGGAGTTTCTTCACAAAAACTTCCATTCTAGGATGTTCTATTTAAGGTCAGGCTGTACTAAACTTCCCCCCCCCCCCCATGTGAGAGAAACACAGACATGAGTGATACTCTCTGAGGAAAATCAGGCATGTGCCTGTTTCCTAGATTAATGCTCTGAAATCTTCAGGAATGAAATTCCATGGAGAATATTCCCAGATGAGAAATTCAGATAGGCTTCAAGATATGGTACTGAGAACATCTTTGTTGTTGTAATATTAGTGTTTTAAAACAAATATCAACTATTGTGTTTTCATGGATAGAGTCTAATATGTATACTCTTCAAATTTATTATCTAACCCAGCGGTATTGCTCATACTCATTCAAAGACTGCAATTATTTTACAGCAAGCATTTAAGGAAGAAACAAAAAATTACATATTGACTAAAAATAAACATAAAAAGAAATAAAATCATTGATCATGAAAGTCACACATATGTCCTGTATCTGAACTAGGCTTAGATACATATATGTGTAATTCATGCTTGAATTTACATTGTTAAAAGTCACTCCCTGGAAGACAGACTTTGATTTACTTGTAAAAAATCTCCTTCTCCCTAGGAGAAAGTTCACAAACCACCTTACAGGAGGAAGAAGCAGCAAAAGATATCATAAGTAGTGTTCTTCTTGTACTCCTCTATCACACCTATATGAAGTTTCAGTCTACTAAAAGACTAAGAAAACTACTGGTATCATAGAACTATAGTCATAGAATGGTTTAAGGTGGAAGTGACCTTAGAGACTAACCCCTTGTCCATGGACAGGGACAGCTTATCAAGCATTCCTCCTATAAGGACAGGCCGAGAGAGTTGGGGTTGTTCAGCCTGGAAAAGAGAAAGCTTGGAGGAAACCCTATAGCACCTGCCAGTACCTAAAGGGCCCTATGAGAAAGCTGGAGAGGGACTTCTACAAGGGCATAGATAGGACAAGGGGTAATGCCTTTAAGCTGACAGAGGGCAGCTTTAGATTAGATATTAGAAAAATATTCTTTACTGTGAGGGTGTTGAGGCACTGGAACAGGTTGCCCAGAGAAGTTGTGGATGCTGCATGCATAGCTTTTTCCCCTATCTAAAACTAGTGAAAAGAGCATTTCAGTGAGACACTTTAAACAATACTCTGACAACAGAGTTCCTTTTTTCCTCTAATAAGGATTGAGGAAGCATTTCTGGAAAACACATCTCATTACTGAGAGGTGTAAGGCCCTCTCTATGTGCAAGCACACAAGCACCTTTGTGGTCTGCAAGAACGGTATCACCACTGCTACAAGACTTTGTGCTAATTGTGCAATGTCCCAGTCCTGGCCTGTGAAGCTCACTGTTTGGGTTTGTTATGTCAACCAGAGGTTGGTACCAGATGTCTGGTATGAAATATAGTTTAAACACAGCACAGGAAAACAGCAAATACTTTGAAAATACGGAAGGAACCAAAAACAGAGGATGCAGTAATTCAAACAACTCACTTGCGGTCAAGTTTAGTTTACAAGCTAAAAGGCTGTTTCTGCTTAAGAAGCAGTTGAGCAAGGGAAAAATATCCAAGAAATAGAAGGTGATGAGGTTTCCTCTCAGTCTCCTCTTCTCCATGCTGAATAGACCAAGTGACCTCAGCTGCTCCTCATACGGCTTCCCCTCAAGGCCCTTCACCATCTTCATTGCCCTCCTTTGGACAGTCTCTAACAGTTTTATATCCTTCTTACATTGTGGTGCCCAAAACTGCACACAATATTCAAGGTGAGGCCGCCCCAGGTCAGAGCAGAGCGGGACAATCCCCTCCCTCGAGCAGCTGGCAACGCTTTGCCTGATGCCCCTTAGGACAGGGTTGGCCCTCCTGGCTGCCAGGGCACTGCTGACTCATATTCAACTTGCCACTGACCAGAACTCCCAGGTCCCTTTCTTTGTCACTGCTTTCCAGCATCTCATTCTACAGTCCATAAGAACAACCAGGGTTGCCCCATCCCAAGTGTAGAATCTGGCACTTTCACCTGTTGAACTTCATGTGGTTGGTGACTGCCCAGTCCCCTGATTTGTTGAGCTCTCTCTGCAGGGCCTCTCTGCCTTCGAGGGAGTCAACAGCTTCTCCCAGTTTTGTGTCATCTGCAAACTTGCTCAGTACCCCTTCCAGTTCTGTGTCCAAGTAATTTATGAAGATGTTGAAGAGCACAGGGCCCAAGATGGAGCCCTGTGGAACCCCACTAGTGACAGGTCACCCCTCTAATGTCACCCCATTCACTATTACTCTCTGTGCTCGACCCATGAACCAGTTGCTCACCCACCACATGATGTGTTTATCCAGCTGTGTGCTGGACATTTTGTCCAGAACAATCCTGTGAGAGACAGTATGAAAAGCTTTACTGAAATCCAAAAAATAGTACACCAATTGGATTCCCTTGATTAGCTAGGTGGGTTACCTTGTCATTTAATTACCTCTATAGGGGCATAGTTCGCCTCAATGCGTCAACTATATAGGCATCAAGCTTAATTAAAAAAAGAAAATCTTTATTTAATCTAATAAAATAAAAATAGTAAATGCAATTTGTCATCTTTTCCTGCAAATTTTTGCTGTTTCCAGTCTGCTGATCTTGAAGTTTCTCTTAAGGAGCCATTTCCTATTCAAGGTCTCACTGAAAGTACTTATTTACAGGCATATCGGCACTGTTACGTAAATATTTTAAAAGTATATGACTGCATATACCCTGATATAGGAATTTCTACATAAAATTCCAAATTAAGGATTTCACCATTTCACCACCACAACTTTAAAACAACATTTGGAGATTCAAATGTTAATGCTGTACAGGATCTGTAAAGTGAAAACATTATTCCCATCCAAGAAATAAAAATAATAATAAAAGCCCATATACCTTCACAAATAAAAATAATAATAAAAAAATCACATACCCCAACAATCCTTTTCATAGCATCCAGCTTCGCAGAGTCTTTACTGCTTTCCAGCATTTGCTTTAGGTCTTCATTTCTATGGTAGAAAGAGTAAAGCATCAATTAGAAAAAATAAAGAATAAAACCAGAATACCATTTTTATATTCTTGCATCAATTCAGCAACTTAAGTTGAACCAATGCCCCTTCTTGTCCACTTTTAAATTGTATTTACTAACATGCTGGTCTAGTATAATGAAGTATTTAGCAAAAGAATTTATCAGATTCTAACAATAATGTAAGATCACACAACTTCAATTGGCTGTACGCTGAACCTTGACTGGAATCCGGCTGAGGTCTTGAGGCACAAGAGCTTAGTTTAAACCAAAAACTTAACTCATTCCCTTCTCCCTTTTCCCACAGTGAGGGCCAGATGCAATACCCTAAGGTTGACATGTTTGTGTTAAAATATAGTATCAGCTTACGTAAGCCACTGAAAAGCCCAACAGCAGACTTCAGTATGCTCTGAATTTCACTAAAAATCACATATATTACCTTTCCTCTGCTTTTCTGGATTGTAAATTGCCATCCCCTGTCCTCAGGATTAAAAGCCACAGATCTGCAGTATGTCTATTCTACAAACCATATGATTAAGATAGCCTGATTATTAGACATACATTGTCCAAGCACTTTTTACAGCTGAAATAAAATTCTCACAGAAAAATATCAAGTCAATAAGGATGTTCTCTTGTAGATATAGCTCCTGATTAGCTGCCACTAGTAACAAACCTCACCCTGCTTGGCGTCTTAGATGCAAACAGATCACAGTCTAACTGCATTTATAGACAGCGAAAGTTTACAAAAAGGATTCTTTGAAAAAACAGCCTTTTGTAGTGTCTGGATTAAGTACTAAAAAAATATGAAGCAAACAATGGCTCAAGAAGAGATGCCTGCAATACTCCAAAGAGCTCCAAAAGCTTTCCAAGTTTACAAACCCTGTGAGCTTTCACACACTGAAGGGCATAGCACGTTGGGTAGACCTTGGCTGGATGCCAGGGGCCCACCAAGCCACTCCACCACTACCCTTCTCAAGCAATCTGAAAGTGAGAAAATAAGATGAAAAAAAATTCATGTGTCAAAATAAAGATAGTTCAATAAAGCAAAAGAAAAGGCTGCATGTAGAAGCAAAGGAAAAAAGACATTTATTCTCTCTTTCAGATCCACAAACAATGTCCAGCCACCTCCCAGAAAGCGGGGCTTCAGTATACATAGCAGGTTCTTCAAGAGACAATCATAATAATGAATGCCCACTCCCTTCTCCTTTTCCTTAGCTTTTATTGATGAACATTCACCACACAGTATGGATTATCCCTTTGGTCAGTCAGGGTCTGCAGTCCTGGCTGTGCATCCTTCCAAGACCTTGCCCTTCTCCAGGCTACCACTGAAGAGGGGTACTGGAGAGACATCTTGACTACTGTGTGACGAGTGCTCAGCAGTAGCCAAAACTATGGTGTGTTATCAACACCCTTCTAGATACCAAAAGAAAGCACAACATGATGAATGCTGCTACAGGGGAAAATAACTCCACTCAAACAAACCCAATATATCCAGACAAAATCTCGCAGAATTTCAGATGGGGAAGAAAAAGTGGTTTAAGTCAAAGCCTGAATTAGTTACCATGAGATCAAATGTTGTCATCCATGCCTTCGTAATCTTTATAGAACATTTTTCCTACTTGTAAGGAACAGAGTCACTCCAATAGATATTTACTCATCTTTTCAAAGCCAATACTGCATCTATTTTGTGCCCCTCTATGAGAAATCCACATTGCCCACATTTCAGTATACACAAAATTAAGAACCTCAACCAGATGGAAAAAAAAAAACCAATCAACATTATTTCCTACCAAACTCTCTTTATTCTTGGCCACAAAAATAGCTTATTTTGCTGACCATTCCTATCCACCTTGGTACAGGATACCAAATACGTCTCAGTTCTTTTAGGTTAGCTTGAAATACCTTGCCTGAGACTGCTACAGCTGGATACAGAAATTCAGAGATCTCTAATTCTTTCTGCTTAAGTCTTAAACCTTACCTGTGCAAGAATATGACATGGTTATCAAAGTTATCTAGCAAAAGACTGGACTTGACTTACAAAGTTGTTTCTTATCCTATGCTCCAGCTTCCTACTGCTGTTGCAAACAATGGAATACATAAAAATTTTCTTAAGAAAGGATGTTCTTTGACGTTTGATCTCTGTATACCTTCAAGCTTAATCAACAAGAAAGGATATTTAATCCATGAAACAGATAGCAACAAGCCAGCTTTACGCTACATCTAGGTCTTAAAAAGATAAATTACTTGTCAGTAGAATTGCCTTGTTAAGGGCTCGACATGTTTCAATTATCTCAGACCTGCGGGGAGGTTAACAAAGCTTGGGAAGAAGGATGTACCACTGACAGTGGACACAAAGAATACAGAATTTATGTTTCACAAGGACATCTGGCAGAACCCCCAAGATAAAGAAGAAACTAATAAAGACAACTCAGCAACAGTGTTGAATCAGCTCCGATTTGGTAAAAGGTAATTCCACAGTAGGAGATTGTGACTATGGCCCAACAACTCAAAACACCCACCAACCCAAAGAAAAAGAAAGGCTCAGCAAGTGGGCTAATTAACATGAGAAGTGAGAGAATCATTAACCAAGAGAAGATAGAATACTAATTAACATGAAAAAATAAGAATACATAAAAAAATAACTTGAACTTCAGGATCAAGTAGAAAAAAAGGAGGAAGTTACACAGAACAAGATCCAAGTAGATGCTGAAGATTTTCTCCCAAAATGTAACAAATATGAAGAAAAAAGGAAAAGGTGAATTTAAGATGTGAAGACAGAAGAAAGGAGTATTTAATGATGAAACATACTTCTAACTGTTTATAGAAAATATTCTATCATACAGTTCAAATTAAAACACTTTGAAATGTTATCTGGGAAGACACAAACCAGAAAAATTAAGATATGAAGCCCTGTTTTCAGGCAGCCTTGCTTCCATAAGAGAAAAGCAGCAGGTAGGGAAAAGAAATAAAAGAAATTAAATGACAAGTTTTTGATTAATCCACTTGGAAATTAATTGTTACTTAAATTGATGGGTTGTGCAGGTTGTTTCAAATATTTTCTGACAAATAATCCAGGACCAGCAAACATAGGTACTTACAGATTAAAATATTGCCCCATACATCCACATGGATCAGCAGCAGCAGAAAGCCTTTTTCCTTCTACAGGTAGATACGGTTTCAGTGTAACCTCAAAGTTTCGCCCCTTAAGAGCAGATTTCATAGTGCAAGACACCTCAACTATTTTACCCAGCATTATGGAATTTTGTTCCCTTCTTTTAAGTGCAGTATTAAAAAAAAAAAAAAAAAAAAAAAAAAAAAAAAAAAAAGGAAAAAATTAGTGTGCTCAATCAAGTTTGCCAGCCAACAGTGAAGTCCGCTCAAAAAAAAGAAAATCTTATTAAGTAACAGGATACCCACTCCCTTGCTGTTTTAACTTTTAGAAACAAATATCCTTTGCAGATTTCAAAGGTCATTTCCCTCCAAAAACAACTCTTATCAGCAGCCTCAATGAACAATGGGAAATGCAAATGCATTTCAGATTTTCATAACATCGTTTATTGTACAGCACAAAAATATTTGCATCATTTGAGCACTAAGAAGATTTAAGCAAACTTCAATCCTTAAGTAATTAAGTTAAGTAATCCCTCAAAAGAGAAAGCATAAATGTATATACTCATTACTTATTCTGAACTGACAATTCCTCAGTACAGAATGTTAGATAAATAACCTCTTTATCACTTACGTCCACTTGCCAGGAGCTCAGGAAAATGCAAGCAACTCTCCAGCTGCATCAATACCTTTGCCCCTCCCTGCTAAAACTTTGATGGTAATTCTAGCCTTACAGAATTAGGTACGTATTATAGATGATTGAAATATAAGTTTTATTACTTCAGGAGTAACGCTAGCTTTAAAGAAGCCTAATCTGATAGTTGATGAACGATGCAGAGCTATACAAAGCTGGAAAGTAATGGCTCCAACAACAGAAGACACCAAAAAAACTCCCATCTTTGTAATAGTAAATACAGTCTCTAAGCCATTTTCCCTAACAATAAAAAGAAAGAAAACTACTTTTCAAGAGGAAAAATGGGATAAACAAGAAGACTGTCACCTGTCTGCCCAATGACATATCTAAGAATGCAGTGAGATTTCCCTAAGTTCCCAATTCATAATCTAGTGTCTTAACATCTTTTATACTGCAGCCCCACCATTCCTAAATGTTGCAAGTTCAAAGCACTGCTGCAGACTACAATTAGAAATATTATACTCATATACAACAGTGCTATGAAATATGCTCTTTACTATTTGTATAGCATCTACTACAAAAGGCAATGAGTCAATTATCAATATATTTAGAAATCAGTTCCCAGCTGCCTTTGTAATCTTTACCACTACATGCCTGTATTCCTCAGTACTGGAATTTGAAAGCTAAAGGAGTTTAAATTAGAAATGCAAATTCACCACCTTTCTCTCATAACAAGCGTCACACATAGCAGACCTACAATGACACAACATGATGGGCATCCCAAAACACATCCAGAATAATATGTTCTCCTCAAAACACTGGTTGAATGTCAACAAATCATGAGCAAGATGATTTCTAATTTTCTTCTATGTTTTCATATTTTAAGATTGTGGCATTTATGATACATAATACTTTTTCTTTCTACCTCAAAAAGCTGCTTTCTCCATATCTTTGTACTATTTGTAGATATAATAGAGGTACAAATATGACAGGAGCTGTGACACACCTACCTTTTCTAGGTTAATCTTATAGAAGGTACTGTAAGAAAGTAATTAAAAAACACCAGTTAAATATTTCTAGTTCTCATGTTCTTTTCATGCACCCTCTACTCTTCTGCCATGAAAAAATAAAAAAAAAAAAAACATAAACCTTACAACAGCCCTATTCCAATGCACCAAAATAAGAGGGTGTGCAGAGGGTGGAGGTGCATTGTGGTAAGCGTGTGGAGTGCAGGGAACAAAAACAAACAAACAAAGAAAAAACAACAATAACAAAAAAAACCAACCTGGATCTTTAAATTCATAAGATTATACTGCCAAACAGCTTGCACAGCCTTTTATGCCAGAAAGTACCTCAACCACCTAACTCTCTATGTTGATTATGGCAAACAGCAACTGGAGAAGAACTCTGAATATACCATGCTATTGTCAGCATACATTTGGTCACTAAAACATCTTGCTTAGGTCAAGACAAGGATTACAGATTCCATTGAGCAACAATACCCACTTCTACAGAAAAAACAAACAAACAAACAAAAACAAACACAAACAAAAAAAAAAAAAAAGGGCAGGCATAACTACCCATCACTGAGGTTTACACACCTTTGTCAGCAATAAATCTGAGCCTCTCAATTACTTCATCTTCTCCTAGGAACTATGACAAACTTTTAATCATACTAAAATATTAATCCATAACCTTTGGCATGTCATTTGCCACTGCATCTACATGTTCTGAACAATTCTTGTTAAAAGAACACTTGCTCCACTCTGATAAAATATACATTTGTTTTATTTTCTATTCTTTTTTTAGGAACACTATAAGATGAAACCCATCTTATTGTCAGGTTTTGCTACAATTCCAATGCACCCAGTCACTGAAAGAAGTCACCCACTAATCATAAGGCTTTCTTTGAAAATAAGCAGAAGGTTCATGAATATCAAAATTGAAACTGCCACAAAAACCCTGGGAACAGTTTCAATCAACTCTACGAAAGAAGAATGAATTTTAAACAAATAAACCCTTGGTGAGACAGAGGGTGTTCATATATACAAGGACAGCACTATATCACTGCAAGAAAAGATACAGGATATGGCAAACAAATCCACCATACGGGAGGAAGCAAGCTTCTTGGTATTATGGAACAACCTATTATAGGAGAGAAGTTACAAAAGTCCCACTCAGTTGAACTCTAACAATGCATTTCTTGTTTTAAATTTTCCATCTGCTGCATACTTTCAGTTACACAGTATCAATTGACTGTTCTTGCGTTCAAAATCTTTAGATTTCCATTGAGAGGACATATTTTTAACCAAAGCACAGTAAGATTTTTTTTGCCTTCAGCAAAATAATCCAATGTAAAGTTCAAAATAAAACACTGTGAATGTTACCAGGTTTGAAGCAGAAAATCCACACTGAGAGAGCAGCTTAATCTTTTGCCCTACCACGTGAGCAGTAATGAAGTCTTATGTAGTAGTAATGAAGTCCCACGTTTCCCCACAAAATTTAAAAAGAAATATTTACAATTCTTTTTTTACATTTTACTGGCACTGCGAAGTTCTTAAAATAAATTGGCTTACTTTAGGAAGTGCTATTGTGTAAACTCTAAACGAGTTTAAATTTAAAGAGGAACTGCAAATTGAATTCAGAGCCATAAAACTTGGAAGCTAAATTGCCAGCAAATACATGCTACAGTATGAGTTTACTTTTGCTGTTCATTAAGGTTTTTCCTTTAGCAGAAAATTAAGAAACCTAAGTTTCACTGTGTTTCAGTCTATACCACAAACTGTTTGAATGACATCTTGTGGTGCTATTCAGTACTGCCATCCTCTTCCATTATAGCACTGTATTTACTGCTAATTCACAACACAGTATGCAACTATTACTTCAAGGAAGACCCAAGTCATTTGGCTATGAGTGTAGCTGTTCTATGATTTAATGAGAAATAGAGATAAGAAGTAACTTATACTAATTTTTCAATCTGAAAAAGAAACACTACCCAAAAAGCAAACTTGATAGTTTAAAGGATAGGCTGCAGAGATGTGAGGAAAACCAGGATAACTGTAGCATCTTGTAAGGCTGAGAGCCACAGAGAACAAGACCAGTTATAGTCTGAGCAACAACACAACTTAATTCATTGAATTACTGCTTTGCCACTAGTTGCTCAAAGTACTTACACTCTGGATGGTTTCGGTAAAGTCTCATCCTTCTGAGTGAGGAAACAGATAGAAAAGTGTAAAGTTAAAACCTGAGTAAAGCATCTTCCCAATTCTCTGTTGTGAACCTATAGTACGCAAACAATGCTTCAGCAGCTCAGTGCATGCTGGTGGTGGTAAGTTGCTTCTACCATCCCCATCAATGCAGAGATGTAAACTACCTATATTTCAAATGTTCTAACCAGATGGCAGCTAGTATGAGAAAACAGTTTGAAGTCCTTTCTGGATCTGACTGCAATTTAATCTAAGATTATCTATTGTCAGTAGAGTAGTAACAGACACTACTTCAGCCAGCAACAAGAAAGGTTGTCTGAAAGGATGAAAAGTATCAATCTTGCAATTCCACTGCCTACAACCTCTTCTGATAGTGCCCACACCATCAACACTGCAAGGAAACTTCCGCTGGAGAGAAATCTTTCTCTGTGGAAGACAGCAGTTTCCTGAAGGCTGAAAATCTGAGATGGTGCTGCCATAAGTGGTTGTGTCAATTTACAGCCTGTCTTGAGGCAAGTGATCAGAGTTTTCAGACATTTGTAGATCACTTTGCAGCATTTGGTAGTTGTAAAGGGATTACAGGGAAGTGAGAAGCAGTATGACAGAATATTCTGAATTGGAAGAGACCCACAAGATCACTGAGTTCAACTCTTAGTGTTTCCAGTTTTCCCAAAAATGGTGAGAAAAGACTTCTTTTAAAGATACCACCACAAAGCTGGCGTTGTCATTGAGAGAAGAACAGTGTTAGGACATTTACGTACAAGTACAAAACATTTCAGAAACACTGTTAAACAGCATTACAATGCTGTTCATCCTCTGGCAAGACACCAAAATTCCGGTTTCCTTCAAGAAACAAAACTACCAAAGGGTAGGATAATCCTCAAAAAAGCAAAACTAAGAAAAAGTGGAATTTCTTGCAAGTACCAGCTTTATAACAATCATTGAAATGTGTACTTAATACCATCCAGGATGCAGATCAAAGCAAGCATCTAAAGCAAATATATGACAATGCAATAAATATGCAGAAACCACAGTAAAGACCTTAAACTACAAAACTTGCCTCAGAAAATAATAAACCCTCCAAAATGTAATGATTACCTTACAGAGTACCACAGCAAATCAACCGTTCATTGCTTGCATCCTCACATGTGCCAAGTGCATGGCAACAAGAGGATACTCACTCTGTGTCACTTCCCATCAGATCTGACAGATTTCAGCTGGAGAAGAGTTCTGCAATAGTATTGCCCACATTTGTACACTGCACTTAGTTCCTATCCTGGTACTGACTAGAGGGTTCAGATTTTATCTTGTAGACTCATCAGTTCATCCAAACCATTCATCTTTGCTGGGTTGTATATCCTACCGAAACTGGCATATCACCACATTGGTGGGCACAGGGCCATTTTAACAGATGGGGAACGAAAGCAGTTGTGCCAACAAGCTAGTGGATGCATCAAGTTTGAATATTAGAGCTGGAGTCTCCTCCAAGAACTTCACAAATGGCAATCCATGTACAATCTCTCCATGACTGGCTGAACAGAATATGCCAAGACAAAACTAGATCAATTTAAGACTCCAAGAACACCTCTGGCAGCTGTTGAAAGCAAACTTTTAGCTCTTATGAGTCTGGAAAAGTCTTCTGCACAGAGAATTGGGCAATGAGTATCTTAATGAAATCACCACCTTCAACTCTCTGTAAAAAAAAAAAAAAAAAAAGGGTTTGCAGCCCTGATGAGTTTTTTGGTGAATATCTCAACAAAACACATAAGCCAGATTTGCAGCAAAAAAAATAAAAAAAGTCTAATAAATTACAAATGTATTTTGCTTGGCAGAAGTACAGTTTAAATATGCAAATCAGTAAAGTTGAAAACGTGTGTTACAAATTGTGCCATCTGCTTCAATACTGTACTTATCAACTGATATCTAATGATGTTACTCCAGTGGTTCACCTCTAAGTTTTTACATTTTATTTGGAAAAAGCAATAGCTAGTTTTATTGCCAAAACTGTAGTATTTCCAAAAACCAAACGTTATTATACTTCAGTTTTATATGCAGGTAAATTTTGTTTAAAATGCAATTAATATAGATTAAAATCCTCTGTCCACCTGCAATTAACTGTAAGCACTAATAGCTGCACCCTAACATAAAAAATTAACAGGGATTCTGTGTACTAATTATTTCTCCAGGTACTCTCAGAAGTTGGAAGGTGGTTAGAGCTTTTATTTCTCCATATAGAGCAATAATAACGTAAAATGAACAATGTAACTATAAATATATTCTATTATCTCATGTGATGTGCATCTCATCGTACCTCTCTACACTATACAGATGATTTTGAGAGTATTCCAGGGCTTACTGCACGGATTCCATCAATCAAGAACATGGAGAAACAGGTTGAGGCCCATGGGCTGGATTCAGCTTATCTGTAATATTTACATGACCCCATTGGCTCTTACAAATTTTCTGCTGAAAACTCCTGTTATGGGCAAAAACTTCTCTGCAGACTACTTCCATTATTCTGGTTGCCAGAATCTGACCCTTTTTCTCCTTTTTCAAACATGCTGATAAGGACTTCAGCTGAGTATTTCTACTGAAATGTGAAAAACAAAACAGGACAAATAATTTATATAAGGTCAACTTTAGATTTCGTCTTTAAGTCTACCAATACTTATTTGTGCCTCTGTGCAAGAGGCCCTTCTGCTGCAAGATCAAAGGCAACTTATCCGAATAAACAATTTGTTTATTTTAGAAGCATTGTGGCTTACTTCCTCTTCAAGGCAAACATTATAAGACAGACACACAAACAGAAGAGACTGGAATTTTTTTAAAGAAAGTGTTTACAGTAGTGTCTTGATACTCATACTTTAACTGCATGATATTGTTACTATTAACTCCAAGAGGCAAGTGCAAGTTTCTGATCCAACTGTCACTGTAGTAATGTTCAGGGTCATACATTACATATGTGCCCCTTTGCTGAGAAGGAGTACTTCTTGTATCATTTACGTCTAAGGAAGAATTCCCCCTTCCTCAGCAACAAAAAAGGCACTGAAACACCACAATGATTCAGATATAAGCATACCAGCAGTGATGAATGACAATCAAGAGAGACCAGCAAACAACCTCTGAAAAACCCTAAAAGTAATTTCTTTTCACCAGCGGAATACTGCACTATCCCCACACTTCTGTATTCAAGAGGCAGGGACACATCTAGTGCTTCTCTGTATTTCCTTGTACTGCTTTTTCGTCAGGTTTTGGTCTATTACTAGAGTGAACTATTAGAAATATAACCTATATGCTTGATGAACTACTACTGCATTTTCCAGAGGGCAACACAGTCTGCTTTTCCAACAGTAACCCTCAATTGCAGTCCAGAGGCTTTCTCACATTACACAAATTTCATCATCTTCTCTGCACAGTGTCTGTTCCTCAGCTACCCCACTTGTGTGGTTAAGCGCTGAGTATGGATGAGGTAGCTGAGTCGTGGATAACTTCCTATTTCAGCAAGAATTGTTTTTGTCAGCTACAAAAGACCACTGAGATCAATGCCTGCTGTCTGCTCAAGTAATACCTTTAGAGAACAGATATGCTCCCCATTCCTGTAAATATAAGAGCAAGTCTGGAGAAGCAATTTATTAATAACAAATGCACACATATCACAAGCTATTCTATTTCTTCCATACTGAGGGACAGTCATACATATACACATGTACAAAATATCTCAGGACCCCAGAGCTGTATTTTCCCATGATCACTGGGGAGCTTTTGGGTAGAATTAGTCACTTCAACTTTTGCATCTGATTAAACAGGGAGCTACACTTCACTGCAAAACAGTCTGAAGTGTATGATTATGAGTTATGCAGAGAATTATGGCCATGACCAACTATTGGCGTACCCCCCTCTGTGGAAAAAAGAACGTAGCAAAATGATGATTAAGAAATCAAGTGCAAAGTTGTTTCTGTGGAAGTGGACAGGAAAAGAAGTGCAAACAACACAAATCAGCTACAGCTGATTCACAGAGGGGCATCTATGCTAGAGCATTGAAAAATTCCATTGGAACAAAATGAAAAAGCAAAGGATTTAGTGGAATAGGAGGAGAAGAAGAAATGCGACTGATAAACTGAGGAGGCCCATCAGCTGCTGATTCACAGAGCTAAGCATCAGAGTGACAGCAGGTTCATGTTGTTGTGATTTACTTTGGTGTGGCACACAAATAAACACATCAGTCGAGGTTTCTAGAGCATGGATGTTCCCTTTGTGCAAAACAATCAAACTGAAGAAGTAGCGATTGATTTTCTAATGTACATGAGACCTTAGTTTATGGTGCTTTTTATTGGTTGCTCTTGGAATAGATTTCCAATTTGTTGTACCATACAATTGTAGCTCAGCAAACCTTTTGATCCTTTCATTTGGACACTCGTACTCTCCAATCCACTTTTTCTTTAAGGAACTGAAGGCTTTCTGTGCCAGTGCACTTGGCCGAGGCTTTTTTTTTCCCTTCTCCACTTCCTCATTTTGACTTCTGACCAAGACACTGTTAGCACTGTTAACACCCACTTCAAGCTGGCCACCTCGCCTTGAACAACTGTATTTCCAACTACAGCCCCCACAAATACTTTTTTTACAAGCACTTTTACATATATAAATACATATAAATATATATAAATATATGTGAAGGCAAAATTAAGGTAATTCCAGCGTCGTTGGCTGTCGAAACAGAGGGAAAACGATAAGAAGTACTTCAAACAAACCAAGGGAAAAACTTTGCAGCTGACCCACTCTCTATGCACACCTTAAACGCAAGCAAGCGAACTTTTCCGCGGAGTCACGAGGAGGAAGCGGGAGGCTCCCGGAGCT
>JAWWES010000094.1:48709736-48720516 GCA_035583135.1 Lophotriccus pileatus
TTTGTTTGTTTTTTTTTTTTTTTTTTGTTGTTGTTTTTGTGTTTGTTTTATTATTTTTTTTCTGGATAGTTTTTTTAAATTTATTTATTTTGACGGTATCTTTGTGTGTGTATAACGCTACTACAGGCTTTTTTCTTTCGTCTGGTTGACCCAGATAGTTAAGCTTAGTGAGTTTACCATCTTTTTTCTCTCTAGCTTCCTCCCACCCCCATCAAGCTTACATAGTGAGTTTACCATCTTTTTTCTCTCTAGCTTCCTCCCACCCCCATCAAGCTTACATATTCCCTTACCTTGTTTCTGAAGCAATCAGGTACCGATGGCTGGACATGAGTTCTACCCTGCATCTCAAAATGCTGTGTTGTAATGTAATAAAGATTTTAGGTTTTGCACTACTGTCGTGTCATACATCTGTGAATTCTTCACTGACTGTTCTGGCTTCAGCTGTGAAAATGAGCTGACCCCCCTCGATGCTTCCCCTCCCGATGTTCCTTTATTATTTGAATCCAGTTCTACTAAGATATTGAACTACTTGCTTTGGGAATCTCACTGAAGTTTTGCCTATACTTTAAAGCACACACATAGTACATGGCAGCGAGTTTAGGATGTCAGCTGGAATGATTAGGCTTTTAAAAAATTGATCGGTCACATTTCAAGTATACTTCTGGGCATGTAAATGCTGGAAGTATAGCATTCATTAGAGTCTGTCTGAATCGTTAGTTTTTATGGACATAAACCATAGGCAATAGTATTCATTAGGCTAGAATTCCTAGGCTAAAACCTGTGTTTTCACTTATTGTACACAGTGCAATGACCTTCTAGATAAACAGGAGTCCTGGTTTTACTTTTGCTGCCAACAATAGTTTGGACTGATACCATTATCGGTAAGCACTGTTCTTTTAAATACCTTTTGGCACCAAGCCAAAAGGTGTCATTGTTCTAGAATGTGTCTCAGCAACAGAAATACATGGTGTCTTTCCTCCTCCTTCCTTAGTTTTTGTAGTAGTTAATAGAACAACATCTAGCAAAATTTATTGTGTATGGATACTCAGAGCCTTTAGGGCTATTGGGAGCAGGATAGTTGCCCCTGCATTGCTCATCATCCCATGTAACTGGTACTGCGTAGTGATTCTTGAGACCTAAGCTAGGGATTTACCTGAACCATATTTCCAGTTTAAAGACATTGCTTAGAGTGCAGTGGCTTATTCCAGTTTCTCTTTGAGGAAACACTTCTGTTGCAGCTGCTGGGCAGAATCCATGCCCTGCTTCTCATCTGCAATGCATCATGATAAAAGGACTCTGTAACAACTTTACTGTAACTTGAAGCTCACTGTTAGACACACTTCTGGATTTCTTTTGTTTGCAAAAGATGGTTCAGGAAAGCTGTGCACTTTTCCTTTGTCAGAGGCTTTTTTTCACTTCTTTCAGTCTTTGCTAACTTTTATCACATTCTACTGGTCACAAAAGGTAGTCGTGCATACCTTTACTTATCCGTGAATTTAACTTGAAGGGGCAAGAGGTCTCTTATATAAGTGAAAGCTTGATTTCCATCGTGTTGGCAACACATCTTTGAAATTAGTGGGTATTCATACATGACTGCATTTAAGGTTTGCTTGACTGTTGGTTTTAAAATACTTTACACACAGAACTGGTATTTCCAGATGGACCCTGACAATCTTAAGTCATATTGTCCAAACGCCATATTCAGATGTACTCATATTTTTGTCTTTGGTTGATAATTTTATGTATGATGTGATTAATTTTCCTTGCTTTTGAAGATGCTTCCTGTGTTAGTGTAATCACAAAGTAGTATGGCAGAGAAGAGGGGGGAAGGCATCACGTGGAAGAGTTGTTGCCAAGGTCTAAAGTTAGATCATTCTTTTTCTTAAATATTTTGGTTTTACTAATCTCCTTATGTGATCTCCTTATGTGGTTTCCTGTGACTGTTCTTATGCCTTTTTATAAAAAGATTAGAGCGGAGCTTCTTAACTGATGTTGAATCAAATAAAAATGTTCTCTGGAAAGAGAAAGGTAAAGCAGAAACGTCTAGTTTGCTGAGTATTTTGAATAGTTGACACTTTGAGAAGTCTAAAATTAGCTTATCTGCTGGAAAAGCTGAAATTTATTTTGTAAAATGGAAATTCTTTCTTCAAGTATTAGCTTACATGGATTGATCATAGAACACTGTAGATTTTGAGACACTGAGATTTTGGCTACCTAACCTCTGCATTTTATTTTTTTACTCTTAACCAACAAACTTGAACTGAACTCAGAGGCAAATACACTTTTGAAGTCCTAGTATTCATCTGTAAGTAACTGTCCTCTTAATGCTGTACCAGCAATGCTGTACCTAGGTACGTTTTAGTTTGGAAGACAAAAGATAATGAAACGAAGATAAGTAACATTCTAACATTAAACTTTTGATCACATTAAAGTTATGCAGAAGAAAATGCATTCATGTACCATACAAATAAAGATGTGATAATTCTGCTATAATCTGGTATAGCAGCAGTGTGAAGAACTATATAATTGATGTAACCTCAGGTATCATAAATGAAAGCAGGCTAGTAATGAAATCTGTTTAATTTCTTTTACTGAGAGGCACTTGTCATAGCTCGTGAGTATGAATTCACACTTGGTGAAGTTCTCACTGACCACAGTGCAGTCCCACAGCACCCAAACAGGGTGAGCAGAGCAGGTGTGGTAATTGCAACTGCATTCGGTGCTGGGCAAGTCTGTAGAGAGGAGACACATCTGAGCCCAAGTTAGAAAGCCAAGCCAGGGTCAGGATCATAGCCAGGGGAAGTAAACAGGGTCAGCCAACAATCCTGTGATGACCAGGTAAGTTATTAGTTGTTAGTGAGGAAGATGACCACCTAGGAGGCATTTGGGAATCCTCAAAGCTCTGACAATTTATCTTGAATAGACTAAACCATTATGAAATAAATTTTTTATGAAAAAACAAAGGCACATTTCTAAGGTAGCTGTCTCCCTTTTTTTTTTATTGTCCTAGGCTAGGTGATAGTGGTAGTCTTCCGTCTTGGGAAGTGATACAATTACAAAGGTTCTGAAATAGCAGTCTCAAAGTTCAGTGTAAGTTTCATTTACTCTGAAATAATCGGCAATACATCTAAAGATGCGTTGGTTCTGTGTTCTTAGTTTGATTTTTTTTTTCCCTTTTATAACTGAATTATCCATAGTTCTTTTAAGTAGGGCTATGAATTTCACAGGCATTTGTGTCCTGGTTGACAGACTGCAAAAGATTTGAGAGCTGACTGTTAATTACCCAAAAATATGAAACAGTTATTTATGGGTGGCTATAGAATCAGAACTTTAAAGACCAAGTAGTGTAGTGAATTCTGTTGGGTCAGTTCATCTGATGTGTTTAGCTCTGAGCAGATGTATGTATTTGGTACTATAGAAATTAGGACTGAAAACTAAGATACGTATCTATTCAAATGTGAATGGTGAACCTTCAGGGAAAGGCCAAACTACTATGTGGTATGTAGATTTTTTTAGCTTGTTCAGTTTTAGTGTGGAACGGCACAATCAGAGAAAACCTCAAATGTATGGGAGTAGTTTCTTTGATTAGGTGCCCAACCTGTGGTTAGCTTTGACTTCTTGCTCCAGAAAGACGCAGATCTTGTGTCGTTATGTCGTGACTCACTAAGGGTGGCTGAAATGGTCTAAAAATGGTATAAGACACCCTAACTGCTCCCACTGAGATCACAGGATTATTTGAGTCGCTAGAGCTAAGTATATATTAGAGTTTAAATTTACAGAAATAATTCCAGTTATCAGTTGGATATTACACTTATTGTTGACTCACATGAGCACAAATTAATCTCCTGTTCGGTTTGGCAGGAAGTACAAGCTGAATATTTGATGCTGAAGGTAATTGTGCAAGTGACTGCTACCTTCTTAGGGAGCAGAATCTATACAATTTACACCTTGATTGCTGAAGTGAAGCTAAAGGTACAGAAGAAAGAAGTCCTGATTATTTTTGAAGGATTTGGGACCCTTAATACCTAAAGTGTTTCTGCAGCATTTCAGCTTTAAAATGAAAAAGTTTTGTTATGTGCAATAACTGAGTTTTAATTCTTTTGTCTGACTACAAAATATACTGATTTAAGTTGTCTGTCTTTAAATTAGTAAAGGACTTAAAATACAGATATTTTTTCTGAGTTCTACTACCTAGTTCCCCTGCATGGCTTCAAAAATTATAAATTCCTCTAAATCTTGCATGATTTAATGCTGAACATCACGGTGGCGTAAGTGTCCTTTAGCTACCATACACGGTAGCTGGCTTTCAAGAGTGTGCATCATCAGTCCTGTAAACTGCATTATAGTCTATTAAAACTGGTTTTAAAAAGTGTTTTTAATAGATGTTCAATATCTGCTATAGCTGCAAATTTTCCCCAGATTTTCAGTAAACAGCACGTATTGCATTAGTATTAGTACTGCATTACATATTTAGAGTTAACATTTCAAAGGGGAACGTAACATACATATTGGAGCTGAGAAGGAGAAGGATTTGAGAACAGCTGTGAGATGGAGGGAATACTTTGTTAGGTATCAAGTACTCCATTGCAAGATAGAGCTGGTACAAGCTTTAGGACAAATTTGGCCTTGTCAACCTCTTTTAGGTTTCCAGGGGTGGGGAATTTGCCTTGCTCAGTAGCTCAGAACCCTTTATAGCTCTGTTTCCATAGAAGGAATGTGGCACTGCTTGAAAGCCAAGTTTAAGAAACCTCAGTTGGCTACTTTTGTGTTACCCTATTTAATAATAGTGTTCTGGCAGTGTGGGAGTGAAAATCTTTTGAACATCATTTTGTGAGGGGGATGGGAAATGGATGATCAGTGAATGAGATGTTAAACTTGCAATTGCGGAAAAACCGTTGTGTGGCTACTCAGATATTTTTTATTATTCTAAGTACAGAAATAGTTTTTATTTTGCCTCTTAATTCATCAATTCCTCCAGGTGTTACATGTGTAACCTTTTAGGACAACTTGTACTAAGAGATTTTTAATCATAGGTTAAAATATATTATTGAGGTGCAATGCATTAAAGCTTCCTTTATACTGTTAGTGTAAACTGTTTATACTACTAATGTGCTGTTTAGGGTAGTGAAACATGAAATCTCAATTCAGTAGTTGTTTGTGATGCTTTACTTGATCTTGGGCCTGAGATGATGAAGGAAGAAATATAGCATGAAGAATCAGCAGTGTTTGACGCTGCATCAAAACATTAGTAACTTCTTGAAACTTAACTTTTCTATGTGCAGTTTGTTCTGACATGAACAAGGAAGAAGTTTTTGGGAAGTTCAGTTTTTTGCTTTGTACCAAGTGTTTGTTTTTCGCTGTTTATGTCGTGACGATCAATAAAAACACATCAGAAGGCTTATTCGGGGCAACATAAAAAGTTTTCTGTCTTTATTATTCTCAGCTCCTTTATGTATCTTTTCTAAGCAGCAAGCAAGCAACAGCGTTTTTAATTGGCTAACCATTATTACTACTGCGTTTGGCAGTAGTCGTGAGACACCTGGAGATGTTCAAGGTTGGGCTATGATTCTCACACCCCCTGAACTTATGGACTTACAGTCTGTCTTTGTTCTTTAATTAGGCTGTGTGTGTAACTTACTTATCTTTAAGGATACACACAAAAGTTTCCCAGGTCAAGACCCATTATTAACCCCTACATTTATAGAACATATGAAAATTGCAATTTCAGAGGGCTGAATGCACTCTGGCTGAATGCAGAGTGTTACAGGACTGAGAAACACATTCTTCATATGCACACTTATCATCTGTTTTAAGTGTTGGGTCCTAATTTAAAAGCTGAAACCCATCAGTTAACACAGGAGGAATAAAGCTTTGGTATCTGGTGCTGGCCAAATAATTTTTTCTTTCAAAAGCTAGCTTTGTCAGAAATCTCTTCCCAGAAATCCTCTCGAGGACGTACTGAAAGCAAAGTGTGTCATATGGAGAGTTTCAACTGAAACAACAACTGTGATTGCTCCCCAGAACTCATTTATGAAAACTGGGATGGATGGTTTTGTCTTGGTCAAGAAATCAAAAAAATAAGACCAACAAACATAGTTGCAGGCATTTTTGTGTTGCATTTTTGCTTAATTTTCTGAGCCAGTGGTGTCATCTTAGGAAATACTTCACAGAGAGCAGGAAGTACAACTGTTACTATAACATCCTTCCCCCTCTGCCCCCCCCAAATCAAAATCCATAGAACCTCAGGGTAAACTCTTACTGAAAAGTGTGTCGTTACTGTAGCTTGCATTTAAAAAAAGGCTAATATGAAGTGGGAATAGGGAATAAACTGTAATAATCCATGGAGAACTTCACTGGAAATGGAAAGAGATTATGCTTTTCATGTAGCAAAACAAAGCCCTTCAGTAGGAGTGGTAGGGATAAGAAATCCTAATTGGTCAGGAGTGACTGTGCTAGATTTGTGGAACTAATCTCGTGATTTCCACAGGGTGGATTCGCCAGTCCAGCATGTTGAGTATCAGGGAAGATAAGATTTGGATTGTGCCTCTTGCTTTCTGGGAACTTCCTTCCAAGCATAGAAAGCAACAGTGAAAATGCATAGCAAGGTGATGGTGGGGTTTTGGAACAGTAAATGCCAAAGAAGTTGCAAAGTGAAGACTGGTGATGTCAGTGACAGGTAAAGCAGTTAGATTGGATAAACTTATATGTGGGAATCTTGAAGTATAAGAGAAAAATTGTAGGGTGGCAGAGCTGAAGGCTGGCCAGTGACTGATGAGGGCAGTGATAGGGTTAATATAGTGAATTAATACAAAGGTAGTATCTTTAAAAGAGCTTTTGTGATAAGGAGAACTGTTTTCATGGCTTGAATTACAACTGCTCCAGTCATTAAGAGATCATTGTTAACGTAGAACTAAGGTAAAAATATGAAGATTTCTACAGTCTTCTTCAGTTGCTTATTCTCCCCTTGGCTAAAGAAGATGTATAACTGATAAGGTGTTTTCCATGTTTTCTTCTTTTTATTTCATTCACCAAAAATGGTTAGTCCTCTTCTTTTAAAATACACGTTTATGTTCATAGTATATTGTTTCTCCTTAGTCTTTTTTTTCTAGGACTAACCAGGTATACTTCTGTCAGCGTACTCAGATATTTGGCACTGTCCTATGAATTCCATATAAGTTTAAAAAAAGAAAAAAGAAGCAAAAGAGAAAAATTCTGTAACTTTTAAGCGTAGCATTTCAATTTTATGCTTTTTTTCTAAACAACGTGATTATTGCATTCTTTTGATGTACAATACTCTTGTATTCAGGATTTAGAAGATACTTAATTGTCTTGCCTTCTTGCCTTTGTCAATGAGGGTTAAAAATTTACCTAAGTACTCCATTTTCTTAGTAGTTACCTTTGTTCCTTCTGTTCACTTCCTTGTAAATGTATCCTGTGCATTTTTCCCTGTTCCTATTTCCAGCTATTTTTTTGGTTCTATTTAGCTGAAGAGATTTTTACTTGAAGTTGTTTTCAGTTGCTGATGTGTTGTAAAATCATCATAATCCCTATCCAAATCAGTGTTTAGGGTTTATAAATCCTATTTCTTGACCCCTGCAATAAAATACTGCCTTTGCTTCCCTGGTAGTTTCTGGGAGCAAACTGAAAAATGCTGGCCAGTTAAATGTTCTGTGCAGAGCACTGATGTCATTAATTTAATTCCACTCAGGAAAATAAAGAGAATGCAACATAAGTTTTTTTCCCCCATGTTAGTTTTTTTGTGCATGTGATAAATGCTTTTGTCTTTTTAGTAGAAGAATGGGTATTGCTCAGTGAAAAAATTTTTTGACAACTGGAATGACGGTTTGGAGGGGATGTTTCCTAGTTCACTGTATTCTCTTCACTTAAATCCAAATTACAACTAACAATGTAAACTTAGCTGATGGTGTTTTTTCAGAATATTACTGGATTGTGTATGCCATCAAAGCGTTTTACTGAGGATGAAACAATTCTGGATCCCTTTCCAGTGAACAGTAATGTGAAGAATTGTTACAGATCTATCTTCTTCAGTTTTTAATTTGCTAGTCTCTTCTGTATTAGTGAAACTGGTAGCTAATGACTAGTTTTGGTTTCCTAGACAACAGAGGTCTGTTGCCTTCAATTTGTTTTTAAAAAAGCTATAAAAACTCGCATAGAATGGATTATTCTGCTCCATTTTAAACATTCTTATTTGTAGGTAATTGTGTTTGTATACTCTGTGTGATAACTGGGTATTCAGTTAATTTTATATATATATTAATGATGTGAAAATAGTTTGTTGACTTGGGACAGGAGATGGTTTTGATAGTTCTATAGGTGCTCTTGCCAATGTAAGACATAAATGCATTTTATTTTTCGGGTTTGTTTAGTTTGTGTTTGCTGGGGTTTTTTTTTCCTGAGTTTTCCATTCTTGATATAAAAAATAGGTTGCTGCTTGTAACTGGCTCATTGAGATTAAAAAAGGTGTGATGCTGATCTTTGCTTTTGAGATTGACATTACAGGAGAGAGATTGCAAGAAGTAGGTAAAATGAAAGATTAGGTGGAAAACAGTTAAGTTATGCTAGTTTCTTAAAACTTCAGTCTTGTAAACAAATTCATGCCTGGAAAATGCCATCTGAAATGACTGTGTGTGACTTAAGTGCACCAATAGCTGCAGTAGCCGGGTATGAAAAATGATCTGTTCTTAATTCTGTGCTGTAGTTGAATGACTAATAGTTAAATAAAAAGATCAGAAACTCAGGGGCTGCACTGGCAGGAGTTTGGGTCAGATAAAGCTGGGTGGAATATCAAATATGGAAAAGAATTATGCCAGCATAGATTCGCTTATTCCTGTGGAATATTAGTTTTCACTGTTTTTAACCACTAGAATATGTGTCATGCAACATAGAAATTTGATTACATTAATTTAAATGCCATTTTTATTCTGAGTATGTGGTCCTGCACATTTATTATTCATTATTCAAACCCTGAACAATTTCTAAAATCAGTGTTTCTTTATTCTGCAGCAATGGTATGAGTGCTTCACAGTTTTCATCCCTGTATTTACGTGAATTGGCATTTGCTCCATTTTTAACAATTCTTTATGTCCCTTGGGATGTCAGGTCTAATCTCTTCAGAAATATTGTCAGTAGTGTTTTGAAATATGAAGTGCAGCTCCTGTTGTCATCAGTCACTTGATGCAGTGTAGGTGCTCAGAACAGTTAGTATAGCAACCTGTACCTGGGCACCCAGACTGCGAAGAGCTGAGGATAGGTCTAGCATTAGACAAGATAGCAGTGAGGGACTGTAGGAGAGGTATGAATCTTCAGGTTGGTACTGAGGTCCTGCAACTATGCAGTTATTCTTTTCCTGTGAACTCTGGTTTACTTTTCCTTCAGTCTTTCTGCTTGTGGAAGAATTACGTCATAAACTTGTGTTGAAGTCCAGACTGTGTAATTCTAGTTTTCTGAGAGCAGAATTTGAATGCTGCTTGCCATGGGGGGGGTTCCATGTGTGTATTTCAATACAATTGTGATTTTTTTTCTTTACTAGGCAATGAAACTTTTCTTGTTTAGAGCAGTTATTGAATGTCCTCTGGGTCATTCAGATTTTTTCAGTTTGCTCATCTGTAGCAAACAATAGCTATATTTGGCAGAATTATAGCAATTGTTAATTCAAAGTGGCGATGGAGGGCTTCCTTTTCTACTTCCTCTGTGTATTTAAATGTACAACTTATTTCTGAGTACGAAGACTTCTGCTGTAGTCAGCTTGTTTGTTTCAGCATGTTTCCTTTCATTTGTCAGTTTTAGAATGTCACAATAGCTGTATGAAGACTTCTGAGAAGCTTTTTTCCCCTCATCTTCTCCAAAACATGTAGAGTACAAAAAGCTTTCTTTCATCAGATATTTATTATCATGTGCATATTGTATTTCTGAATATAGATTTCTCTTCTGAATTTGACTTGACCGCTTTTTCCTGCTTTTTGGAAAATGGCTGCTGTTGAGTAGGTGTTTCATGAGACTGATATTGTAGTTGACTGCAGTCATGAAAAAAATACTGTTCCTGCATCTGAAGATAAAGTTACTGCTGACAAGACTTTACAGAAGTCCAGACGAATGACATCTGTAGCCCTTCCCTTGTCTCCTGATGTCGTCACTCCACCCTAGAAGTCCACGAGGCTGGTCAGGCAGGACTCGCCCTTGGTGAAGCTGTGCTGGCTGTCTCATATCACCTCCCTGTCCTTCATGTGCCCTAGCACAGCTTCCAGAAGAATCTGTTCCATGATCTTTGCAGGCACAGAGGTGAGGCTGACAGCCTGGTAGTTTCCAGCGTCCTCTTTTCTACCCTTTTTTAGGATGTGTACAATGTTTCCTTTTTTCCAGTCACCTGGGACTTCCCTGAATGCCCTTACATTTCCAATATCATGGAGATTGGCTTGGCAACTACATCAGCCACTTCCTTGAGAGGTACATCTCATTGGGTCCTATAGGCTTATGTGCCTTCCAGTTCCTCAAGTGGTTATGAATCTGATCTTCTCTTACAGTGGGAGGGACTTTGCTCTCCCACTCAAGAATTTTCATTAGCAAATTCGCAGACGACACCAAGCTGGGAGTCGACCTGCTGGAAGGCAGGAGAGCTCTGCAGAGGGACCTGGACAGACTGGAGAGCTGGACTGATTGCAGTGGGATGAAGTTGAACAAGGCTAAGTGCTGGGTCCTGCACTTTGGCCACAACAACCCCCTGCAGCACTACAGGCTGGGCACAGAGTGGCTGGAGAGCAGC
>JAWWES010000094.1:48748507-48758659 GCA_035583135.1 Lophotriccus pileatus
TTAGGAGTTGTTTTTATTTATCTGAGGATGTTTGTATATTTTGTAAATTACTAACAACGCTCTGCCATCCTGGTGAATGTACATGGTTCTGCACTTCTTCTGTCCCTTTGTTGCATGTCTGAGTAGTTCAGAAGTTTTGTATAATTATTGTATTAACACAGTGTCATAGAATAAAAAAAAGACTTTTTTCCTGGGTGTTTGCTCTGTATAGCTTCAACCAATATGGGGATATTTCTTCTAACTGTCAGGATTATGTGCAGGGAGGATGTGTGTAAGTCTGACTTGCTTTTTATAATTCTGTATATAGATACTGTAATTCTGCTGTGAAATGGGGAAGCAAAAAGTCCACTATCAATAAATGTGGTTATTGAGAATTAGTGTACTCAACTGTTACAAAGAAAATTCTTAAAATACTTGCAGTTCACTTTCTTGTGCTGTAAACTCATGAGGGGTAAAATCTAAACATGCTCTGTCATGTCTGAATGAAATCTTAATACTGAAAGTAAAATGAAGTTGCTGAAAAAATCATTGCTTTGGTAGTGTTTATTTTTCTAATTTGTGTCAATGAATCAACATTTCTGTGTCACTGCTGTGTCTTTTTTTTTTTTTAGGCACTATCACAGTCCGTTATTTTTTTTTTTACATAGATTGTCAGTTGTAGCACCTGCTCTCAAGTATACTGGATTTTCTTTGAAGGGGAAACATCATCATCCAGACCACTGTGATGTAGTTAAGTTTGCAAATGCACAATACAATGAACAGTGTTCTGAGGGAAAGTCAGGATTATTTTGGGAGATGGCAGACATGAGTTTTTGAAGACATTTGCACATGCATACAAATCAGTATTGAAATTCTCTGTCAACTTGATCTATTTCTTTGTAATTTACAGATCCAGGGTGGCAGTGACAGCAGACTAAATGAACAGGTTTTGTAAATGTCAGTACAGTTGTGCTGTATGATCCAGTCATGTTAGAATTATTACACAATTTTAGTGTTACTGGGGGGGAATAATTCCTCTGGTTTGTTAAGGCTAGTTTTCCTGAAGAAGTTGTGAGCTGGGAAGGCACACGCACACACCAAGAGAAAAGCGTGGGGGAAGAGAACTGCGATTAAAAATATTCAGTGATACTTCTGGAAAGATATTTCTGCCAAGAAAAGGGGCACACTTAGAGCATTCATTTTATGAATCAGCAGGAAGGCACAGTAGATCTGATAATTAAAACAATTATGTTTGACTCATGGTAAAACATTTGAGAATTAGTTTGTACTTTTTTTCTACAAATTTTATGTCTGCAAGTAGTTTTAAATCTCATCAGTAGAAAAGTCAGGAATATTTACAGAGGAATTAGGTGCAGATTTCTTCGTTCAGCAGCAGAATGCCAGTTCAACTTTATGCAAGGATTAATATATATATATTTTATATATATATAAAATGTCTGTCCTCCTTCAGTGAGTGTTCCTGCACGTTGCTGTTACAGCACTCAGAGGTGAAGGAAAACAAACTCAGAGGAGTTTCTGTTGAGAATACAAGGTTTTACTTCTTTGTACCATGATTCAGGAAGAGAATGTTCCAGCTGGAAAGATGGGAAATGTTGGGGACTGATTTTTGATGAAGTTCGAGGCTGTATTTGTAATAAGTGTGCTTGGAAAAGGGCTAGTGCAGGCCTCATTCGAAGTCTAGTTACTTCGAATGACTATGCTCTCAGCATTTCTGCTCTCAACTGTGTACAGCTGGAGCTGGGCAGGATACACTGTCTGGAGGCCAGGCCACGGTACAGAACAGCTGGTTCTGACCACTGGTGCCTCTGGCATCAGCTGCTCTACCACTCTTCCTGCTGACAGTGCTGCAAGGAGATTTTATCATGTTTATGGGCTAATTAAATAGACGTGTATGCCTGAGCTGTAGTCATCGTGAGTGTGGCAAAGCACGGCTGCTCTTTTGCAGTGCAAGGCTGTTGTCTTTGCTGTGCATGTATTTTTGAAGTTTTAGAAGAAAAAGTGGATATCCTGGATTGGGCACTGCAGTGATGCTTTTTGTCTAGTGTAAGAGAACAACTGGAACTGGTCAGAGTACAGAATCAGTTAGGTTAAAAAAGACCTCTGAGGTCATCAAGTCACACCTATGACCTATGTCATTAAATTGGGAATTCTTTTTTCTTTACATTGGTCAGACCAAATTACTGATCCCACTGCATCTGAGTGATACCTAAAGCTGGTTAGGGACTATGGTCTCAGAATCCGACCAGTATGAAGATACTCTAAATAAAAGGCATGTATTTGAAAACAAGCTTTCAGTGAATCACGGAACAAGACCATTTCTTTGTATTCCTGTTTCTCTTATATGGAAATACACATCCACTTTGCCATTGCATCACCTTTCTCAACCCAGCTGGAGCTCGGGGAAGAACTCAGAAATCTGTAACAATACACATAAGTAGAGACTTGAACTCTATGTTCCCTATTGCCAACTTGATTAACTTCACTGAAATATGAAGGTAATATTTTTAGCCATTCAAATCCGTACTTCATAATTTCTTTAAGCAGTATTTTTTATTTATAGAATAACTGCTGTATCTGCTTTGAAATTCATAAAGGTGACTAAGGTAGTGGTGCATTGAGTGGCACCTATTCCCTAACTACTTCTGTATAGGTTTCTAAGTGTTCCAAGTTTTAATCTAGAGCTACTTCTTGGAAGTTTGGAAACTGTTATAAGTGTAATTAAACTACATGCAATTAATTATATAAAAATTTAATAAAAGTGGACCACAGCGACTGAGAAATAAGTAACCATCCTGACTTTTCTTTAAACTACTGAAAGCCTTACTCCTGGTTCTGCCGTAGATCGGTTTTGTAGCCTTTCTCTAGTGTTTGCAGAGTCACAGTTGAAAGGTAAGACACACTGTGGCAAACACCATTTTAGAACTCTCTTTGATCAAGCAATGTTTGTTTTACAACCTTTGTTACCCCTTTTCATGAGAAAGGAACTGCAGTGCTTTTGATGCAAAATCAAACACACTTCTCAGACCTATATTCATTTAGAAAGTCTTGTTAATGCAGCTGTATCATATAACAGAGTTACAATTTCAGATCACGTACTTTTGATTAGTAAGCAGTAATAATTGTTAAAGTCAGATGGGAATCTGAAATATGTCATTGGACTGGGATCTTAAATCTACAATTAAAGCTACCTAGCTGTTGCTCAGCTTGTACAATATGTTTGAATTAAGGTAGTCAGACTCCTGGTAAAGGTTTGAAAACTCACATTTTAATTGAAATTTAGATTAAAAATAAGGCATTAGTTACATCATTCATGCTAACAAATGTACATAGTGGTGACTCAAGAACAGAAAAATAGTACCACAAATAAAACCATGGCTCAAAAACTACTCTAGCTGGTGCAGCCACACTTCCTATACAGAGAACCTGTGGTGTCTGGGTTGCTGCCATGCTCTGCTTTTGTTGGACTCTGTCCTCTCCTTGAGGTAGGCACCAGTGCCCATGGCTTTCAAGGAAGGCCTGAATTCCTTTCCATTTACCACTAGGACATGAGAAACTCTGATGCGAGGTAACAAAGCAAAATGGAAATGATTTAGCTGAAAAAAAAAATCTCAGAATCCAGAGAACTTTATTAAGTAAAATAGATACAAAGGTGATATAGACAACCCAGAAATAATAGCTCAGTAGCAATGTTTTTTTGCAGTGCTGCATTACAAATAAAGCACATCGAGAAACCTTGCTGAGCCCTTTCAGCTTGTAGAGGGTGGCCAGGGGTGGACACAACTTCACACTGGAAGTGTCTGTATTACACAGATCTGAGTTATTCAAATCAATCTAGAAGTTACTTTTGTTAACTCTTCAAGCCGCTTGTACTACTGTTGTATTAATCTTCAGTATCAGTGATTCTATTGCATTACTCTATATCCACACCACCAAATTCTGGCCACTTCTTCCCTGGGAAGTCCCTTTTCAAATCACTTGTTTAAAAGCAAACACTAAAATTAAAAAACAAAAAAGCCCACCACAAAATCTATTCCTGGTATTGCACATCTCACACAAGTTTGCATATATATATATCTATATCTATATCTATATAGATATATACATATATTTAAGTATGCCACAGTTAAAGAGGTCTATGGCACTTCATTGAATACAAGTTTAAGAAGTTGATGAAACCACAGATGTTTGAAGAATTCTTCAATACCACAAAAACAAAGTTCAACTGAATTAATTGGCACACAGGTTTGAAAGAATCCACAGCAAATTCTTCTAGATCTATGCAGTATATGTACATTAAGAAGCAGTTACACTCATGAAATCAGTTAAACTAGCTTTAAGCTGATTTTTCTCCTCCCCACCTCCCCTCCCCAAAGCTGAACTTGAGGAGCAATTTAAACAGCTGTAAAATTTACTGAGTGCATCCTGCACCTGAAAACCTCATCCACGAAAAAAAATCTGCAATATATACCATCTTGTCACTTGCTAGAAAAACAGAACCCTGAGAAAAGAAATTCTGATTATTTTTCTTCTGTATTTCTTCCCAGCCTGTCTTCTATCTGTGCAATGTGATATGAACATGGGTATTCTTGCAAGTTAGTTGATTATGCTGTTGCAGAGCAAGCTGATAATATACCAGCAACTAGCAGAAAAGCTGGTTCTTCTTTGTTACAAATGCAAACAAAAGCAAAACGTGCCACTGAAAATATCTCCGTGCCACTGAAAATATCTCCTTTGTGCTTAAACCCAAAAATGCACTATTGAAATTTTTTAAACCATTGTGTAAATCACAGGAGAGGTCAGCTATTAATGTAAATGAAGGTTGCTCACTGTTTGTGTCTCAGTCAGAGTGGTGTATGCCCTCTATACTTTTGGAAGAC
This sequence comes from Lophotriccus pileatus, assembly GCA_035583135.1. NCBI lineage: Eukaryota > Metazoa > Chordata > Aves > Passeriformes > Tyrannidae > Lophotriccus > Lophotriccus pileatus. Next base: position 48,753,385 of record JAWWES010000094.1, read on the forward strand.
CTGACTTGATTCTGACATATCAAGTGCTCAAGCCAAAGCAGCATTTCTCACCCTGATACAGTGTCAAGATTCGTTGGCAGTGGTGACCTGGACATTGGATTGCCACCCACTCAGGAAGCTAAAACAGTAAATCTATTTATTCATTAATTTTTAGGTGAGTTATATGCTACTCGTACAACTGCCAGCCCCCCAGTTCCCAGCAGCAGAGCCAAGCTGGCAGCCAGGCTCCATCACACGCTCCAGTGGGGGCTCAGGAGGGACACCTGGAGGATGCATCACTGGACCCCAGGGACAAGCCCAGTGCATGCCCTTCAGACATCAGGGAATGTGTGTTTATGGGGCAAAGCCAAGGAGACAAACACAGGTGTGGACAGGGCATGCAGGCTGTGATTTTCACCCTCAGCCACCGCTTTGTGCAGGTGATTTTGCTTTGTTAAAATCGTGCTTTGTGCAGGCAGTTGGTAGAAATGGTCCCAGACCATAACTTTTGAGGGAGGGTGTGTTTAAAATAAATATTTAAAAGAGAAGTGAATTACCCGTTTGAAACTAGAAGATGGTGGATGTGGGTTGCAAGAGCACGTGAATGCAGGAAGAGGCTAGATTAAAACAGTCCCTTTCTGCAGATAGGCAGAAGTTGACCTTATTCATTGCACTGTGTCTCAGAGGTCACCTCTGTATCCGTCCAGCACATGGTCTGAAGGAGCACTAGGCACAGACAGGTGCAGGCTGGGAGCTGCTCCGTGTGTGCCACAGTGTCCATAGGGCATGGCAGGCCCTTGGAAGGGGCCCCAACTCTGCAGGTGTTCACCCACCCTTGAGGCTGGCCCCGGGCACGTGGTCAGGGCTGCTCAGCAGCTCTGGTATTGCAAAAGACTTGAGCAGTGTCTTGAAATTGGCTACCTACCTGTACAGTAGCAATGATTTTTTAGCACATATAAATAACTAATGGCACACTTTAAGGGACTGACCATGCATCGACAAGAATCTCTGCTCTGTATTACACAGTGAAGCAACACTGTCATTTGGATGATGTTAAACCACCAAGAAGTAAGAAGAGGAATCTAAAATTCACCTAGTATTTCATTAGAACTGTTTTCAGATTAATTATCCCCAATGCTCCTATGGCACAGCTACATAATTTTATTTTTTCTTAAATACCTTTCAAACTTGTTTTCTGAAGTAGTTCTAGTAAGTTAGGCAACACCACAAGTAACACAACCAACTGCCTTTGAGAAAGGAACATCATTTGTGCAAGATCTAATTTCTGCTGATTTAATTAGAAAAAGGTCCATACCACACGCAATTGAAAAAAAAAAAAAAAAAAAAAAAGACAAAATATTCCCAGCCATGTAGAATTTGACCAGACTTCCTCAAAGATTTTTATTTCCTAAAGACTCACGTGCCTCTGGGTCATGAGACAGACTGATCTGTAGACTGTGAATGAGGTTCCACCGATGAGAGAAAATATAATACTGCTGAAGTAAAATATGAGATCCACAGCTGTAGGAGAGGCTGTAGCCCAAGTCAGGTGCCAAGGGGAATTGTCATCTGCCTGGGAGTTCAGAAGTTTTAATAAAGGCTAGAGAAATCCTTCAATTTTATCTGAATCAGGTGAGAAGTCAGTATAACAACAGCTTTTCTGTCTAGTCAGTGGAAACAAAATAATTTACCTGCTAAGTAAAAAGTGGCACACATCTTCCACTCTTAAGTTTCAAGACAGAGACACCTGGCAGGGACTTAACTTTCTAAATGCTTAAGGATTGGTGTGAACTGCATCAAGTCAGCTTTGCTCCCTCCAGCATAGACTTACTATCCAAGATGGCACTGTACTTCCAGGAAGTTCAGTATCAAAAAGCACCTCAATGAAAAGTATGGTACCAAATCAGGTGGTGGTGAAGCAGTATTCACCAGTGAGGGGAGCCCTTGGAAACAAAACCTCAGTAAAATAGGCTTCTTTTTTGCATAAGAAAAGATAAAAAAAATGTGCTGGCTTTTATTATTTTAAACCCAAATTTTTCAAAGTGACCAGGGTGGGTTAGGCAATCCAACCAGTCAGAATTTGTCAGATATAGCAACACCATTTCTGCTATATACAGGTGATTACTCACATCCCCAGTCAGATCAATATATTCCACTGTGTCCTATCGTCAGAATGAAACTAAAAATATCCCCAAGTATTTACATTCTGCTTTCTTGGGATCCTTTCTCTGATCCTCATTGCCCAGCAAGGAAGAAAGACCCTTTCAGTAGTTCAGGGCTGGAATGCATGGGGCTCAATCACACAAATGGTAAAAACAGGTAAGCAGATCTGCTTGTGCAGTCAATAGAAAGCAGATAAAGATCCAGATGCTGGTATTTTTCCCCACTGGAGTTAAAGGAGGCAGATAAGGTTTTTTCCTTCTTCTATTTCTTCTTGCACTTTGTCACTGGATGTGGCTATTTCAGCCTGCGCCGAGAAGACTGCACAGATGAACGTCAGAACAGTGCCACCGATGGCTGTGTAGAAAGCCCAGCCCAAGGAGCAGTCTCCTAGTTTGTAAGCAGAAGCATAAGGTCCACAATAGCTTATTGCCTTCTGGCATCCCCAACCTGCAGGGTAAATTATCAAGCCTAAGATAAGGAAGAGTCCTATAAATAAAAACAGAAAGAAGTTTAACAGTCAGTTAAACACCAAATGCAGCACATGTCGTAATGGTCACCACCCACTCAAAACCACCAGGATTAGGAGAAAACTCCTCCTCCTCATTTATCCAGCCTTCCTTTCCTGAGTGTTCCGTGCCATAAACCATGCAGCCTTTTAACTGAATTTGGAGTTATCTTGTGGTTTATCTTGTGAAAAGCTTATTTTATATGATAATGGCCTAGTTCCACTAACTGGTTCCTAGTTCACTTTTCTAGTGATGCAGGAGAAAAAGCCTCGACTCCCCATCTTACTGAACTGCTTGAACACCCAGTGCTGCACCTCAGTTTGGAACTGAGAAGCTCAGACTACATGTTTTGCCCATCTGATTGTCTCTCCTGTTCACAGTTTTCTCTGTGAGGACCAGTCTCTAAGCAGAGAAAGACTTCATTAAAGAAGTAACAAATCACCTTAGTGTCCCTGCACACATGATGTGTGAGATTTAAACAAAATGCCTAATATGCTAGTGGCTAAAATGTTCCCTTAGGGGCCTGCTAAAAAAAACTCACAGTGAATTAAACACACATGTTCTTCCTACAAGGTAAGTAGGAAGGAGCTAAACATAAGGACAACTCAGAGGTATCAAAATTTCATTTCTGTTTTCCTTGAAATTTTACTTAGAAGAACAGGAAGAATTACAAAAAACAGTTTTTGCTTAAACACAACCAGTTTATCCAGAAAATGAATACAGCCTTTCAGATCCCCAAAATACATCTGATTAACTTCTCCCACACTGTAAAACCCTTTATTCAAACTGGCATCTGGATGAAAATAGCTGCTAGAAGTGCTGCCACCTTCTAGAAGTGGGCAGAAAGTTAGGTGCTATACTAAGAGATTACCAAGAACAGCTGTGAAGACTTTTTCCATTCAGTTAGGTTTTCTGCAGTACATTAGGCTTCCTTAATTTTTTGTTCAAAGAAATTAAGCCAAACGCAAGAAATCTTCCTTACTGAGAACAAAAAGATGGGTCCTAGCTAGTAAGCAGTTAATTTACACAAACCATAAAAAACATCCAACTGTCTAAAGTCAATGTCTATGAATGCCAGACATTTCATGAAAGAAAATCCTTCCTCCAGCACTTTTCTAATGATGACACAACACCATGGGCATGAATGACCTAAAAGTCATTATTCTTTGGCGTGGCAAAATCCATTAGTGAGTGATAACCGTTCTCTGTGAAGGGATTTCATCACTGCCTGCATACAAGAACTAATGACAACTTTTGTGCAGTATTTCCTAGCTGCTTGGCCAAACTATTTTAAGTATAAAGTATTGCTTTATCTTGGACAGACGTGCATAAGCTGTGCGTTCATCCTGCTGAGCCCTGCAGCCATTTTAGACTAAACACCAGCAGTTCCTTCTCCTCTGTTCATCACTATTTCCTGTTCTGCACAACCACCATGACCACACTATGTATCTTTCTGACTGTATATTGGCTGTCCTACTGTGGTCTGATCTGGGCCTTGCCTCTCTGGGCAGTCTTACCTATCATCTTGCCTGTGTCCTGCCTGCATTCTCCACCAAAAATGTCGTGGATTTGTCTAGGTGACAATTTTTTTTTAGCACACCCCCCAACCAAATCGCTCTAAATTACTCTAAGTTGAGAGAAGGTTTATGCAGACAAAACCAAGTCCTATTAGGGAGAAATAATATTAGAATTTATTACTACACAATAAAAATTAAACAACTATATCTACTACAATACTAATTAAGTTAAAGCACTATGTATCTACAGTTTGAGTCCACAAAAGTACTCCTCCCCCCTTTGTATTAGTCCAGGAGGAAAAGCAAGCAAATTCTTCTAAGTCACTCTGCAGCATTTGTAAGTTTCTTCTCTGTTATCTCTGAGACAACTCCTCTGACTCGTTGCAGCTGGAGCAGTTTCTCTCCAGCCTTTTTCTCCTCTGTGTCGACCAACAGGGCTGGGGGTTACCCGGAGTCCTGTAAGGTCTCCATAGACTACCCAAGGGGACACTTGTTTTTTCCGTGGTCTGCACCACATAGTCACAGGGGATAATGGCTTTTGAGTGCACCCCTGTTTTCTGTGGGGTCCCTTCCCACGGGAATAGTCCTTGATAGACCTCACCAACGTGGGTCTACCCCTCAGACAACAGTTCTTCCATTCTCTGCTGTCCTTCGGGGTCAGCAGCTGCACCAGCACTGATCCCTCACTGGGACCACACATGGCTCCCTACCCGAGCCGACTTGCTCCAGCGTAGGTCCACCTCAGCTGCACCTGCACGGATCCCTCTCTTGGATCCCGAGATCTTACCCAGGCCTCCTTGCGCTGGCGTAAGACTCCTCTGCGTGGGCTACAGTCCAGAAAAACCCCTTCCACGGAGTCGCATCTTCTGCATGCACTTATTTGTTCCAGCTCTGCTCCGGTGTGAGCTCATGTCCTCATGCTGCAGATGGGGTTGTCTCTGCTCCCCAACAATCTTCTACAAGTGGTAGGGATGTTTTAAATTTCAGTCTTTTCCCTGCTGAAGGGAGAGAGAGGGAGGGGGAAGAAGGAGCTGTCTCTCCCCCCCTTCGAGGCTTCTCTCTCCAGCTGACTGCTGCTGTGACCTTGAAGGCTCTGTTATCTCTCTGGCT